>OU342744.1:131983053-132445985 GCA_910589775.1 Avena eriantha | reverse complement strand
ATCCTTGGCCTCCGTGGTCACGGCGGATGGCTCTGGACTGCATGAGTGCATTTCCTCTATCCCTCTTTCGAACTATAAACAGATGAAAATTATATATGCATGTTTTTATGTTCCTTGCCTCCTATTATGGAAGTCGTGCACACATGTCACATTGTATTCATGCAGGGTTTTTAGCCTGACTCTTTTGTTTTTTTTGCCTTTTGATGGTCGAGTTGTAAAACTTATCTTCCCGGGTTTTCTCCCCTTCTTTAATTAAATGTTGTTACCCGTAAAAAAACATTATATTCATGCATCGATCTGCTAGCTATACCTTTGGCCGATTATATGGAACGTCACACGTGGTCTCAGAGATTAATGTAATTTAAACATATACAGAGAAGGTACATACGAATACATGCATGTCAATCTCCGGAGTGGATCTCTGTCCAGCGCTCACCCGTTTTCGGCTAGATGCAGTCTTGGAGCAAAGGCTAGCCTCTACCTCCGAGCCATGTCTTTTCCATGTTGCATGTCTCCGCCGGTTTTCATCATATCAAAAAAGGACGAAGGCTGTGGGGGCACAAGCGTTGTAGATTCGTTAGGCCAAGACCACGGAGAAGAGAACGATGGGGCTTTATCGTCTCCTTTCTAGCGTGTTTTTTATATCGATCGATTGGGTACCGGGATGAGAACTTGTGCGGGACTAACCAAATTCATCGGCTAAGATCGTCTCTAGTCATATGGCTTAGCTTGTCACATGTTTTGTTTTGTACACGTCAACTGTTGTACGTAACAATTTTTACCTTTTAATCTCAGCCGTTAAGACTAAAATCATAGGTTCATATTTTCTAGCATATGTGGATCAACCTGGTGCCTCGAAAAATAACCTTATATTGCTTTTAGTATATAATAGATAGGTTTCCGGCAGCGACGTCTGCAGCGATGACAATTCCATTCACACCAAGGTTCGTCAGGTGCTGAGGAGGTTGCGGGCCGGCAAGTACGACGGCATCCTCACGGGCCCCTACTACAGCTGCCCCTTCCGCAAGGGGGGCGTCTACTGCTTGAAGAGTCGCGCCGCCGGCGGCACCATCTTGAACACCTTACTGAAGCATGCAGAGGCCACGGGCTCCGGCATCCACAAAAGCGGCAAGCCCGAGCCCGCGAACATCAACGCCTACATCGCTGAACACCGTGCTCTCGACATTCACCTCCGAAACCTCCAGCGGGTGGCCATCAAAGAGGGTCGCATGCCTCCAATTAGGCCCAAGGCCCCAAGTCCAAGAAACTGGGCAGCAAGAAGTGGCGGAGGCGCCAGAGGGAGATGGAGGCGCTGGCAAACGAACGGGTTGGATGTCTTCTTGAATGTATTTGCATCTGCCACGGCTGCTGCTGCTAAGCAACTTCTTTTGATTTTCTATATTTTGCTTGCATCCTATTTCTGGCTGAATGCATCGAACCCTGTTAAGCAACCTACTACTTTCTATCGCTATATCCTATTTAGCTGCGCACAGCTATATCTACATTTGTTTTGTTTTCTGAATGAATGTATTCTGCCTGGTGTGATTTGCTGCTTTAGATTTGCTACCTGATCGGAGGCAAAAAGAGGTCCAAAAGGGAACGAATTATCAAAGAGAGAATCTTCTCTAGATTTGCTATCAATTTGGGCAAAATGAAACATATCTGTTTAGCGAGAGAGGAAAAGGGTACTCTTTCAAACTGCCAGTTAACGAGCTACCATCTTGACGAGGCCCCATCTTGACGTCTCCCTCTAAAAGAAGGAACAGGATGCCGTCCATGGAAAAAGTCGTCGAGCGGTCATGTCACGTTTAATCAAGTCTGAAAAGCCTACTACTGCTACTACTACGCCACAACACGTGCGTCATCGAGTGCACGGTCGTCGATGGACAGCTGCAGTTTATTGCCTCTTGATTTTAATAAGACACATCCCATTTTTATGCAGCGGCTCTCAATCTCACTTCCAACTAGGGCCCACCGTAAGAAGCTTGGACGCGCTAGCCGGAGGCCAAACAACTGAGCTCGACGAGACCTAACGTCTCCGGTTCATCGAGTCACTCGCAGCCATCAACACATCCCTTTATCGAATCTATCACAACCCCACAAATCTCGCCGTACAGCCACCTACCTTCCCCTCTACATTTCCACTTTTAACTATCACCAATTTTAGGGCCGTGTCAAACTTCGTACATAGAAATTGTGTGTGCGCCCTTTACATGCGACTCAATACAGAACTGCCATGCATGGCCCGGGAAAAAACGTGACGTACCGTGCGCGTGCCGCGGTGCACGGTGCAGTCGACTGCGAGGCACGTTGCACGATGGTGCAACGAAACGTGCCTTGCTTCTATCCACCTTAGCTATAGAGCCCCTCTCCGCATACCCACTCCCACTCTCGCTCACTGTCCTCACGCAACCCTCTCCACTGTCCCACCAGCATCCGCAAACTCCCGAGTTTACCCCGTCCGCGCCGGCGATGGCCGAGGAGGATTAGGTGGCCATCATCGCCTCCGTGGCCGCCGGCAAGGAGGCCCCCGTCTCCTCGCCGGTCCCTCTCTACGCATTGCAAGCAGCTGCTGTCCCTGTCCAGGCCCTAGTGGAGGCATCGATGGCAGCCGCCGTTCCCGTCCAGGCCCCCGTCCCAGCTACCGACAGAGCCGCCGAAGAGGAGCCCCCCACCAGCGAGGAGGCCCCACCGGTCACAAGCAGATCACGCACTTCTTGGGCACCTACGATCCAGATAAGTACATCGCTCCGCTGAACCCCTACGACACCAGCATCGAAGACCTATGGTCGGAGGTAACTTGGGTTTGCTCCCCTCCCCTGGTTCTTCTACCATTTGTTAGAAATAATGGGCTAATCTATTTAAAATTTGGCTGGTATTGTCATGTTTAATATTCTGGAATTAATCATGGAAATTGTGCCTAATTATCCAACACCATTCCCATCGTTGGATGCTAGATCTTTGTTTATTAGGATTCGCTTGTTCGCATTTCGATTGCTCGATCTTCTTAGACCATCTACTCCCCCATTTTCCCTTTCTTCCAATAGGTTTCCGGCAGCAACGTCTGCAGCGATGACGAGTCCATTCACACCTAGGCCTGTCAGGTGTTGAGGAAGCTGCTGGCCGGCAAGTACGACGGCTTCCTCAGGGACCCCTACAACTGCCCCTTCCGCAAGGGGGGGTGTTTACTGCTTGACGAGTCGCACCGCCGGTGGCACCGTCTTGAACACCTTACTGAAGCATGCAGAGGCTCGGGCTCTGGCATCCACAAAAGCAGCAAGCCTGAGCCCGCGAACATCAACGCCTACATCGCTGAACACCGTGCTCTCTGCATTCACCTCCGAAACCTCTAGCGGGTGGCCATCAAAGAGGGTCGCATGCCTCCAATCAGGCCCAAGGCCCCCAAGTCCAAGAAACTGGGCAGCAAGAAGTGGCGGAAGCACCAAAGGGAGATGGCGGAGGCGCGGGCGCTTGCAGGATGTGCCTGCAGCTGCGGCGGCTACCCCTACTGCTAAGCAGCTTCTTTCTAGCTATATCCTATTTCTGGCTGAAAGCATCGAACCTCGTTAAGCAACCTACTTTCTATCGCTATATCCTATTTAGCTGCGCATAGCTATATCTACATTTGTTTTGTTTTCTAAATGAATGTATTCTGCCTGGTGTGATTTGCTGCTCTAGATTTTCTACCTAATCGGAGGCAAAAAGAGGTCCAAAAGGGAACGAAATATTGAAGTGAGAATCTTCTCTATATTTGCTACCAATTTGGGCAAAATGAAACATATATGTTTAGCGAGAGAGGAAAAGGGCACTGTTTCAAACTGCTAGTTAAGAAGCTATCATCTTGACAAGCTACAAGACACATATATAAACATAACACAACGAGGGTTAAATTTATTTTACTAGTATCACTTGATGCGCTAGACATCTTGGCAAGCTAACTGAGTTCCACAAAACAGAAACGTAACACGGACAAGTAAAATTTAATTCACTCCTCATCAGACCACTTGACACGCTTGCCATCATTACAGGTACTCCAGATCCGACGAACTGCTTTGTCCAAATGGCATCTGACTTGGCTTTCCTATCTTCAGCGTCCTGCGGCACAGTTAGCGGTGCATCACAGGCCTGATTGTTGCCGCTAGAAGATGCCACCTCTATGTTTGCCGCTTCAGCTGCAGCGTCTCTGTTAGCTGCTTCTTCAGCTGCAAGCTGTCTTTCAGCTGCTTCTGCAGCCTCTCTGTCAGCTGCTTTAGATGCAGCCAATTTCTTTGCATATGCAGCTTCAAACTCGGCTATTCCGCATTTTCTACAAAGGGCTCCCCTAAGCTCGTCTTCCCTCTTGAAAATAGGGCAAAACACGATGTAACGTAGAAAAAATGGATCTTCTTGTACAGCTGGTAGGTCACGTAAGCATCTATGGATGCATACTTCAGGTTTATATCAGACAACGGCCACTCGTCCCAGAAATCTTGCCTATCCATAGGGAAATCTTCCTTCATTTTGTCGTATGATTCATCGAGGATTCTAGTTGCGAGTGATGCCATTCCATCCTTCCTCGAGCCCCCTAGGATCTTGACAAGACTCTGAATATCGATCCACTTGTGCGCAGGAATTATAATTTCCTCTTGATACAATTTTGAAAAATCAGTTGTTTTATCGACAGTGCAGAAAACAATTCCCTTTTCTACAAGGAACTGGCGCAGCGCCGGACATTTCCTGTCAGTCCTGAAAGTATGTAGTTTGTCATCACCAAAATTTGTAACTACAAATATTTTGTCAATGAAAGATCATCATCTCAATATAATTTTGAAAAGTTTAGTAAATGCAAGATCAAGACTCTCAACATTGTATTGTCATAATTTATTCGGTTTTGCTATTTCTTAGTCGACTGAACGAGTTGCACATTTCTTTTAACTACGGTTGCACTTTTCTTAGGTGATTGAGACTAAAGAAAATCTCAGTCGATTGAGACATAGGCAAACCCTAATTTATTTGGTCCTAAGTAAAATCCAGTAGTTGCAAGATGAGCAAGTGGATAAAGAACAAGAGGAGAAAACCCTAAAAGCGGTTAGCTACAGAGAGCAGATCTACAAACCGGGAGAGGTGGTAGACGAGGACGTGTTTCCGCATGGCAAGTTGAATGATGGCGACTTCATTCACTTCATATGGGTGCTCCGGGGTGTACTCGAGGTCCAATCCCACAAACTTGTCCTCGTCTATCCCAAGCCAACCCTCGTACATCCTCAGGACACGCACCACTGTCTCCTCCTCATTGGTGTAGAACCGTCTATCTTCTTGTTGTCATGGGTAGTGAAGCTTGTCTCTAGAATGCGTAGATCTTCCATGGCGGCAAGGAGAAGATGGGAAGAAGATAGTAGATGATAGGAAGAAGAAGAGTGGTTTCTGCGAGGCAGGGGAATGGTGGAACCGTCAATGCGCTTTTATGGTAGGGGTTAACGATTGGGACGGAAGTCCAAGGAGAGACGTGTGGCGGTGGCCGTTCCAGCTTCTGAGTAAACAAAAAATAATTATAACGCCGATACATGGGCCCTGTTTTGTCATGTCAATACACTGGGTAGGGGGCGTTGTCATATCCACTGTGCCAACGCTGCAAGCTTGCGTGACAGCTAACCTGCCTAAGCGAGCGAACAAACAGGGGGGCCCCAACTTGACGCCCATTAGCCTGATTTTTTTATTGAAACATAAAGTTGAATTCGTGCCGAAAAAGACCCTCGGAGTATTTGGCACACCAACTGTAGTCATCCCAGCTGATTTCAAGGAACTTGGGTACCGCGTTGCCTGTACACCCCAACTTTCGGGCCGCAAAGTGATAATCTCCCTCCGAGCCGCCGGCTTCCTCGTCTTCGTCGGACGGAACCTCCACGATTTCCGCATTGTATGCGAGACAGAGCACCTCTTCACGGCAAGCGGCGGCGATGACGGTGAACTTGGTCCGTCTAGGGACGGACCAGAACCTCTCCCGCCCTTCTCGGTTGTGGAGATCCCGGTGCACCACGCGCCCTAAACGATGCGGTTGCCAATCTTGGCCTTCCACTCCTTGAACAGCGCCGGCCAGTACGGGCTGGCCGCCGCGTACCGGGGCAGCGCCCTCTTCCACGCGGGCATCTTGCGGCGGCGCGCCGTGATTTCGTTCTCCATCACGGCTCCACCGGGGATGAGGAGCGGAGCCACCAATACCCCCGCATAGCTGATGCGCCATCCGTGGGGCACTGTCGCGGCCGGCGGCGCGAGGATGTCAAAGTGCGGGAACATCACCGCCTCGTAGAAGTTTAGCGAGGGCATCTCCATGGCGGCGTAGTGGAGATTGGAGAGGGAGCGAGGGGGTGGATGACGAAGCGACGATGCGGTGGAGATTGGAGAGGGAGAGGGGATGGGCGACGAAGCGACGCGCGGTGGCGCCTCCTATTTGTACACGAAGACGACAAAGCGACGGGCGGAATATCCAAGGGGCATTGGTCAGACAAAAGGAAGTAATGCAGCATTAAGACAGATTAACGGGCAACCAATTTTTTTACTCCCAGGACTCCGGGGCCAATAGGTCAGACCGCTAGGTCAACAAGTACAACTATTACAACTTAAAAAAGGCACGGAGCTTAAGCTAAATAGAACTAGTTATCACACATCTCCTTGATCTTCCTAATCTTAGCCCTATGCGCATCTTCCTGCGAGAGCAAGGATCGAATCGTCTACTTGTTCCTTTTAGCATCTTCCTTGCACAGCTTCAATTGTTTCTCTGCATCTTTCCTCATGCACTTGTCAATACTCGTAGTTGTGAACTGCAGGACTTTGGCCTGATGAAGATCCTTCCTTGCTTGAGTCAGTTCTTGCTCTGCTTTAGCCTTCAGGGCCAACGCCGCGTCCCTCTCCTTCTTGACTTTGCTAATCTTGTCTTCCACCCCCATGAGATCTTGCTTATGCTTGGTCGTGTCAACTGTTTCCCATAGCTTCATCTCAACACTGTCAAGAAGTGAGCTGAATGCGAATTCTTTCAACTCAACAGTCATTTCCCATAGTTTGTCTAGCGTTTTCTGCATCAATTTGGGCCACTCTGGATCTACCCATTTGACAACACCGCAACTTCCGCCTCGCATCATTGCACGGTGTCCTTGACACTGCAGAAACCTCCTGCCTGCGTTTCATCCTTTGAACGCTACAAATTTAGCAGGCACATATCCATGTTTACATAGCAGAGGACTGTCTTCATCCACTAAACCGTGACAGTCGGTGTCATACATCGTCTGGTTGGCCTAACACATCATACGCGCATGAGTAAACGGAGTAGATCTGGCTCAAAAAATAGATAACTGGCCACGGATGATAGAGATAGAGATGAGACGACTCACATCAAAATCACCGTCCCTATCGTCACGACGCGTTTCCTCGCCATCTCCCCTTGAACCCATGGCGAGAGGGGAGGGGGGTGGCTGCCGGAGAGGGGATTGGGAAGGAGGCGTCGTCGGCTTGCGGCTACGGCAGGATGGGAGTGAAGTGGGGGAATGTGGCTTCGAGGGGAAGGAAGAGAAGTACGGGGAGGAATAGAAGTAATGGGGACGTGATACTGGGATATGGCCCGCTCAACTCGTGAGTCATGACACTCGCAACAGGGGAGCCCCCGGTGTTGCCAGTTTGTCCAGAGCAAGCGTGGCCAATCATGCCGCAGAACAGACTACTCACGGATCAATCTCACAAAGATCATCCCAATCGTCCAAGCGCCCCGATCGAATAGTATGTAACAATCGTCAAGCAGAATAACTATGTTAGGGTGTGACTTCTAGAAGACTCGGTCTAACGCTAAGGTTAGGGCTCTCCTAAGGTTAATTAAGATCCATATGCGGTTTACGAAAAGAACATGCATCCAATGACACTGGTGGATCTAGCTGTGGTTAATGAAAAGAGCAGACATGCAATGACACTAGTGGATCCATGTGTGGTTAATGAGAAGAACACAAATGCAATGACACTGGATGTGGTTCATGATATGGTTCGTGAGAAGAACAAACATGCAATGACTCTAGCTGTGGTTCATGAAAAGAGCAGACATGCAATGACTCTAACTGTGGTTCATGAAAAGAGCAGCCATGCGATGCCACCGGTGGATCCATGTGTGGTCTATGAGAGGAACACACATGCAATGACACCGGTGGATCCTTACGTGGTTTGTGAGAATAACACACATGCAATGAAACTGGTGAATCCATATGTGGTCTGTGAAAAGAACGCACATGCAATGACACTGGTGGATCCATGTGTGGTTCATGGGAAGAACACACATGCAATGACACCGGTGGATCCATGTGTGGTCTGTGGGAAGAACACACATGCAATGATACTGGTGATATGTGGTATGTGAGAAGAACACACATGCAATGACTCTAGCTGTGGTTCATGAAAAGAGTAGACATGCGATGACACTGGTGGATCCATGTGTGGTTTACAGGAAGAACACACAAGCAATGACACTAGTGGATCCATCTGTGGTCTGTGGGAAGAACACACATGCAATGACACTGGTGATATGTGGTTTGTGAAAAGAACAGACATGCAATGAATCTAGCTGTGGTTAATGAGAAGAGCACACATGCAATGACACTGGTGGATCCATGTGTGGTTAATGAGAAGAACACACATTTAATGACATTGGGTGTGGTTCATGAAATGGTTTGTGAGAAGAATACACATGCAATGACTCTAGCTGTGGTTCATGAGAAGAGCAGACATGCGATGACTCTAACAGTGGTTCATGAAAAGAGCAGACATGCGATGCTACCGGTGGATCCATGTGTGGTCTATGATAGGAACACACATGTAATGACATCGGTGGATCCTTACGTGGTTTGCAAGAATAACACACATGCAATGACACTGGTGGATCCATATGTGGTCTGTGAAAAGAACACACATGCAATGACACTGGTGGATCCATGTGTGGTTCATGGGAAGAACACACATGCAATGACACTGGTGGATCCATGTGTGGTATGTGGGAAGAACACACATGCAATGACACTGGTGATATGTCGACTGTGAGAAGAACACACATGCAATGACTCAAGCTGTGGTTCATGAAAAGAGCAGACATGCGATGAGACTGGTGGGTCCATGTGTGGTTCATGGGAAGAACACACATGCAATGACACAGGTGGATCCATGTGTGGTCTATGGGAAGAACACATATGCAATGACAGTGGGGATATGTGGTCTATGAGAAGAACACCCATACAATGACTCAAGCTGTGGTTCATGAAAAGAGCAGACATGCGATGACACTGGTGGATCCATGTGTGGTTTATGGGAAGAACACACAAGCAATGCCACTAGTGGATCCATGTGTGGTCTGTGGGAAGAACACACATGCAATGACACTGGTGATATGTGTTTTGTGAAAAGAACAGACATGCAATGAATCTAGCTGTGGTTAATGAGAAGAGCACACATGCAATGACACTGGTGGATCCATGTGTGGTTAATGAGAAGAACACACATTTAATGACATTGGGTGTGGTTCATGAAATGGTTTGTGAGAAGAATACACATGCAATGACTCTAGCTGTGGTTCATGAGAAGAGCAGACATGCGATGACTCTAACAGTGGTTCATGAAAAGAGCAGACATGCGATGCTACCGGTGGATCCATGTGTGGTCTATGAGAGGAACACACATGTAATGACATCGGTGGATCCTTACGTGGTTTGCAAGAATAACACACATGCAATGACACTGGTGGATCCATATGTGGTCTGTGAAAAGAACACACATGCAATGACACTGGTGGATCCATGTGTGGTTCATGGGAAGAACACACATGCAATGACACTGGTGGATCCATGTGTGGTATGTGGGAAGAACACACATGCAATGACACTGGTGATATGTCGACTGTGAGAAGAACACACATGCAATGACTCAAGCTGTGGTTCATGAAAAGAGCAGACATGCGATGAGACTGGTGGGTCCATGTGTGGTTCATGGGAAGAACACACATGCAATGACACAGGTGGATCCATGTGTGGTCTATGGGAAGAACACATATGCAATGACAGTGGGGATATGTGGTCTATGAGAAGAACACCCATACAATGACTCAAGCTGTGGTTCATGAAAAGAGCAGACATGCGATGACACTGGTGGATCCATGTGTGGTTTATGGGAAGAACACACAAGCAATGCCACTAGTGGATCCATGTGTGGTCTGTGGGAAGAACACACATGCAATGACACTGGTGATATGTGTTTTGTGAAAAGAACAGACATGCAATGAATCTAGCTGTGGTTAATGAGAAGAGCACACATGCAATGACACTGGTGGATCCATGTGTGGTTAATGAGAAGAACACACATTTAATGACATTGGGTGTGGTTCATGAAATGGTTTGTGAGAAGAACACACATGCAATGACTCTAGCTGTGGTTCATGAGAAGAGCAGACATGCGATGACTCTAACAGTGGTTCATGAAAAGAGCAGACATGCGATGCCACCGTGGATCCATGTGTGGTCTATGAGAGGAACACACATGTAATGACATCGGTGGATCCTTACGTGGTTTGCGAGAATAACACACATGCAATGACACTGGTGGATCCATATGTGGTCTGTGCAAAGAACACACATGCAATGACACTGGTGGATCCATGTGTGGTTCATGGGAAGAACACACATGCAATGACACTGGTGGATCCATGTGTGGTATGTGGGAAGAACACACATGCAATGACTCAAGCTGTGGTTCATGAAAAGAGCAGACATGCGATGAGACTGGTGGGTCCATGTGTGGTTCATGGGAAGAACACACATGCAATGACACAGGTGGATCCATGTGTGGTCTATGGGAAGAACACATATGCAATGACAGTGGGGATATGTGGTCTATGAGAAGAACACCCATACAATGACTCAAGCTGTGGTTCATGAAAAGAGCAGACATGCGATGACACTGGTGGATCCATGTGTGGTTTATGGGAAGAACACACAAGCAATGCCACTGGTGGATCCATGTGTGGTCTGTGGGAAGAACACACATGCAATGACACTTGTGATATATGGTTTGTGAAAAGAACATACATGCAATGACTCTAGCTGTGGTTAATGAAAAGAGCACACATGCAATGACACTGGTGGATCCATGTGTGGTTAATGAGAAGAACACACATGCGATGACACTGGTTGTGGTTCATGATATGGTTTGTGAGAAGAACACACATGCAATGACTCTAGCTGTGATTCATGAGAAGAGGAGACATGCGATGACACTAACTGTGGTTCATGAAAAGAGCATACATGCGATGCCACCGGTGGATCCATGTGTGGTCTATGAGAGGAGCACACATGCAATGACACCGGTGGATCCTTACGTGGTTTGTGAGAATAACACACATGCAATGAAACTGGTGGATCCATATGTGGTCTGTGAAAAGAACACACATGCAATGACACTGGTGGATCCATGTGTGGTTCATGGGAAGAACACACATGCAGTGACACTGGTGGATTCATGTGTGGTCTGTGGGAAGAACACACATGCAATGACACTGGTGATATGTGGTCTGTGAGAAGAACACACATGCAATGACTCAAGCTGTGGTTAATGAAAAGAGCAGACATGCGATGACACCGGTGGATCCGTGTGTGGTTCATGGGAAGAACACACATACAATGACATTGGTGATATGTGGTTTGTGAAAAGAACATACATGCAATGACTCTAGCTGTGGTTAATGAGAAGAACACACATGCAATGACACTGGGTGTGGTTCATGATATGGTTTGTGAGAAGAACACACATGCAATGACTCTAGCTGTGGTTCATGAAAAGAGCAGACATGCGACCACTCTAACTATGGTTCCTGAAAAGAGGAGACATGCGATGCCACCGGTGGATCCATGTGTGGTCGATGAGAGGAACACACATGCAATGACACCGGTGGATCCTTACATGGTTTGTGAGAATAACAAACATGCAATGACACTGTTGGATCCATATGTGGTCTGTGAAAAGAAACCACATGCAATGACACTGGTGGATCCATGTGTGGTTCATGGTAAGAACACACATGCAATGACACTGGTGGATCCATGTGTGGTCTATGGGAAGAACACACAAGCAATGACACTAGTGATATGTGGTCTATGAGAAGAACACACATGCAATGACTCTAGCTGTGGTTCATGAAAAGAGCAGACATGCGATGACACTGGTGGATCCATGTGTGGTTCATGGGAAGAATACACATGCAATGACACTGGTGGATCCATGTGTGGTCTATGGGAAGAACACACACGCAATGACACTGGTGATATGTGGTCTGTGAGAAGAACACACATGCAATGACTCAAGCTGTGGTTCATGAAAAGACCACACATGCAATGACACTGGTGGATCCATGTGTGGTTAATGAGAAGAACACACATGCTATAACACTGGGTGTGGTTCATGATATGGTTTGTGAGAAGAACACACATGCAATGACACTGGTGATATGTGGTTTGTGAAAAGAACAGACATGCAACGACTGTAGCTGTGGTTAATGAAAAGAGCACACATGCAATGACACTGGTGGATCCATGTCTGGTTAATGAGAAGAATACACATGCGATGACACTGGGTGTGGTTCATGATATGGTTTGTGAGAAGAACACACATGCAATGACTCTAGATGTGGTTCATGAGAAGAGAAGACATGCGATGACTCTAACAGTGGTTCATGAAAAGAGCAGAAATGCGATGCCACCAGCGGATCCATGGGTGGTCTGTGAGAGGAACACACATGCAATGACACCGGTGGATCCTTACGTGGTTTGTGAGAATAACACCCATGCAATGACACTGGTGGATCCATGTGTGGTCTGTGAAAAGAACACACATGCAATGACACTGGTGGATCCATGTGTGGTTCATGGGAAGAACGCACATGCAATGACACTGGTGGATCCATGTGTGGTCTGTGGGAAGAACACACATGCAATGACACTCGTGATATGTGGTCTGTGAGAAGAACACACATGCAATGACTCTAGCTGTGGTTCGTGAAAAGAGAAGACATGCGATGACACTGGTCGATCCATGTGTGGTTCATGGGAAGAACACATATGCAATGACACTGGGTGTGGTTCATGATATGGTATGTGGGAAGAACACACATGCAATGACACTAGTGATATGTGGTTTGTGAAAAGAACAGACATGCAATGACTCTAACTGTGGTTAAAGAGAAGAGCAGACATGTAATGACACTGGTGGATCCATGTGTGGTTAATGAGAAGAACACACATGCAATGACACTGGGTGTGGTTCATGATATGGTTTGTGAGAAGAACACACATGCAATGACTCTAGATGTGGTTCATGAAAAGAGCAGACATGCGATGACTCTAACTGTGGTTCATGAAAAGAGCAGACATGCGATGCCACCGGTGGATCCATGTGTGGTCTATGAGAGGAACACACATGCAATGACACTAGTGGATCCATATGTGGTCTGTGAAAAGAACACACATGCAATGCCACTGGTGGATCTATGTGTGGTTCATGGGAAGAACACACATGCAATGATACTGGTGGATCCATGTGTGGTCTGTGGGAAGAACACACATGCAATGACACTGGTGATATATGGTCTGTGAGAAGAACACACATGCAACGACTCTAGCTATGGTTCATGAAAAGAGCAGACCTGCGATGACACTGGTGGATCCATGTGTGTTTCATGGGAAGAACACACATGCAATGACACTGGTGGATCCATGTGTGGTCAGTGGGCAGAACACACATGCAATGACACTAGTGATATGTGGTATGTAAAAGAACACACATGCAATGACTCTAGCTGTGGTTCATGAAAAGAGCAGACATGCGATGACACTGGTGGATCCATGTGTGGTTCATGGGAAGAACACACATGCAATGACACTGGTGGATCCATGTGTGGTCTGTGGGAAGAAGACACATGCAATGACACTAGTGATATGTGGTATGTGAGAAGAACACATATGCAATGACTCAAGCTGTGGTTCATGAAAAGAGCAGACATGCGATGACACTGGTGGATCCATGTGTGGTTCATGGGAAGAACACACATGCAATGACATTGGTGGATCCATGTGTGGTCTGTGGGAAGAACACACATGTAATGACACTGGTGATATGTGGTTTGTGAAAATAACGTACATGCAATGCCTCTAGCTGTGGTTAATGAAAAGAGCACACATGCAATGACACTAGTGGATCCATGTGTGGTTAATGAGAAGAACACACATGCAATGACACTGGGTGTGGTTCATGATATGGTTTGTGAGAAGAACACACATGCAATGACTCTAGCAGTGGTTCATGAGAAGAGTAGACAGGCGATGACTCTAACTGTGGTTCATGAAAAGAGCAGAGATGCGATGCCACCGGTGGATCCATGTGTGGGCTATGAGAGGAATACACATGCAATGACACCGGTGGATCCTTACGTGGTTTCTGAGAATAACACACATGGAATGACACTGGTGGATCCATATGTGGTCTGTGAAGAGAACACACATGAAATGACACTGGTGGAGCCATGTGTGGTCTGTGGGAAGAACAGACATGCAATGACACTGGTGATATGTGGTCTGTGAAACGAACACACATGCAATGACTCTAGATGTGGTTCATGAAAATCGCAGACATGCGATGACACTGGTGGATCCATGTGTGGTTCATGGGAAGAACACACATGCAATGACACTGGGTGTGGTTCATGAAATGGTCTGTGGTGTGGTTCATGAAATGGTCTGTGATAAGAACACACATGCAATGACTCAAGCTGTGGTTCATGAAAAGAGCAGACATGCGATGACACTAGTGGATCCATGTGTGGTTCATGGGAAGAACACATATGCAATGACACTGGTGGATCCATGTGTGGTCTTTGGGAAGAACACACAGGCATTGACAGTAGTGATATGTGGTTTGTGAAAAGAACAGACATGCAATGACTCTAGCTGTGGTTAATGAGAAGAACACACATACAATGACACTGGGGGTGGTTCATGATATGGTTTGTGAGAAGAACACACATGAAATGACTCTAGATGTGGGTCATGAAAAGAGCAGACATGCGATGACTCTAACGGTGGTTCATGAAAAGAGCAGACATGCGATGCCACCGGTGGATCCATGTGTGGTCTATGAGAGGAACACACATGCAATGACACCGGTGTATCCTTACGTGGTTTGTAAGAATAACACACATGCAATGACACTAGTGGATCCATATGTGGTCTGTGAAAAGAACAGACATGCGATGACATTGGTGGATCCATGTGTGTTTCAGGGGAAGATCTATCTTGGCATAATTTGATGTATGCCATGATGTATTTCATTGTACAAGACACTCAATTTCCATTTTTATACTACTTAGTATCACCGTTGGTTTTATGTGGTACTACTCAGTTTTTCCCCCTCTCTATCTTTCGTAGAAGCTCAAACCTATGCTCACCCTATCTGCTACTCCCTGATTGATTATCACAGTTGTCGCGCAGATCGTGCGCACCAACCTTTGATTCTGTGCGATCCAACGATGATCGTTGCACACGTCTCCCTTAGCGAGACTTCTACAAGAAGGAACACGATGTCGTCCATGGAAAAAGTCGTCGAGCGGTCATGTCATGTTTAATCAAGTCTGAAAAGCCTACTACTTCTACTACTACGCCACAACGCATGCGTCATCGAGCGCACGGTCGTCGTTGGACAGCTACAATTTATTGCCACTTGATTTTATAAGACATATCCCATTTTTTGCGCAGCGGCTCTCAATCTCACTTCCAACTGGGCTCGACCGTAAGAAGCTTACACGCGCTAGCCGGAGACCAAAGAGCTGAGCTCGAAGAGACCTAATGTCTCTGCCTTCATCAACACATCCCTCTACCCGATCTAGCACAACCCCACAAATCTCGCCATACAACCACCTACCTTCCCCTCTACATTTACACTTTTAACTATTGCCAATTTTAGGGCCGTGTCAAACTTCGTACATAGAAATTGTGTATGCGCCCTTTGCATGCGGCTCAATACAGAACTTCCATGCATGGCTCGGGAAAAAACGTGACGTACCATGCGCGTGTCGCGGTGCACGGTGGTGCAACGAAACGTGCCTTGCTTCCATCCACCTTAACTATAGAGCCCCTCTCCGCACACCTACTCCCACTCTCGCTCACTCTCCCCACGCAACCCTCTCCACTGTCCCACCAGCATCCCCAAACTCTAGAGAATACCCCGTCCATGCCGGCGATGACCGAGGAGGATAAGGTGGCCATCGTCGCCTCCGAGGCCGCCAGCGAGGAGGCCCCCGTCTCCTTGCCGGCCCCCCTCAACGCGTTGAAAGCAGCCGCCGTCCCTGTCCAGGCCCTAGTCGAGGCATCGATGGCAGCCGCCGTTCCTGTCCAGGCCCCCGTCCCCACTACCGACGGAGCCACCGAAGCGGAACCCCCCGCCGGCGAGGAGGCCCCTGCCGGTCACAAGCGGATCAAGCACTTCTGGGGCACCTATGATCCAGATAAGTACATCACTCTACTGAACCCCTACAACACCGGCATCGACAACCCATGGTCGGAGGTAACTAGGGTTTGCTCCCCTCCCCTGGTTCTTCTACCGTTCCCATCGTTGGATGCTAGATGTTGGTTTATTAGGATTCGCTTGTTCGCATTTCGATTGCTCGATCTTCTTACATCATCTACTCCCCCGTTTTCCTTTTCTTTCAATAGGTTTCCGGCAGCGATGTATGAGTGATGATGAGTCCATACACACTAAGACTCGTCAGGTGCTGAGGAGGCTGCGGGCCAGCAAGTACGCATTCTTCTTCAGGGGCGGCCCCTGGCGCTGCCCCTTCCGCAAGGGGATCACCTACAGTTGTGTGACTGGCCCCGACTGCACCGACTTCCTCTCCTTAATGAAGCATGCAGAGATCACGGGCTCTGGCATCCACAAAGGTGGCGAGCACGAGACCGTGAACATCAATGCCTACATCGCTGAACACCGGGCTCTCGGCATTCACCTCCGAAACCTCCAGCGGTTGGCCATCAAAGAGGGTCGCATCGCTCCAATCAGGCCCAAGGTCCCCAAGATCAAGGGACCGGGCAGCAAGAAGTGGAGGAAGGTTCGAATGGAGGAGGAGGAGGCGGAGGCGCGGGCGCTTGCAGAATGTGCCTGCAGCTGCGGCGGCTGCCGCCGCTGCTAAGCAGCTTCTTTCTAGCTATATCCTATTTCTGGCTGAATGCATCGAACCTCGTTAAGCAACCTACATTCTATCGCTATATCCTATTTAGCTGCGCACAGCTATATCTACATTTGTTTTGTTTTCTGAATGAATGTATTCTGCCTGGTGTGATTTGTTGCTTTAGATTTGCTACCTGATCGGAGGCAAAAAGAGGTCCAAAAGGGAACAGATTATCGAAGAGAGATTCTTCTCTAGATTTGCTACCATTTTGGGCAAATATGAACATATCTGTTTAGTGAGAGAGGAAAATGGTACTCTTTCAAACTGCCGGTTAACGAGCTACCATCTTGACGTCTCCCTCTACAAGAAGGAACACGATACCGTCCATGGTAAAAGTCGTCGAGCGGTCATGTCACATTTAATCAAGTCTGAAAAGCCTACTACGGCTACTACTACGCCACAACACATGCGCCATCGAGTGCACGGTCGTCGATGGACATCTGCAATTTATTGCCACTTGATTTTAATAAGACACATCCCATTTTTTCGCAGCAGCTTTCAATCTCACTTCCAATTGGGGCCCACCGTAAGAAGCTTTCACGCGCTAGCCGGAGGCCGAACAGCTGAGCTCGACGAGACCTAACGTCTCTGGTTCATCGAGTCACTCGCATCCATCAACACATCCCTTTACCGAATCTAGCACAACCCCACAAATCTCACTGTACAGCCACCTACCTCCCCCTCTACATTTCTACTTTTAACTATCGCCAATTTTAGGGCCGTGTCAAACTTCGTACATAGAAATTGTGTGTGCGCCCTTTGCATGCGGCTCAATATAGAACTTCCATGCCCCAGGAAAAAACGTGACGTACCGTGCGCGTGTCGCGGTGCACGGTGCAGTAGACTGCGTGGTGCGTTGCACGGTGGTGCAATGAAACGTGCCTTGCTTCTATCCACCTTAACTATAGAGCCCCTCTCCGCACACCCACTCCCACTCTCGCTCACTGACCCCACACAACCCTCTCCACTGTCCCACCAGCATCCGCAAACTCCCGAGAACACCCCGTCTGCACCGGCGATGGCCGAGGAGGATAAGGTGGCCATCGTCGCCTCCGTGGCTGCAGCGAGGAGGCCCCCGTCTCCTCGTCGGTCCCCCTCGACACATTGAAAGCATCCACCGTCCCTGTCTAGGCCCCAGTCAAGGCATCGATGGCAGCCACCATTCTCGTCCAGGCCCTCGTCCTTGTTACCGACGGAGCCGCCGAAGAGGAGCCCCCCGCCGGCGAGGAAGGCCCCTGCCGGTCATAAGCAGATCACACACTTCTTGGGCACCTATGATCCAGATAAGTACATCGCTCCACTGAACCCCTACGACACCGCCATCGACGACCTATGGTCGGAGGTAACTAGGGTTTGCTCCCCTCCCCTGGTTCTTCTACCGTTTGTTAGAAATAATGGGCTAATCTGTTTAAAATTTAGCTGTATTGTCATGTTTAATATTCTAGAATTAATCATGGAAATTGTGCCTAATTATCCAACACCATTCCCATCGTTGGATGCTAGATCTTGGATTATTAGGATTCGCTTGTTTGCATTTCGATTGCTCGATCTTCTTACATCATCTACTCCCCCATTTTCCTTTTCTTCCAATAGGTTTCCGGCAGCAAAGTTTGGAGTGATGACGAGTCCATTCACACCAAGGGTCGTCAGGTGCTGAGGAGGCTGCGGGCCGGCAAGTACGACGACTTCCTCAGGGGCCCCTACTACAGCTGCTCCTTCCGCAAGGGGATCGCCTACTTCTTTACGAGTCGCGCCGGCGGCGGCACCGACTTGAACACCTTACTAAAGCATGCAGAGGCCACGGGCTCCGGCATCCACAAAAGCGGCAAGCGCGAGATCGTGAACATCAACGCCTACATCGTTGAACACCAGGCTCTTTGCATTCACCTCCAAAACCTCCAGCGGGTGGCCATCAAAGAGGGTCGCATGCCTCCAATCAGGCCCAAGGGGCCCAAGTCCAAGAAACTGGGCAGCAAGGAGTGGAGGAAGCGCCGGAGGGAGGAGGCGGAGGCGCGGGCGCTTGCAGGATGTGCCTGCAGCTGCGGCGGCTGCTGCTGCTAAGCAGCTTCTTTCTAGCTATCCTATTTCTGGCTGAATGCATCGAACCTCGTTAAGCAACCTACTTTCTATCGCTATATCCTATTTAGCTGCGCACAACTATATC
The DNA here is from genome assembly GCA_910589775.1 of Avena eriantha. Lineage (NCBI taxonomy): Eukaryota > Viridiplantae > Streptophyta > Magnoliopsida > Poales > Poaceae > Avena > Avena eriantha. The sequence goes on along the minus strand of OU342744.1, from coordinate 132,426,558 downwards.
TACATTGTTTTGTTTTCTAAATGAATGTATTCTGCCTGGTGTGATTTGCTACTCTAGATTTGCTACCTGATCGGAGGAAAAAAGAGGTCCAAAAGGGAACGAAATATCAAAGTGAGAATCTTCTCTAGATTTGCTACCAATTTGGGCAAAATGAAACATATTTGTTTAGCGAGAGAGGAAAAGGGCACTCTTTCAAACTGCCAGTTAAGAAGCTACCATCTTGACAAGATACAAGACACATACATAAACATAACACAACGAGGGTTAAATTTATTTTACTAGTATCACTTGAGGCGCTAGACATCTTGGCAAGCTAACTGAGTTCCACAAAACAGAAACATAACACTGAAAAGTAAAATTTAATTCACTCCTCATCAGACCACTTGAGGCGCTTGCCATTGTTCCTAGGCGACGAACTGCGACTATTCCAGGTACTCCACATCTCACGAAGTGCTTTGTCCCACCTGGCATCTGACTTGGCTTCCCTATCTTCAGCGTCCTACGGCACAATTAGTGGTGCATCACTGGACTGATTGTTGCCGCTAGAAGATGCTGCCTCTCTGCTTGCCACTTCAGCTGTAGCCTCTCTCTCAGCTGCTTCTTCAGCTGCAAGCTCTCTTTCCGCTGCTTCTGCAGCCTCTCTGTCAGCTGCTTCAGATGCAGCCAATTTCTTTGCATATGCAGCTTCAAACTCGGCTATTCCGCATTTTCTACAAAGGGCTCCCCTAAGCTCGTCTTCCCTCTTGAAAATAGGGCAAAACACGATGTAACGTAGAAAAAATGGATCTTCTTGTACAGCTGGTAGGTCACGTAAGCATCTATGGATGCATACTTCAGGTTTATATCAGACAACGGCCACTCGTCCCAGAAATCTTGCCTATCCATAGGGAAATCTTCCTTCATTTTGTCGTATGATTCATCGAGGATTCTAGTTGCGAGTGATGCCATTCCATCCTTCCTCGAGCCCCCTAGGATCTTGACAAGACTCTGAATATCGATCCACTTGTGCGCAGGAATTATAATTTCCTCTTGATACAATTTTGAAAAATCAGTTGTTTTATCGACAGTGCAGAAAACAATTCCCTTTTCTACAAGGAACTGGCGCAGCGCCGGACATTTCCTGTCAGTCCTGAAAGTATGTAGTTTGTCATCACCAAAATTTGTAACTACAAATATTTTGTCAATGAAAGATCATCATCTCAATATAATTTTGAAAAGTTTAGTAAATGCAAGATCAAGACTCTCAACATTGTATTGTCATAATTTATTCGGTTTTGCTATTTCTCAGTCGACTGAACGAGTTGCACATTTCTTTTAACTACGGGGTTGCACTTTTCTTAGGTGATTGAGACTAAAGAAAATCTCAGTCGATTGAGACATAGGCAAACCATAATTTATTTGGTCCTAAATAAAATCCAATAGTTGCAATATGAGCAAGTGGATAAAGAACAAGAGGAGAAAACCCTAAAAGTGGTTAGCTACAGAGAGCAGATCTACAAACTGGGAGAGGTGGTAGACGAGGACATGTTTCCGCATGGTCAGTTGAACGACGGCGACTTCACTCCCTTCATATGGGTTCTCCGGGGTGTACTCGAGGTCCAATCCCACAAACTTGTCCTCGTCTATCCCAAGCCAACCCTCGTACATCCTCAGGACACGCACCACTGTCTCCTCCTCGTTGGTGTAGACAACGTCTATCTTCATATTGTCATGGGTAGTGAAGCTTGTCTCTAGAGTGCGTAGATCTTCCATGGCAGCAAGGAGAAGACGGGAAGAAGATAGTAGATGACAGGAAGAAGAAGAGTGGTTTCTGCGAGGCAGGGGAACGGTGGAACCGTCAATACGCTTTTAAGGTAGTGGTTAACGGTTGGGACGAAAGTCCAAGGAGAGACGCGTGGCGGTGGCCGCTCCAGCTTTTGAGTAGACAAAAAATAATTATAACACCGATACATGTGTCCTGTTTTGTCACGTCAATACACTGGGCAGGGGTGTTATCCTATCCATTGTGCCAACGCTGCAAGCCTATGTGACAGCCACCCCGCCTAAGCGACGGGAGCGACATAACGGCGAGAACTGACAAGGGGCCCAACTTGATGACCGTTAGCCTGATTTTTTGTATTGACACGTAAAGTTGAATTCGTGCCGAAAAAGACCCTCTAAGTATTTGGCACACCAACTGTAGTCACCCGGCTGATTTCAGGGAACTTGGGTACCGCGTTACCTGTACACCCCAACTTTCGGGCCGTAAAATGATATTCTCCGTGTGGTGGCATGGGTCCCCTGGCCGCGCCACCAGGTGGTGTGGGCCCCTTGTCCACCCTCTGATATCGCCCCTTCGCCTATAAAATCCACCCGGCACGAAAACCCTAAGGGGAAGATCAGAATTCCATGAAAAGTTCCGCAGCACCACCGCCACCGAAGAGGAGATTCGGGGGACAAAAGTCTCTGTTCCGGCACCCTGCCAGGACGGGGAATTGCCCCTGGAGCCATCTCCATCGCCGTTGTTGACTCCCATGATGATGAGGGAGTAGTTCTTCCTCGAGGATAAGAGTTCTACCGGTAGCTATGTGTTCATCTCTCTCTCTCTCTGCATGATCATGCCGTGATCATGAGCTTTGGAATCAAGTAGATCTACCTTGCTACTCAAGTGCTTTAATAGATCTCTCGCTCTCACATGTGTGAAAGTGATAGCGTGCACACCATGGTGGCACTTAGGCTAGAGATTACAAATACTTGTTATGAGTTATATTTGGAGTTGGATGTCTCTATGAAATTGTGGTGTTTGTTGGAACCATCTAGTGCTCAAGGTGACATTGTGGGGTTATCTAGATGGGGAAAGTGGACTTTGAGGAGTGCTGTTATAGCCCTACCTTGGATTAGAGTGTCCAACCGGAGAGTAGTTCAGAGTAGTATCATGAAGAGAAGATATTTATATGAGAGTGTTCACTAGTGAAAGTATGCTAGACCTTGTTTCTAAGCATTGAAACACCGTTTGCAACTAGATATGTTACATGTTTGTTTGCTTCCATCTTTATTTCAGATTGCCTTTAGTCTCTTCCTACTCGTCAAGCTCTTTTTTTGGCACCGTTACCACTTATAATTATCAATATCACTTGTATTTCACTATCTCTTCGCCGAACTAGTGCACCTATACACCGGACAAGTGTATTGGGTGTGTTGGGGACACAAGAGACTTCTTTTATCTTCATTGCAGGGTTGCTTGAGAGGGATACCTTTGCCCACTTCCTACCTGAGTTCAATAAACCTTGGGTAATCCACTTAAGGGAAACTTGCTGTTGTTTTACAAACCTCTGCACTTGGAGGCCCAACAACCGTCTACAAGAATAGAAGTGCGTAGACATCAACCGGCACCAGCCCAGACTACGGCTCCAGCCCCTCCTCCAGGTCCTTCTCTGTCTGTAGGGTAACGGGTAGGCTACACTAGCGTAAAATCAAAATTTTCTACCGCGTCAACCAGGAATACTATTGTCATAGATCACGGTATTACCGCTAGACGCGCAGGTGCAGAACTCGATGAAGCACGTTGCGGCAGTGTAGATGTTCTACGTCTCCTCCTCATCCTCGTCCCACGAGCATCTCCCCTTTGCGTGGCTCGTCCAAGTGCTACATATGCAGCACCTCCGAGGTATCCACACGTCCGGAATGGAAGTCGTCACACGCCAGACTGCTAGGTCTACGCATGCAACACAGGCGGAAGAGGAGTGGCGGCTGGGTGGAATGCTCAACCCTCTTCAGCTCGCCTCACCCTCTCTTATATAGGCATCCCTGGTGGGCTTCTACATTAGCAGCCCATTAGCAGCCTAAGCCTGGTCTAATTCGGATCCAATCCTCATTAGGCTTCCAGCCCCTAAAGTGTGTGACCCTATAGGTTCATACACGTATAGACATGACGCGAGTACACTTACTCCGTCAATAGTTGGTAGCGGCCTCTAGCAAGACGTGCCAACTCCTAAACGCATATAAAGATCATTCGGACGAACCATCACAAGGTTGAGTATGTCTTTCCCTTTGCCTCACAATATTTGGTCTAGCTCCAAGCTGACCTCTCTTTCTCGATACTGTGATTCGGAATCCCTTTACTAGGTTAACTCTTAACCATATGTAGCATGGCCTTGCATTTCTGGATCCGATCACTCGAGGGGCCCAGAGATATCTCTCTCAAGTAGAGAGGGGCAAATCCCATCTTGATTGACCGATGCCTTGCAGCATGTATCAGGACAAACCCAAAAGCTACCTTTATGACTACCCAGTTACGGAGTAGTGTTTGATAGCCCCAAAGTAGGTCGATCCACATCTCAAGTACGTGCGACAATCTCAGGTCTAAGGACAAAACGTACACGATGTGTAGAGAGGGCTGCAAGTATTATTGCCAGTCTCATGTTGGGTCAGTCCAACCCCATGTTCATAACATGTGTCCACATCATTGGTTTGACATCTCCATGTCTATGACTTGCGAAACATAGTCATCAACCAATCGATGTGCTAGTCTAATATTCACGTGTGTCCTCGCATGAACTCCGACTAGGGACAATTATTAGATAACCATACAAGTAAAGAGTTTCACAAACAATTCAAATAATTGCCAATCAATACAAGTTGCCTGGTATATGGATATTCAAGGAACATTATAATAACTCATGGATACACATGAAATACAATCATCTCTATGATTGCCTCTAGGGCATATTTCCTTCAGTCTCCCACTTGCACTAGAGTCAATCTAGACAGTATCTAATACCTATTGCTCTTGTGTGCGCTTCATGCGCAGGCTGCGGGAGTGGCTTAGTCAAGGGTTCAGCAACATTTGAGTCCATATGTATTTTGCATAACATGACACTACCATCATCAATGAACTCACGAATCAGATGGTAACGCATGCGAATATGTTTGTTCTTCTGGTGCTGTCTAGGTTCCTTGGCTTGTGCAATAGCACCATTGTTGTCACAATAAACGTCCAAGGGATTGGACGAGCCCTGAACCACACCAAGAGCGATCAAGAAATTCTCAATCCAAACAGTTTCCTTTGTAGCCTCCGAGGCAGCAATATATTCAGCTTCTCTTGAAGAGGAGGCCACTGTATCTTGCTTGGAACTTTTCCAGCTCACAGCACCACCATTCATGACAAACACATAACCTGATTGCGATTTCGAGTCATCTGAGTCGTTAAGGTAACTCGCATCTGTGTAACCCTTTACACTGAGTTCAACCTCACCTCCATAAACTAGGAACATATCCTTAGTCCTTCTCAACTACTTAAGGATATTCTTTACCGCTGTCCAGTGAATCTCACCTAGATCAGCCTGGTATCTGCTCGTAACACTTAGAGCATAGGAAACATCTAGGCGAGTACATGTCATTGCATATATGATGGATCCAATAGCCGAAGCATATGGAACCCTACTCATGCGTTCTCGCTCATCAGTGGTCGAAGGAAACTGAGTCTTGCTGAGTTTAATGCCGTGAGACATGGGCAAGAACCCCTTCTTAGCCTCTTCCATGCTGAACCGTTTCAACACTTTGTCAATGTACGTACTCTGGCTTAATCCAATTAGCCTCCTTGATCTATCTCTATAGATCTTGATACCCAGAATATATGCCGCTTCTCCCAAGTCCTTCATAGAAAAACTATTTTTCAATGAGGTCTTAACAGACTCGAGCATAGGAATGTCATTTCCAATCAATAATATGTCATCCACATATAAGATTAGAAACACAAGTGATTTCCCATTTTCTTTCTTATACACACAAGGTTCTTGTTCGTTTTTGGTGAAGCCAAACTCCTTTACAACTTCATCAAATCGAATGTTCCAACTCCGAGATGCTTGCTTCAGCCCATAAATAGACTTTTGAAGTTTGCGTACCTTTCCAGCATTGTTTGGATCAACAAAACCTTCGGGCTGCATCATATACACGTCCTCAGAAAGGATTCCATTTAAGAAAGCCGTCTTGACATCCATCTTCCAAAGCCTTTTGCAACAAGTCGAGCTTTATCGATGTGAACATTTCCATCCATATCAATCTTCTTCTTATAGATCCACTTGCACTCGATGGCTTTAAAACCATCAGGCAGGTCAACCAAGTTCCAAACTTGATTGTCTCCCATGGACTCTATCTCGGATCTCATGGCAATCAGCCATTTCTGAGTCTGGGTCCACCATCGCTTCTACATAGGTCGCAAGCTCATCATTGTCTAACAATAATAACTCTCGCGCTTCGCGGAGCCTCGCCGACCTTCGTGGCTGTGGTGCTTCTATTGCCATGGGTTCCTCAATTTGTTCTGCTACAATAGCATCACTCGTAGAAGCATCCCCGACTGGCTCATCTTGAACTTCTTCAAGTCGCACCGACCTTCCAGTCGTTCCCTTTGTGAGAAACTCTTTCTCTAGGAAAACACCGCTACGAGCGACAAACACTTTGCCCTCTTCCCTGTTGTAGAAGTAATACCCTAAGGTTTCCCTTGGGTATCCCACAAAAATGCACTTATCCGATTTGGGTGTTAGCTTGTCCAACTGAAGTCGCTTGACAAATGCATCACAACCCCAAATCTTTAGAAAAGACAAACTGGGATTCTTTCCAGTCCACATCTCATATGGTGTCTTAACTACGGATTTAGATGGTACCCTCTTTAGTGTGAAAGCTGATGTTTCTAGCGCGTAACCCCAAAATGATAATGGTAAATCCGACTGGCTCATCATCGATCGAACCATGTCCAACAAAGTTCGATTACGCCGTTCAGAGACCCCGTTTCTTTGAGGCGTTCCAGGCGGCGTGAGCTGTGGAACAATTCCGCAACTCTGAAGATGATTGCTAAACTCGTGACTCAAATATTCACCTCCGCGATCAGATCGCAAGGCCTTTATTTTCTTGCCACGTTGATTCTCTACCTCATTTTGAAACTCTTTGAACTTTTCAAAAGTTTCAGACTTATGCTTCATCAAGTAGACATAGCCATATCTACTGAAATCATCAGTGAAAGTAATGAAGTAGTGATATCCTCCTCTTGATGTCATGCTCATTGGTCCACATACATCAGTATGTATGAGTTCCAACAAGTCTGTCGCTCTCTCGGGAAACCCCGTAAAAGGCGTCTTGGTCATCTTTCCAAGTAAACAAGCTTGACATGTCTCGTATGATTCAAAATCAAACGAAGTTAGAAGACAATCACCATGGAGCTTCTTCATGCGCTTTTCACTTATATGCCCCAAATGACAATGCCATAAATAGGTAGGACTCAAATCATTTGGCTGAAGCCTTTTAGCACTAACATTGTAAACAGATGCATTATCAAGATTTAAAATAAATAACCCATTCACAATGGGAGCATCAGCCACAAACATAGCATTCTTAGAGATTACACAACCATTGTTTGTACTCACGAATGAATAACCATCCCTCATCAAACATGAAGGTGATAAAATGTTTCGACCCATACTAGGAATGTAATAACAATTATTCAACTCCATGATAAATCCTGACGGAAGGTGAAGTTGCATGAAGCCAACGAACAATGCAGCAACCCTTGTTTTATTTCTGACGCGAAAATCCACTTCGCCTTTCTGCACTTCTCTAGTCCTTATTAGCCCCTGCATCGAATTGCAAATATGAGCAACCGATCCGGTATCAAATACCCAAGAGTTAACATAAGAATCTGCGAGAAAAATGTCCACAACATTTACAACAAGCGTACCTGAGTGGGAAGTACTCTTACTTCCACTCTTCTTCAAAGAAGCCTGGTACTTGATGCAGTTTCTCTTCCAGTGGCATATTCGTGACAAAAGAAACACTCAGTGTCTCCTGCAGGACCAGCCTTTTTCTTGGGTGCAGGGTTTTTCTTAGGGATCGTATCCTTAGCCTTGCCATTCTTCTTCTGCCAAGAAGTGCCCTTTTTCTTGAAGCTAGGCTTGTTCTGCACAGCCATCACATGGCTATGCCCTGCACACTTCTTAATGTCACATTCTGCTGTTTTCAGCATCCCACATAATTCATTAAGGCCCCTCTCCACCCCATGCATATGGTAGTTCGAAATGAAATGCCCATAGCTATATGGAAGAGATGCCAAAATGAAATCAGTGGCCAACTCTTGGCCTAATGGAAAACCAAGATTTTCCAAAGTCTGACTGTAACCAACCATTTTGATCACATGGGGGCCTACAGCTGCTCCCTCTGCCAGCTTGCATTCCACAAAGGACTTAGCGACATTGTACCTCTCAGTCCTAGCCTGAGTCTGGAACATGTCCTTAAGCGCAACGATCATATCGTACGCTTCCTGATCCTCAAACTGCTTTTGAAGATCAGGTTCCATGCATGCAAGCATAAGACAACTAACCTCAAGAGATTCATCACATGCTTTCTTGTAGGCATTCTTAAGGGTAGCAGTTGCATTATCAGCAGGTTCATCCGGGATTGGGGTATCCAGAACAGTTTCCTTTTTCTCAGCCCTGAGAACAATTCTCAGGTTACGGACCCAGTCCGAATAGTTTGTTCCATTTGGTTTATCCTTTTCAAGAATCGAACGCAAAGCAAAAGGTGATGAATTGTTCGGTGCCATTGATCTACAACAAAAAATATGCAAAATACTAAGCCATGTAACCATGAAAGAGTAAAACATATTAAACAATTTAATAGCATATACTCCCACTTAAATCAACATCCCTCTATTGATACTAAGTGATTCAAGATCCACAATTAACAAGTCGACTAGTGAGCTTTAGCATCACTGCTAGAAGACAAGGTAAATCGGTAAGCAACCTTTGCTAATCATATCACATATGACTCTTGTTGTTGGGTGACATCTCTATGTCAAAACTAGGCGCCCAACCTTTATGCCCCAAGGTCCTTAACTGTTAAGATGACCTTGTTAAGCTCACCAACCCTTATGCGTGTAGGTATCCGATACAAACCCATCCAGCCAAGGAAAACCGTGGCACCCTAATTTCATAGACCCACCAACGATTGTACAGGGCATAGGATGGTGCAAGGTTTGGTTGGGAGGGCATGGTTTAACTTAAACTTTGTGAGGGATCATTCTACTTCTATCATCTAAGCATGCATAGTAGTAAAACGTATAAGAATAGCATTCACATAGATGTGATACAATATGGCCCATTTTCTCATGGTGATCTCCATCGCCATAGAACCTGTCCACCATGATGATCTCCATCTTCATGCTCTATGCGAGCCATCCTCCAAGTGATGAGTTCTCTAAGAACTAATACAAGCTATTACTCCTAACAGCTACTAATCAAATTTACATGGTATTGGGATCATCACAAGTTGGCACGTAGGCCATTACAATAATTGACAACACATATGGCTCCAGCCGTGTTGCCCTACTCATGACACGCAGGTCATGAAAAATACATACATGCATCACATAAATTTTTGGGCCATACTGATCACATAAATCCTGCAGAAAACAAGTTGTGCATAGAATCACATTCTACCGGATCATGTGAAATCCTAGCACCTACGAACCTTAATGAGATACAAAAGGGGGCTACGACTAAGGGGGGTCTAGGGGGTCTCCCCCTGCGGGGTTCAAAGGGGCAGCGCCCCTCGCGGTACCTTTGTGAAAAATGAGAGATCAAATCTATACAATTTTCTTTAAGGATTTTGATCGGCAAATCAAATTTACCATAAACCGACCATAGTTCCAATTCGACCAAACTCCTTTGATCACGGTACGCCGATTCAGATCTAATTCCCGATTCAATCAATCATATTGATCTTCGCGTGATTCAAAAGGATTTATGTGTCACTGTCTACCCCGATGGCGGAAACCGACCGGTAGGGGTAAGTCGTTCGACGACCTTAGAATCACGATCACGGAAAGTAAGATCATAGATCAATCCAGAAACACTGCCATACAAACGATCACATCATTCATATCAATCTACATATCACCATATGCAAACTTCCCGAACCTATGACTGAATAGCATCGCCTCTGATACCACTGTAGGGTAACGGGTAGGCTACACTAGCGTAAAATCAAAATTTTCTACCACGTCAACCAGGAATACTATTGTCATAGATCACGGGATTACCGCTAGACGCGCAGGTGCGGAACTCGATGAAGCACGTTGTGGCAGTGTAGACGTTCTACGTCTCCTCCTCGTCCTCGTCCCACAAGCAGCTCCCCTTTGCACGACTCGTCCAAGTGCTACAGATGCAGCACCTCCGAGGTATCCACACGTCCGGAGTGGAAGCCGTCACACGCCAGATTGCTAGGTCTGCGCGTGCAACACAGGCGGAAGAGGAGTGGCCGCTGGGTGCAATGCTCAACCCTCTTCAGCTCGCCTCACCCTCTCTTATATAGGCATCCTTGGTGGGCTTCTACATTAGCAGCCCATTAGCAGCCTAAGCCTGGTCTAATTCGGATCCAATCCTCATTAGGCTTCCAGCCCCTAAAGTGTGTGACCCTATAGGTTCATACACGTATAGACATGACACGAGTACACTTGCTCCGTCAATAGTTGGTAGCGGCCTCTAGCAAGACGCGCCAACTCCTAAACGCATATAAAGATCATTCGGACGAACCATCACAAGGTTGAGTACATGTCTTTCCCTTTGCCTCACGATATTTGGTCTAGCTCCAAGCTGACCTCTCTTTCTCGATACTATGATTCGGAATCCGTTTACTAGGTTAACTCTTAACCATATGTAGCATGGCCATGCATTTCTGGATCCGATCACTCGAGGGGCCTAGAGATATCTCTCTCAAGTAGAGAGGGGCAAATCCCATCTTGATTGACCGATTCCTTGCAGCATGTATCAGGACAAACCCGAAAGCTACCTTTATAACTACCCAGTTACGGAGTAGTGTTTGATAGCCCCAAAGTAGGTCAATCCACATCTCAAGTACATGCGAAAATCTCAGGTCTAAGGACAAAACGTACACGATGTGTAGAGAGAGCTGCAAGTATTATTGCCAGTCTCATGTTGGGTCAGTCCAACCCCATGTTCATAACATGTGTCCACATCATTGGTTTGACATCTCAATGTCTATGACTTGCGAAACATAGTCATCAACCAATCGATGTGCTAGTCTAATATTCACGTGTGTCCTCGCATGAACTCCGATTAGGGACAATTATTAGATAACCATACAAGTAAAGAGTTTCACAAACAATTCACATAATTGCCAATCAATACAAGTTGCCTAGTATATGGATATTCAAGGAACATTATAATAACTCATGGATACACATGAAATACAATCATCTCTATGATTGCCTCTAGGGCATATTTCCTTCACTGTCAGCCAAGGCCACACCTCGGACGCGACGGTGTTGGCGCCGTGGTAGCGCGACCAGTACGGGATGTCAGGCTGCAGCGTTGGGAAGTGGAGGCCGTCGTCATCCTCCATACCATGTGGAGGTGGCTTTGTCTCGTCAAACCCTACAATTTTCATGAAGACATCTATGTATTTAGAGGTCCCAGCCGCCATGCAGAGAGCCGTCATTCTCAGATTGCATCACAACACCACCACAGGAGATCCACACCATAGTTCATCCCCTCCATCTTCCATCCTCTCCATTAGCCATAGCCATTACTTTGTACTTGAGATCTCCTTGTGATTCGGCGACCATTGTAAGAATATTTGATTTCAATCTAAGTATTTTGCACAATGATTTCTATCCTTGATCTTATTGTTATGACTGAGTAGTCCTCATGGGCTGCAGGTTCGGGAGAAACCTCACAACAATTATGTGCATCTAATCTATGGGAGTATTATGTATTGTTTGAATAAGGGATTTGTATCTTTTGTTTCTTTGTCTCTTGCCTCTATCTTTGGACTTGTAGGTACCCAAAATCCCCGAGATCGATAAAGGCTTGTGGTGAGATACTTGGCTAGCGGCCCATTCAGGATCAACAACAACATCTCTTCTTAAGGCTTTGATCTATGTTTTTTACTTAATAACTATCTGTAGCCCGGTGCTTCATGGTGCATTCAGTTGGATCAAAAGACTATTGATATGCATGTGGCTCGCATGGGCTTTAGTATATTAGGATGTGCTGCCCAGAAAGCCCTAGAGAAGTGGTGAAGAATAAGCTACTGAGTATGGGACATCTCGTGGCGCTGCTTATATGCCGCATATTGCCCCTTGCGAGTGTCCACTCCCATGCACAGAATGTTCCACTGGAACCAGTTCAGTTGCTTCACCTCTCGAGCAATAGGAGGCACTGGAGCCGTACGAGCACTAGCACGAGCATCCCTCATGAAGCTATCAGAAGCAGAAGATGGATCAGAGATCTTTCGTGCCTTGTTGTAAATCTTCTTGGCCTTATGCAGAGAGTCAATGTTGAACTCTCCATCGGGTAGCAAGTACTGGATCAACATCAGAATATACGGCGCATACGGTATTGAGAGCCTGTTGAACATTGCATCAGTGAGCTCATGGTAAATAAAGTCCATCATGTCTAGCTTGTAATCAACAGAATCATCTTCACATGAGGCCACCTCATGAGAAAAGCCAAGTAGCTAGACCAAGTGACCACGAATGCTATCATTGTTGCCTCCACTTGGTGTGATAGAGTCACAAAAGATGCCAACCAAGCTAGCATACAGAGGAAAGAGACCAGCAAAGGAGCCCATAATACCATTGTCAAGTGTGTAGGGAGATAGGACAACATCCTTGTTGGGCTTGAGCTGAGTAATAATGCGATGGCCACTAGCACGATCCCTATGGTGGAAGCGATAACAAAGTACCTCAGCAAAAGTCCGAAAATCAGTTTGCATTGGCATGCCATGAGTCATCCACTTCATAGTGCGGTACTCATCACCACAAATGACCAAGGTAGAGAAGAACTTCTTGACAACCTTGGAGTCATAGGAACATTGTAGGGCCATGAGATGGTGCAACCCCATCCTCTCAGTCACGTCCATGGCATTAGAAAGCTGAGGCTTCTCCATAGCCTCAGCGATGATCATAGGGTGCATAGGGCGAATCTTCAGTTGTGCATAAACATCCTCATACATAGACTTTTCGTCAGCACACCAAAAGCGTGGGTCATGATACGTCCATTTTGCATCACTATTCTATATCATAATTCACTGTTAGTCATTGATATATTTCATATTAAGAGATGATACTTATGTTATTTCATTTGTTTTTGCATTGTTGACGACTTTTGGAGCATGGACCGCTGCAGTCAGGATTCTGATGGAAAAGGTGCTGTTTGGAGGCAAAATTCACGAAGATTAGAAAATCCGGGAAAATACATGGAAAATCCTATTTTTCTAGAACACGAAGGAAGCCAGAAGGGGAAGCGGAGATGGGCCACATGGGGCCCAAACCACCCCCTGGCGCGGGCCAGCCTAAGCCGCGTCACCAGGTGATGTGGCCGCCCTGGTCCACCCCTGGCTCTCCCCTCTGGCATATATTATCCTCCCGGAACCCTAAGATTCAAGGAGCAACCACAGAAAGATTCTGCCGCCTCTGCGGGGCGGAAAACACCGAGAGAGAAAGATCTCTCCGGTAGACAGAACTCTGTCGGGGGAATTCCTTCCCGGAGAGGGGAGACCGTCGCCATCAACACCACCATCAAGTTGGACTTCATCGGGATCATCATCATCATCACCACCATCATCACCACCATCATCACCACTAGCACCATCATCACCATCTCCATACCGCTGTAACAATTGGGTTGAATCTTGCATAGTTCATAGGGGAAACTTTCCTAGTGTTGATTACTCTTTGTAGTTGATGCTATTGAGTGGAACCATTGAATTATTGTTTATGTTCAGATTGTTATACATCATTATTTCATCTCTGATCATGATCCATATGATGTCCTGTGAGTAGTTTGTTTTGTCCTTGAGGACATGGGAGAAGTCATGTTGTTAGTAGTGGAGTTGTGTTGAGAAAGATTCAACGGTTTGATATTTAAGTTGTGGTGTACTTCTTCTAGTGGTGTCATGTGAACTTCGACTACATGATACTTCACCTATATGGGCCTAGGGGAATGCATTGTGTATTTGGCTACTAATCGTAGGGGTTGACGGAGTGATAGAAACCTAAACCCCCTTTAGGAAACCATTGCACAAGGGACGTGAGGGTCTTAGAGTTTAAAGCCGTGGTTAGGTTTCTACCTTAATTACTTTCTTGTACTTACATATGTTTGCAAGGGGTATAATCACAAGTATGTATTAGTCCTAGGAAGGTCGTACATTAGCACAGGTTCACCAACACAACACTTAGCAAGCTAAAGAAGATTAATCAACTATATGAAGCGAAAGCACTTGGTAGCTTCCCGTGTGTCCTCGAGAACGTTTGGTCATCTTAAGTAATACAACCGGCTTGTCCTTTGCTGAATATAGGATTGGGCCACTTGCTACATTTATTCTTATTGTCTTTTGTTTAATCGTACTTTATTTACTTGCATTATCAAAAACCGCTAAAATCCGTTTGCTAAGTATTTGCAGAGAATTCCTGATCCATACCACTAGCCAGCACCTTCCGCTCCTCGTTGGGTTCGGCACTCTTACTTATCGAAAATACTGCAATACACCACCTATACTTGTGGGTCAGCAAGACTATTTTCTAGCGCCGTTGCCGGGGAGTGAAGCGCTATTGGAGAGTGGAACTGGTAAAGGAAACTTCTACTGTGAGTATTGTTTACTTCTTTTAGATGCTTTATTTTCAATATGGATAATTCGCTGAGTTTCTTATTTCGTAATGCTACTACCATTGCTAAGGTAGTAGATGAACCACCACATGCTGAGAATGATACTTTTAAAATACCTAAGAGAATTATTGATCGTGTTATGGATAAGTACTACGTTGGGGATGGAACTGTCCATCCCGGTGATCGTTTGCTCTTTATACACGAATTATGCGGGTTGTTCAAGTGTGCAGGTATTACTATAGATCAAGTTAAGAAGAAGTTATTCTCATTATCACTGAAAGGAAGAGTTGAGGACAGGTATAAGTTGTTGAAGAATGGTCAAGCTCTTGAATGGGAGGAAATAGTACCTCTCTTTTATTAAAAGTTTTATCCTCCTAGTGAGATTCATAAAGATCGGAATCAAATATACAAATTTTGGCCTCTTGATGGAGAGAGTACAGCTCAAGATTGGGGGAGCTTGAAGTTACTAATGCTCAAATGTCCCATTCATGAGCTCTCCAACAATATTATTATCAAGAACTTTTATGCAAGGCTTTCTCTTCATGATAATGATTTATTGATGCTTCTTGTGCTGGATCATTCACTCGCATGGAAGAAGAAGCTAAATGGGATCTTCTGGACCGTATTCAAGATAATGCTGAAGCATGGGAGAATGACAAAGGAAGAAAGTGAGGTATAAATTATGATTGTGAATGCATTGTATCTTTTATGGGAACTGATGACTTTCAAAATATTAAAAATGCTTATGGTCTAGACTCTCAAGCTATTGCAACTTATTTTAAGGCTTTTGCTTCTTACATTGAAGTGCCTAAAAATAAGTGGAACAAGTATCATGAACCTTATAAAGATGTTGCTAAGTGTGTTCCTGCAAGAAATACTGAAGTTTATACTACTAATCATGTTTTACCTGAACCTTACATTGAGAAAATGTCTTTCCCAGTTAAGATAAAGGAACATTCTATGATAGCTAGTATGGTTAATGAAAGTACAAATAAAGCTGTTGAACCTGATAAACAAATGGATGACGAACCTATGATAGAAAATGTGAAAGACTTTGTCACTAAATATGTGGAAGAGGGACACACTATCCTTTGTAAGGATATCCCTAATATTGCTTCACAAAGTAGTGTTATAGGAACTAGTATTGCTGTGTTTTCTGTTAGAATAAGTGATCATTGTTACGATGCTCCTTGTGATAGTTATATTGTTAAGTTTATGCATGATACTGAAAGTTACTATGAGAGAGGGAAAAGTGTTCTTATGCATCTCAATAATATCAAGTTTCCCCGTTTTATGCTGAAAGTTTTTATGTTGCACTTCTTTTGCCTTCTTATGCTAGTGGTTTCTGGTTCCAACAACTTGTTTGTTTACAAAATTCCCTTGCATAGGAAGTGGGCTAGACTTAAACGTGTGTATTTTTCTTCTTAATGCTCTCTTTCACTTCAATTCATATTCCTATGTGAGAATCTTTGAAATCATCATGCCCATCTTAATGGCTATAAAGAAAGGGCTTTTTGGGAGACAACCCAATTTTTTGTGTTTTCGGTTTGTTTTTGTTTTTCTTTGAGTCTTGGAAGTTATTACTTTGGTAGTAACCTCTCCTTATCCTTTTTGTTTGGTTTTGTGTCAAGATCAACCTCTAATGAGAGAGAAGTAAGATTTGGGGAAGTTGCTGTTCCGAAATAGATTTTTGTGCTTCACCGTAAACATTCGTGAGAGATCTATCTATGTCGGATTGAGCTGTAATTTTTTGTGCTTATGCCCCAGGTTGTTATTTAACTTCCATTAGTTTTTCACGTTTTGATTTGAGCAGCAGAAGATTTACTAAAAAATTGATCTTTACCTGCTGGTCTGTTTTGACAGATTTTGCCACTCTTGCATTTGCTTCTTTATTCGATTTCCTTTTTGAATGCTTTTTGGGTTTTCGGAAGGAGTTGCTACAGTAGCTCTTGTTTTGATGGTTTTCAGTTGAAATTGGACTCAAAAGGTTTTATTATTTCACTTATACTAATGTTGCTAATGAGAGCTGTGTGAAGTTTTGTGTGAAAGAAATTTCTAGGTTAGTGGAGATAATGGTGTAGTAAGGAAGTGAAAGGTTTCATGACTCAAGCAATAAGTGTATGAAGATGAAGATATTGATGTTATTCAAGTGGTGACTCTGGAAGAATCTACTAAATACCAAATTTAGAGACCTGCAGAGTCCGTTTTCGAATAGGTAACAATTCTGGTAAGAAAAGTTCCGCGAAAGATCTGTCCAATTATACTTTTGTAGTTTTTAGCCATTAAGGAAAGCTATGAAGCGAAAGATGGACAAAAAGGGAGCCAGGGTGGCTCACACCACCCTGTGGCGCAAGCCCACCCCTGGCCGCGCCACCAGGTGGTGTGGCCACCTCGGACTCCGTCTCCGACTCGTTTTCTCCCAGTACATTTCTTTTGTTGTGAAACTTCATAATATATAATCTCCTGGATCCCCCGAGGTTCGTATATTGTATTCTCGTCGTGTTTTTCTTTCGGTATGTTTTGTTCAGATGTTGTTCAGGGGTTCATCTTCAAAGGATTACGAGCTGTGACACCGTCACGAGGACCATCACAATCTTGAGCGCGAAGACATGGATCAGAACGGCAAGGAGGAAGTAAAAGACATGACAACAGGCATGAAGGGGCTGATACCTCTGACTCTAGATCTCAATTCTTGCCCTGCAGCAGTGGAAGCTATACGAGTCACTAATGAGTTCTGCGACAAGTACCGAGTCTTGAGAAGGAAGGTGGATATGCTTCAAGAGGAGAATAACAGGGTTCACAAGATGCTGGAAGATTTCCTCACGCCAACCGAGAGAATACCACCACCACCGAAGGAGTAATTCGTCATTAGGTTTGGCATCCCCTTGGTTTGTTCCAAGCTTGGGGGAGTGCCCTGGTATCATATCACTATCTTCTATCTTTTTACCCTTTTAGTAGAGTCATATCATGAATAGAGAAGTTATCATGTAGGATGGTTTGCATTATGGAAGTGTCCCCTCTCTCGCTAGATATGTATCCCTTGGTGTGAGTAGCCGTTATGGAATATTAATGAGAAGTTCTATCGTTTACTCTTTTGCATATCTTATATTAGTTTTCAATTCATGGTTATATGATTGATCTTGTTGTTAGTATTGGTATCACTTTGGGATCATTGCGTTAATTTAGTTGGTTTTGGCAAACCTGGCTTGGTCAGTAGCAACACTATTTTTGAGAATTGAATGAAAAAAAAAGTACTCTTAAAGAAATATAATTTCATCATCTTTCTTTCTTGATTTGCTCATAAGTTTAGTATTCTCTAGCTAAGATCTTTTGTGCTTCCAAGGAAGATTGCATGTTTGTTTTTTATCACTTGTATGTTTGTTTGTTTCCTTCAACTCTTATACTTGCCACCCAACCTTGCTAGCCAAAAACCTGTACTAAGAGGGAATTCTTCTCGTGCATCCATTCCTTAAACCAAAACCTATGCCATTTGACTCCACTATACCTACCTATTAGCACTATTGCTATTCCAAGTAAATTCTTGTTTTTATCTAGCTTCCAAATTAAACTTGTTATGTGAAAATTAGTGATTAAAGCTCTCACTAACTTGATGGCACACTTTACTTTCTTGCACTTAATAAACCTGAACCATTGTGCCCATCTATGTTGCGCATATGCTTGCGCTTTGTAAGTTGTGAATTAGCAGAACCATGATGTCATGGGGAACACTTTCAACATTGCACTTGTACTTTGTACCTAGTTGATATCATGTTCTTTTGTCTATGGATGTCGTCGGTGTGAAATGAAAGGGGAGCTTGTAAGTCCATGGAGTTATGCATGTGTGTTAGAGAAATGCCTGGGCTGCCGATCTAATCCATGCTATCATGGTGGAAACCTGCAGCGTAACCATAATGAGCATCTATGAAGCATTCTTCTTATAAAAAAGAGATGTGAGATTGAGAAAAAAGAGAAAAATAAAAAAATGAGAAAAGAGAGAAAAAAGCACCATATTTACATGGTAAATAAGAAGATTGCTGAGATTCTTGTTGTCTGCTTGCCTTGTCATTTTGATATGGGGATTCTTCTGTATCATCGGGCAAGGGGTACCCCGTTGGTCGTTCTCCATGATACACATATGCTTACTATGACAAGAACTAACCGGTGACTAAACTTGAGTAGCATGAGGAGCGGCCCTCGTATTCAAGGGACATGAGATTTTCAATTTACAACTTGTCAAGCATATCCTCATATTTGATCACTTTAACCTTAATCACCTAAAGATGCCTATGATAGGGGCAATGAGAGCTGAAAGCTAATAAGTATCATAATTTTTGGGAGCTCTTTTTGAAACTTGAAATCCTGCTTCCCTCTGCGAAGGGACTTTCTTTTGACTTTTTAGTTGAGTCAGTAAACCTATTCTTCTCTATCTCAGCAAGTATTTTGAGTTATTGTGTTTCATTCATTCATATGATGATTTATTCAATCATGTTTCTTATGTTCCTTGTTTTGCACATTGCTCTTATCTTGGTGTCTACTACTTTGAAAGCTATCATTGAAAACCAGTTATTTGTGAACTCCATCAAATTATCAACTATTCTTCGACCAAGAGCCAAGTTTGCCATTACCAATTATGATTCACTCTATGTATCTTTATTGTGTTTCCTTTAATTATTGCAAGTTAAGTTATATAATAGTGAGTTGTCTTCTATTATGATCTATATATTGATGAATGTGATGCTTCTTGTCCGTATTCTTTTATCGACTCTTCAATTTCGCTTGGGGACAAGCGAAGTCTAAGCTTGGGGGAGAGTTGATACGTCCATTTTGCATCACTATTCTATATCATAATTCACTGTTATTCATTGATATATTTCATATTAAGAGAAGATACTTATGTTATTTCATCTGTTTTTGCATTGTTGATGACTTTTGGAGCATGGACCGCTGCAGTCAGGATTCTGATGGAAAAGGTGCTGTTTGGAGGCAAAATTCACGAAGATCAGAAAATCCGGGAAAATACATGGAAAATCCTATTTTTCTAGAACACGAAGGAAGCCAGAAGGGGAAGCGGAGATGGGCCACAGGGGGCCCAAACCACCCCCTGGCGCGGGCCAGCCTAAGCCACATCACCAGGTGATGTGGCCGCCCTGGTCCACCCTTGGCTCTCCCCTCTGGCATATATTATCCTCCCGGAACCCTAAGATTCAAGGAGCAACCACAGAAAGATTCTGCCGCCTCTACGGGGCGGAAAACACCGAGAGAGAAAGATCTCTCCGGTAGACAGAACTCTGTCGGGGGAATTCCTTCCCGGAGAGGGGAGATCGTCGCCATCAACACCACCATCAAGTTGGACTTCATCGGGATCATCATCATCATCACCACCATCATCACCACCAGCACCATCATCACCATCTCCATACCGCTGTAACAATTGGGTTGAATCTTGCATAGTTCTTAGGGGAAACTTTCCTGGTGTTGATTACTCTTTGTAGTTGATGCTATTGAGTGGAACCATTGAATTATTGTTTATGTTCAGATTGGTATACATCATTATTTCATCTCTGATCATGATCCATATGATGTCTTGTGATTAGTTCATTTTGTTCTTGAGGACATGGGAGAAGTCATGTTGTTAGTAATGGAGTTGTGTTGAGAAAGATTCAATGGTTTGATATTTAAGTTGTGGTGTTCTTCTTCTAGTGGTGTCATGTGAACGTCGACTACATGATACTTCACCTATATGGGCCTAGGGGAATGCATTGTGTATTTGGCTACTAATTGTAGGGGTTGCCGGAGTGACTGAAACCTGAACCCCCGTTAGGAAACCATTGCACAAGGTACGTCAGGGTCTTAGAGTTTAAAGATGTGGTTAGGTTTCTATTTTAATTACTTTCTTGTACTTACAGATGTTTGCAAGGGGTATAATCACAAGTATATATTAGTCCTAGGAAGGTCGGTACATTGGCACAGGTTCACCCACACAACACTTAGCAAGCTAAAGAAGATTAATCAACTATATGAAGCGAAAGCACTTGACAGTCTTCCCGTGTGTCCTCGAGAATGTTTGGTCATCTTAAGTAATACAATCGGCTTGTCCTTTTCAGATCCGCCTAGATTGAATGCATAAACGTAGATCAGACCTAGGTACTGCAAGACTACAATCTCTACATGAAACAACAACCTCCTAGACCACGTTCCACCCAACAAGTGACACATCAAGCCAAAGATGGGGAGAGAGGGAGTTACCCTCACTCATTGGAGGAAGAACGCGGAGCAGAAGGTACCCGGAGGCTTGGAGAAGAAGATCCGGGGAGGCCCGGAGAATCCAGCGGCCGGGAGGCTCCAGGGAGGGTGGGGGGCGACGGCTAGGGAGATGGAGGGGGTCGGGGGAGAAGTGCTTCTCATTATGAGCCTTTCCCCCCGACGCCTAGTCCTTAAGAGACTTCAACCGCCAGGGCCGGATTATCTGGCCTACACTTGGGCCAGATTATCTGGCCTGAATTCTGAATTCCTGTTAAACACAGGTTCAGGCCCGCGCATCCCCAAACAAAACCCTCACAAAGTGTGAACAAAGGACTTGTGTGCTAGAGTAGTTGGTTTAGGGGTAGAGAGAGGCTTGGGACGAGAGAACCAAACTGAGATGGTACTACACACTCAAGATTGCAAGAATCAAATCAACTAAAAGCCAAAATTGAGTGTGATTTCCATAAGAACACGAGATGGGCAAAAACAGCCAATAAGATCCACATAAAACCAACTCTTCTCATGGAAGAAGGCGGTGTCCGAAGCCACCTTGTTGGAGTGCATGGTATGACACCATGAAGATATATCTTGGGTTCATGACCAATACTCATCAATAAGCTCACATATCACAAAATGATATTAAGAGAAATGATTTGACTTACTTTCGGCATTATGGGGGGAGGGTTAGCCCAATCAATTAGGACCACACTCCCCCTATATCCATGCCCACACCAAGACCAAATAACGAAGAGATATAAGAGTGAGTGCATGGGTAATCAAGACAAGCTCCTTGAATCAACGATATTTAGCTCATTCCTCAAGTAATAAAACCTTGCTTCATCAAGTGGCTTCGTGAAGATATCAACAAGTTGGTTCTTCATCCTCATAAAAGATAGATCAATATCACCTCGAGCAACAAGGTCCTGAATAAAATGATTCCTAATCTCAATATGCTTCGTCCTTGTGTGCTGCACCGGATTGTACGCAATTTTCATTGCACTTTCATTGTTACATAAAAGAGGAACTCTGTAACAATTGACATCATACTCCATTAAAGTTTGCCTCATCCATAATAATTGGGTACATGCACTAGCAACAGCCACATATTCGGCTTCTACAGTGGAGAGAGATATACTATTCTGCTTTTTAGAAGACCAACATACTAAAGACCTTCCCAAGAATTGATAAGCTCCAGAAGTTGATTTCCGATCATCCTTATCACCAGCCCAATCTGAATCAGTATAGCCACATAGAGAGAAATTGGAGCCCTTGGGATACCATAGACCAAAATGAGGGGAATGAACCAAATATCGGAAGATCCTCTTGGCCGCCATGCTGGCTCTTGGTTGATATCGAGCTCGTTGGGGAACCCCAAGAGGAAGGTATGATGAGCACAATAGTAAGTTTTCCCTCAGTTATGAAACCAAGGTTATCGAACCAATAGGATCAAGGAAACACCTCCAAGGTGTTATTTCCAACCTGGAATCCTACACAACACAACCACAGAACTTTGCCCCAACTTACAGTGAGGTTGTCAATCTCACCGGTTTTGCTGAAAACAAAGGATTAAACGTATTGTGTGGAAGAAAGTAATAGTTTGCAGAAAGTAAACAAAAAACAGTAAAAATTGTTGATTGATGGTAAAAGAAAGGATCGGGGTCCATAGTTCACTAGAGGTGATTCTCCTTAAGATAGATGACATGTTGGGTGAACAAATTACAGCGGGGCAATTGACAAACATCGAGAAAGCATACATGCATATACTAATCATCTGGACTCCTATGAGATTTGATTGGGCATTACAACATTATACATAGACCGTAATACAACTGCATCTATGACTAATAATCCACCTTCAGGTTATCATCCGAACCCCCTCCAGTATTAAGTTGCAAGCAACAGATAATTGCATTAATCATTGCGTGTAAAGTAAACAATATGATTGTTCTATGAACAAAGGATTGTTGTTTTCTCCCTAGTAGCAACATCACATCTAGTATCTTAGAGATTTCTATCAATTCCCCAGATTACTAGAGGCATGAACCCACTATCGAGCATAAATACTCCCGCTTGGAGTTGCTAGCATCTACTCGGCCAAGATATCTACTAACAACAGAGAGCATGCAAGATCGTAAATAACAAAGACATGATAGAATAAATAATCAATCTGAAGTAGCATCTCAATATCCATCGGATCCCCGCAAACACAACATGTATGATTACAAATAGATGATCTTGATCATGACGGAGCTCACAAGATCTAAACATGGTAGCACAAAGGAGAAGAACCAACCATCTAGCTACTACATGGACCCGTAGTCCAAGGATGAACTACTCACGCATCACACCGGAGGCTTGCATCGTGATGAAGAAGGCCTCCAGGGTGAATTCTCCCCTCCGGTAGGCTGCCGGGAAGAGCTTCAGATCCCTCTCGATCTAGGGATGGAGATGACGGCGGCTACAGACTCTTTCATGGATATTTGATAGGGTACTTAGGGTTTTTGTATCGGAGGCATCTTATAGGCGAAAGGGGAGGCCGAGGGGGTGCCCTAGGCGGCCACACCACCCCCTGGCATGGGTCAGGCCTAGCCGCGTGGCCAGGTGGTGTGGGCGGTCCCTGGCCCCTCTTCGTCTCGTATTCTGGCTCCGTGTCCCCCTCGGTGAAATATTGACTTTGGCTTTTGTCCCGTCAAATTCCAAGAATATTCATTTTCTGACTTTCCTGGAACCAAAAACAGCAGAAAACAGCCAGCTGGCACTGTGGCATCTTGTTAATAGGTTAGTCCAAGCAAGTGTATAAAAAGTACTCCAAAGTGTGGACAAAACTTAAGAAAGTAGATACAAACCAAGCATGGAACATCAAAAATTATAGATACGTTTGCAACGTATCAACATCCCCAAGCTTAACTCATGCTCGTCCTCGAGTAGGTAAGTGATAAAAGGAAAGAATAAGTTTTGAGGTGACATGCACCATCATAAACTTGACCAAAGTATTTGTATAACATTGATAGCTAGGATCATAGTACTTCAACATAGCATGAAAGATAAAGTTCCAACAATAAGACATATCAACTATGTTGTAACATGAAAAGGCACAAACAAAAGATTCATGAATAACAATGCTTTGCAAGACGTTTGTTTGTTTCACATAAAGGAAACATAGCATAGTGGCATTCAGCTTGTCCCTCATAGAGTAGCAGCCATAAATGCATAGGACACCTTCAAAGTTCATAAGGGTGACTAGATACAAATAGTTTAAGAACAAGCAATATCAAATTTATGCATCAATCAACAAGTCTTGGGACAATGCACATTAAACTAAGAATGGACACTAAGCTCTCTCAATAGGTGCATAAAGATAGAAGATGGAGACTCAACATAAAAGTAAAAGAAAGGCCTTCATAGAAGGAAGCAGGGATTCAAGTTTCATAAAGATCTTCCAAAAATTATGGTACTTATTAGCCTTCAGCTCTCATTGCCCCTATCATAAGCATCTTGAAGTGATTAAGGTTAAAGTGAACAAACTATGGAGTATATGCTTGACAAAGTATAAGTTGGAAACCTCATGTCCACTGAATACGAGGGTCGCTCCTCATGCTACTCAAGTTTAGTTACCGGTAAGTTCTTGTCATAGTAAGTACATGTGTATCATAGAGAACCGCCAACGGGGTACCCCTTGCCCGATGATACGGAAGAATCCCGATATCAAAATGACAAGGAAAGCAGACAACGAGCATCTCAGTAATCTTGTTATTTACCATGGGAAAAGGTGGTTTTTCTCTCTTTCCCCTTTTCTCAACTCTTTTTTTTCTCTTTTTCTCAATTTCTATCTCTTTTTTTTCATAAGAAGAATGATTCATAGATTGCTCATTATGGTTACACTGCAGGTTTCCACCATGATTAGGCATGGATTAGACCGGCAACCCAGGTGTTTCTCTAACACACATGCATAACTCCATGGACTTACAAGCTCCCCTTTCATTTCACACCGACGACATACATAAACAAAAGAGCATGATATCAACTAGGTACAATGTACAAGTGCAATGTTCAAAGCGTTCACCATGAAAACATGGTTCTGCTAATCCCCAACATATAAGTGCAAGCATATACAACATATATGAAACAATGGTTCAAGTTTATTAGGGGCAAGAAAAGTAAAGTGTGTCATCAAGTTCGTGAGAGCTTTAATCACTAGTTTTCTCCATAACAAGTTTAATTCGGAAGGTAGATAAAAACATGAATATGCTTGGAATAGCAAATGCTAATAGGTAGGTATGGTGGTCTTTGGAATAAATTGGTTTAATTTGGAGTTGGATGCATGAGTGGAACTCATACTTGGTGAGGCTAGCAAAAGACTGGGAGCAACCAACTAAGAGAGCAATAATGTCCATAATCATGCAAAGTGACAAAACATCATTAATTAAAGCATAAAGTGATATTACAAGTTGAAAACTAAAGGATCATAAAGGCTATGGTGACTTAGGATAGTCATAACATGGTGTGAGCATGCGCCAAGTCAACCCAAATAAAGCATCAAAGGAGAATACCACAATACAATGCTTTAATATGCTAAAACAACGCATGATTCTTTCAAGGCACATTAAGCAATCTCAATTGTTTATAACATGTCATGCTACAACAAAAATCGCTAAGCATAAAGCCAAAACAATATCAAGCATGACATGATAAAGCATAGGCCACAGTCAAAAACAAGCTCTTTTTACCACTTAAGCATGAACTTTTCCTACTCTTTTCCAAACCAAACCAAACTTATTTGAAAACTAATGTATGAAAGAGGGGGTCCAACCAATTTATTCAAGCAAACCAAGCAAACGAAAACTAAAAACAAAAACGAAGACGCTCCAAGAACAACACAACTATGCATGAAATAATAAAAATGAAGTGTTTGAAAGAAACCTGAGATTTTTATTGATGGAGAAGGGGATGCCTTGGGCACCCCCAAGCTTTGATGCTTGTACTTCTTGGATATTTATTGGGGTGGCACGCGTGGCATCCCCAATCTTGAGCTTTAGTCCATTCTTCATCTCATTACATCATTTTCTCCATACACCTGAAATTTTTCCTTCATAGAAAACTTCACACAATCTTTATTAGCAACATTAGTGTACTCAAGATAATAAGTCTTTGGGTTCAGTTTAAACACCAATAAAACTTCCGTTAAAACACAAGATACTGTAGCACTTACCTCAAAAAGCTCAATTCCCTAAAGAGAACTCAAAAAGGAATCAAAAAGAAGCAAAGGCAAATAATGGCAGAAATCTGTCAAAACAGACCAGTAGGTAAAAACCAATTTTTTCGAAGACCTTGTGTTGCTCAAATCGAAAAGTGTTGAACTAACGAAAGTTAGATAACAACCTGGGGCAGAGGCATAAAAATTGACGCCTCAAAATGATGTACAGAGATTTTACAATAATTTTCACGGCGAAGCACAAAAATATGTTTCGGGACAGCTACTTTCCCAAGCATTACTTGTTTCTCATTAGAGGTTATTCTTGGCACAAAAACCACACAAAAATGATATAGAGGTTATTACTGAAGCAATAACTTCCAAGACTCAATCAAAAGACTCCTAACGAAATTTGGGTTATCTCCCAATAAGTGCTTTTCTTTAACGCCTTTGAGCTAGGCATAATAATTTCGATGATGCTCACATAAGAAATATGAATTGAAGTAAAAGAGAGAATCAAGAAGAAAATTCAAAACACATTTAACTCTAACCCACTTCCTATGCCTAGGAATCTTATACGCAAATAAATTTACAAAGAACAAAGTGACAAACATAGGAAGATAAACCGAGAGTAACTTCAAAACTTTCAGCAAATAGAGAGGTGTTTCATTACCATGAAAACTTTTACAACCGTATTTTACTCTCTCATAATAATTTCAGTAGCCTCATGAATAAACTCAACAATCTAACTATCACATAAAGCATGCTTTTCATGATCTATAAACACATATTTTTTATCAAGCTCAAAAATAGTGGAATTAAAACCTTCAAATCCACTTTTAACAATTTTATAACAAGATGACTGATAAATCTCATTTTCAATAGTAGTACGATTAATATTATCAACCAATATAGGACCATCATCTAGAGCTTTATTATAAACATTTTCAAAAGAATCCTCAGGAACATAACATCCATCCTCCTTTAGTAAGCATGGGGGATAATCAAATATTGTAAGGGGTAAAGAGTTACTCTCATTAGAAGGTAGGAATGGGTAGATCCATTCTTCTTCATCTTGATCATCACTCTCCTCCTCTTTTTCATCCAATGAGCTTCCAGTTTCAGCAATTTCTTCTTCCATAGGTTCCTTCAAGGCATTAGTCTCGTCCGCTGGTAGAGAGCATCTATTAAGATATTCAAGAATATAGCCATTTTATTCCTTGTAATTATCAAAGAAAATTTTAAGTATATCATAAACGTCATATTTATAAGGTGCATCATCAATATTTTCAAGAAAATAAGCAAGTTCGAATGCACCCTTCCAAGCAATAAATTCTTCAATTTGTTCCACATCATAAAAGTCATAATTTCCCTTAACATAAGAAGATATGGTAACATCATCCTTATACTCACATTGAAAAGGGAGGTGTTTATACCTCCTACAGCAACAAGATTTATCAAAGCAATAAGTAACATTATAAGTAGAGCACACGTTTCTAGCAATGGTATATAATTTATCAATTTGTTCCCATAAGTGTTTCCCTTTTTGTGCCAAGCGGTGTTCCTTATAATAATGATTTTGTTCTTCCATGAACCCACCTTGCCAATAAGATCCAGTTTCAAAGAAACCAACCATTGATAGAGAGCATGATAAAGCAAGACAATAACAAACCAACGAAAATAACAACTATAGTAGAACTAATTTTTTTATGTATATTTGATAAAAAGAAACAAGCAAACTAAGCAAAAAATAAACTAAGCAAAAAAATAAAACAAAGTAAAGAAATTGGTTATGAGGGACTCCCCTTGTGAAGATGTCCTTGACTCCCTGACAACGGCGCCAGAAAAATACTTTCTGGCTCGTGGTTGATATCGAGCTTGTTGGGGAACCCCAAGAGGAAGGTATGATGAGCACAACAGTAAGTTTTCCCTCAGTTATGAAATCAAGGTTATCGAACCAGTAGGAGCAAGGAAACACCTCCAAGGTGTTGTTTCCAACTTGGAATCCTACACAACACAACCACAGAACTTTGCCCCCAACTTACAGTGACGTTGTCAATCTCACCGGTTTTGCTAAAAACAAAGGATTAAACGTATTGTGTGGAAGAAAGTAATAGCTTGCAGAAAGTAAATAGAAAATAGTAAATAGTTGTAGATTGATGGTAAAAAAATGGACTGGGGTCCATAGTTCACTAGAGGTGATTCTCCTTAAGATAGATGACACATTGGGTGAACAAATTACAGTGGGGCAATTGACAAACATCGAGAAAGCATACATGCGTATACTAATCATCTTGACTCCTATGAGATTTGATTGGGCATTACAACATTATACATAGACTGTAATCCAAATGCATCTATGACTAATAATCCACCTTCAGGTTATCATCCGAACCCCCTCCAGTATTAAGTTGCAAGCAACAGATAATTGCATTAAGCATTGCGTGTAAAGTAAACAATATGATTGTTCTATGAACAAATGATTGTTGTTTTCTCCCTAGTAGCAACAACACATCTAGTACCTTAGAGATTTCTGTCACTTCCCCATATTACTAGAGGCATGAACCTGATACATTGCAAATGTATCTATAATTTTTGATGTTCCATGCTTGGTTTTATCTACTTTCTTGTGTTTTGTCCACACTTTGGAGTACTTTTCATATGATTTCTTGGACTAACCTATTAGCAAGAGCCACAGTGCCAACTGCCTGTTTTCTACTGTTTTTGGTTCCAGGAAAGTTAGAAAATGAATATTCTCGGAATTGGACGGGACAAAAGCCAAAGTGCCTATTTTTCGAGAAGTCATCAGATGCCAGAATACGAGATGGAGAAGGGCCAGAGGGCGACCACACCACCTGGCCACGTGGCTAGGCTTGGCCCGCACCAGGGGGTGGTGTGGCCAGCCCAAGCACCCCCTCGGCCTCTCCACCTATAAGATGCCCTCGAGACGAAAACCCTAAGTACCCGATCAAAATTTCACGAAAGAGTCTGTAGATGCCGTCATCTCCATCCCTAGATCGAGAGGGATCTGAAGCTCTTCCCGGCACCCTGCCGGAGAAAGGAATTCACCCTGGAGGCCTTCTTCACCACCATGCAAGCCTCCAGTGTGATGCGTGAGTAGTTCATCCTTGGACTACGGATCCATGTAGTAGCTAGATGGCTGGTTCTCCTCCTTTGTGCTTTCATGTCTAGATCTTGTGAGCTCCATTCATGATGAAGATCATCTATTTGTAATTTTGCATGTTGTGTTTGCGGGAATCCGATGGATATTGAGATGCTATTTCAGATTGATTGTTGATTCTATCATGTCTTTGTTATTTGTGATCTTGCATGCTTTCCGTTGTTAGTAGCTATCAAGTAGATTCTAGGAACTCCAAGAATTAGTATTTATGCTCGATAGTGGGTTCATGCCTCTGGTAATCTGTGGAAGGGACAGAAATCTCTAAGGTACTAGATGTGCTGTTGCTACTAGGGAGAAAACAACAATCCTTTGTTCATATAACAATCGTATTGTTTACATTACACGCAATTCATAAAGCAATAATATGTTGCTTGCAACTTAATACTGGAGGGGGTTCGGATGATAACCTGAAGGTGGATTATTAGTCATAGATGCAGTTGGATGGCGGTCTATGTATAATGTTGTAATGCCCAATCGAATCTCAAATGCAGTTGGATATGCATGTATTGCTTTCTCAATGTTTGTCAATTGCCCCGCTGTAATTTGTTCACCCAGCATGTTATCTATCTTAAGGAGAGCCACCTCTAGTGAACTATGGATCCTGGTCCTTTTTCTTTACATACAATCTACAAACTGTTTACTGCTTTGTGTTTACCTTTTGCAAAATATTACTTCATTCCATTTGATACATTTAATCTTTTGTTTTCAGCAAAACACGGTGAGATTGACAACCTCATCGCAAGTTGGGGACAAAGTTCTGTGGTTGTGTTGTGCAGGTCTCCACGTTGGTACTAGCACCGGTAGTGCGCCCTGCCAAGGCTTAGCTAGCAACACCTTTGGGGTGTTTCCTTGCTCCTACTGGTTCGATTAAACCTTGGTTTCATAACTGAGGGAAACTTGCTGCTGTGCTCATCATACCTTCCTCTTGGGGTTCCCAACGAGCTCTACATCAACACTGAGCCATTAGAACCCACTATCGAGCATAAATACTCCCTCTTGGAGTAGCTAGCATCTACTCGGCCAAGATATCTACTAACAACGGAGAGCATGCAAGATCATAAATAACAAATACATGATAGAATCAATAATCAATCTAAAATAGCATCTCAATATCCATCGGATCCTCGCAAACACAACATGTATGATTACAAATAGATGATCTTGATCATGAACGGAGCTCACAAGATCTAAACATGATAGCACAAAGGAGAAGAACCAACCATCTAGATACTACATGGACCGGTAGTCCAAGGATGAACTACTCATGCATCACACTGGAGGCTTGCATGGTGATGAAGAAGGCCTCCAGGGTGAATTCTCCCCTCTGGCAGGGTGCCGGGAAGAGCTTTAGATCCCTCCCGATCTAGGGATGGAGATGTCGGCGGCTACAGACTCTTTCGTGGATTTTTGATCGGGTACTTAGGGTT
Organism: Avena eriantha; assembly: GCA_910589775.1. Taxonomy (NCBI): domain Eukaryota; kingdom Viridiplantae; phylum Streptophyta; class Magnoliopsida; order Poales; family Poaceae; genus Avena; species Avena eriantha. The sequence goes on along the minus strand of OU342744.1, from coordinate 132,395,862 downwards.
TCTATATCGGAGGCATCTTATAGGCGAAAGGGGACATCGAGGCGGTGCCCTAGGCGGCCACACCACCCCCTGGCATGAGCCAGGCCTGGCCACGTGGCCAGATGGTGTGGGCGGCCCCTGGCCGCTCTCCGTCTCGTATTCTGGCTCCGTGTCCCCCTCGGTGAAATACTGACTTTGGCTTTTGTCCCATCCAATTCCGAGAATATTTATTTTCTGACTTTCCTGGAACCAAAAACAGCAGAAAACAGGCAGCTGGCACTGTGGCATCTTGTTAATAGGTTAGTCCAAGAAAGTGTATAAAAAGTACTCCAAAGTGTGGACAAAACATAAGAAAGTAGATATAAACCAAGCATGGAACATCAAAAATTATAGATACGTTTGCAACATATCACGCCACTAAGTGGCTTTCCTTAGGAGCTGCTTGATACCTTGCACACACACCTACACTCAACACAATATCGGGTCTAGATGCGCAGAGGTAAAGGAGAGAGTCGATCATGGACCGGTATACCTTTTGGTCCACATCTTTACCATGGGGATTAAGTTCAAGGTGAAATTTTGTTTCCATCGGAGTGGTGACGCCATTAAGATCTGTCATCTTGAATCTCTTGAGCATGTCTTGGATGTATTTTTCTTGATTTATAAAGGTTCATTCTCTAAGTTGTTTGATCTCAAATCCAAGAAAGAACCGTAACTCCCCCATCATAGACATCTCAAACCTGTTAGTCATAAGCTTTGAAAATTCATCATTAAAAGCTTTATTAGTAGAGCCAAAGATAATTTCGTCTACATATAGTTGGAATATGAAGAACTCCCCCTTAACCTTCTTAGTAAAAAGAGTCCGATCGATTTGCCCAACTTCGAAGCCATGGTCTAACAAAAGCTCTTTAAGGTGCTCATACCACGCACGTGGGGCTTGTTTAAGGCCATAAAGTGCCTTATCGAGTTTGTAGACATGGTTTGGAAAGTTAGGATCCTCAAATCCTGGGGGTTGCTTTACATATACCAACTCATGTAGAGGACCATTAAGAAAAGCACTCTTAACGTCCATTTGCTGTAATTTAAAATTGTTATGAGCAGCATAAGAAAGGAGGATACATATGGACTCAAGACGAGCCACTAGAGCATAAGTCTCGCCGAAGACGATGCCCTCAACTTGGGAATAGCCTTGTGCCACGAGTCTTGCCTTGTTCCTTACAACAATGCCATTTTCATCCTGCTTATTTTTAAAGATCCACTTTGTGCCGATAACATTGCGGCAATCCTTGGGCTTCTCTACTAATTTATAGAGCTTGTTGCTCTCAAAGTTATTCAACTCTTCATGCATAGCAACAACCTAGTTCGGATCTTCAAGATCTTCAAACAATTTCTTGGGTTCCACCATGGATATGTGAGCTTGGTGCTCACCAAAACTTGCTAGCTCCCTTCTTGTGGATACCCTTCGTCGGAGATCACCTACAACTTTGTCAAGAGTGTGACCCCTTAATTCAAGGTTCCTATCTGCACGAGCTTTGCGGCAAAGTTCAATTAGTTTGTTGTCTCTTGGGGGAATAACTTCATCATTTGAGTCTTTGTTGGAATCATTGGCTTGGCCTTGATCTTCAACTTGATTAACAGGAATAGGAGATGATGAATCTTGTCCTTGATTTTGATCAACAACCATAATAGGAGGCTGCTGATCTTCAGGGTTTTCAAGACCGGATAATCCGACCAAGGGTGGGGCCAGATAATCTGGCCTGTGAGTACTCGATGCATCTTCACAGACTTGAGGGTCCTCACACGAACTAGAGAGGGGCTGGATAATCCTGGGTCAGCCGGAAAATCTGGCCTGGGCTTACAGCAGAATCTTCACCATTTAGATCACTTCTGCCAGTTGGGGAGGGTTGCCCCGATAATCTGGTGTCCACCGGAAAATATGGCTTGGAGATTTCAGGAGCATTTTGATCTTCAGCATTTTGTGGGGTTGGTGTAGAAGTTTCTCCAATGGTCAGAGCATGTTGAGCTTGTGTCGATGAGGGCTCTACTTGAGTAGAGAAATGTCCTTCCCGGTCTGCCACAAGGGGTTCCTCAATGGGGCGGCAAAATCCCACGCCCATTCATCTTATGGCATCATGGGGTATTTCAACATCTGCATCACAGACATCAACTTTGTAGGGGTTCTGCGCATGAAAACAATAAAATTTTACCCTACGCCCCTGAACCCCTGATGCTACCAGGACCTATCTATTAGTAATATAGTAACGGGAGGGGATTTTCACGAACTTACCCTTGAAGACCGAAAAGCGTTGTCAACGCTCAGGAGAGCGTGGTTGATGTAGACGAACCGAAGCCGACCTCAAGGTCGTGATGAAATCCTTGCGCTCCTTGGCTCCAACGACTTGAGTGCCTCAAGTGCGACACCTCGCGGGGAGTTACACACGTCTGCTGCCTGACGATGACTCCCGCTTCCCTGATCTAGCAGCAGTTGCAGAAGTAGAGCTCCCGGATCCGAATCCCGCAGCGCGACGGCGCTCCGCGGTGAAGATGACTCTCGTTCGCGCAGTCCAGACTTCGGACCACGGCCTCGAGGGAGAGAGAGGGGGAGAGAGAAAATATCAACTAGAGGTCCTCCCAAAAGTGAGAAGACCTTTATTGATTATTGGTGTATTTAATTTGGCCAAATACCCCCACTATATATAGGGGGAGGGGAGGTACTACCTCCCTCAAAGTACCGGGGTGGGACTAAAGGAGAGGAGGGGGAGGGGAGGCCGCTGGCCACCCTAGTGGGCCCCGCGCGGGGGGGCTAGGCCCAGCCGGCCAGCCCCTTGCCCCTTCTCCCTCTCTCCTTTCCCTAATGGGCCCTCTCCCTTCGAAAATTGGCCCATTAAACCTTTGACCATTTAAATTGATTTTCTCTTTATTAAATAATTCTGAATAAATGATTAAATCAACATTTAACATTCATTCACATATTATTCAACCTCCGTGGCTATGGAACAACTACCACCTCCACTCCGGACATCCTCCGGACTTACCGAAACCCTTCCGGTTTTCTCTCTGCTGTTCTTCGGTGATTCTATCGATCCTATAAACACTCTCCAAGCATCATCAAGACCTTAAGCGTGATACCCCACAGTTCGGGAACACTCCAGACATGGCCGGGACACTCCTGCACCAATGATCAACAGAGGGACCTGGATGGCCATGTGACCCCTATGCGTTCCACGAAGATCTTTCGTCGTTTGAACCGGGACAGTCGTGTCTTATTCCCTTTGTCTCTCGATACTTGCATTGCCCGAGATCCGATCAATGACATCGCCATGTCGTGTTCAATCTCGTTACTGAACAATGTTACTTGACTCGTTCCGACAAGTGATATCCCTATGATCAAATCACACGCTGCACAGCTATTGGATATAACTTCTCTGAGTGGGACCTTTGAGTATCTTCCCGTCACATGGACGGACAAATCCCGCTGACATATAGTGCCTCTATGGTTTCCTCCGAGTACCTGAACACACCTTTATAACCACTGTATTACCAAGTGGCGCTTGATGCTATCTAAGCACTCTCGGGAGACAATGATTGATATAACCTCCCGATCTAAGAAATAGTCTACGAGGATCCATTTCTAATCATCGTAACTTGAACTTTGTGACATGATCGAGTCACGATGTTTAGGTTGGGTATTGGTTCATCATCTCATTCTCGGAATGAGATGACTCCATTTCCAGCTGGCATAAATCCCACATGATCGGGAAACATGATCATCTGTTGACCAATGAACCAGTGACTAGAGTTTCACTAGGAACCCCTGGTTGTTTGTATATCACACGTGTATTGATGTTTCCACTCAATACAGTTATAGCATGATATAAAACTTAATCATAAAATATATGAAATATGATAATAGTCCTTACTACTATTTGTCTCTAGGGCATATTTCCAACAGTCTCCCACTCGCACTAGAGTACAAATACACTAGCTGCATTTGTTCTTAATCTTTGGCACCATATATCCGGTAGCTTGAACATGCTTGCTCATGGAAGAGGTTGAGTCTTGGGTCTATACTTTATAGTCCCAAATCCTTTGCAACTTACTAATGTCACCTTGATTGACATTAATACTTTATCATCACATGATAACATCTGTGTGTATGCATCATCGCTATGGTAGCAGAACGAGGCCTGATTCCAGGAGCCTATAGTGGCTTTAGATCAAACTCGAGGGCTTTCTCATGGGCACTGTGCCCTGGGACACATCATTCTACACTAAAAGCGAACTATCCCCGCCATAACATTTTACAACACTTTAGATGGTACCCTTATCTATTATTATAAATGTAACCATCGAAACACTAGTGCACTCTGTGCAGCTTTCGATGTTTTCATTCACCTCGCTTCCTACTTGACTCTAATCGGTATTACGGGAGTTTCCAACATATTCCCTTATAACATAAACCTTTATGCTTAAAGATATGTCATCCTTTTTTAGAATTTGGAAAATATGTCTGCAGTTCTCTACTAGACGCGGCGGACAAACTCATCTCAACATTCTGTGATTCAAACTTAATCACTTTTAAACGTTCCTTATTGGATCGCATATTATGTTAAGTTATCATCATGGTTTTCTATGATAGAACATATGCCTTAACATAGTGGATGATGGCCATCCTTTTATTTCTTTCAACCATTGATGTATAACTTAATACTATTCCTAATTCGAGTTATTAAGGACTAGTTCCTTAATTAACTTCTATTCTAAAACCCTTTTCAGAATCCCTCAAGGAATAGTACTACATAATATCATAATACACTTATTATCAACTTCTACACCTTATAAATCATTATTTATAAGTATTTGCGCTTTCATTCTTAACACCCTTAAGAATCACTATATAAGCTCCCACTCAAAAATATGTTACCAACATATTGTTTTAGGAAGACTTTCATAGCTCCCACTCAATTTTATGCAAATTGCACATCCACTCACTATTTCGAACAACTTCAAATCCTTTGATCAAATATCAAAGTGAGAGATTTACTATGAGACACTAGTACTATTACTAGTTTTAAATCCTCTAGACATAAAACACACATGAATCAAATTCATTTGAATTCGTCCAATACTTGACAAATTGTGCTTTTATCATTCACCCCCTTTTCCACTATGGCTTTGCAGTCATTTGGGAAAATTCCAAGTAACCCCGTTTACCTGTGAGATTCAGCAACAAATTGCTTTCTAATCTCAAGGGAAGTTTGCTTCTAGGATTTCTCATAATTTAGTTTACCATTATTTCCTTAGTTGTTCGTAGGTATGTCATATTCCAATAATCATGACAAATGATTCTCAAATGTCTCCATACGAGATATCGATTACATTTTGAATCCTACTTCATGTAGTGAAAACACTAGTAGGGAAAACACAATGATCATTATCATTGATTCTTTCCTTTGCGAAAAGAATCGTGCAGGAACGTTGTCCGTTGTGCTTCTCAACACTCTGATGCAGGGTTTTGAATCATCATCGTGTTTTACACTATTATCCATTTGCCCCATAATTGAGAAATGTCACAAAAAGTGAACTTCCTCAAGAATGCACCAAAATCCAAGCAATACAAGTTTTGCTTTCCTTTTGATTTTAGCTATGGATTTCGTATTCAAAGTTTCCAATGAATACTCTTCAAGGACTTATTCGCTATTGTTTTGGTTATACCGAATAACCCCAAAACTTTCACGAATTTAAATGGTTCACTATATATTCTAATTGAGTGCTAGCTATTTCTAACTTATGGTCTCTACATATACACTACAACGATTTATTTGGTGCCTTCTATTCTCCCACTTTGATATCTAATATCACAATATGATGCTTTGTATTTTGATGTTTCAAAACTCTTTGCATTCCATACTTTCTTTTATGCCATTCTTATAAAGTTGAATTTCATTACTATTGATCAAATCATAGTAATTGGATTCTTATTTATATTTATACCCTTCATTGATGAAACACTTTGATCAAATCAAATAGTTTCATATTCATGTTTCCTTTGGTAAACTACTTTACACATTTAAACAATCATTTAATGATAATTACCATTTTTGTTAAAACCCAATACATCGAATAAGTATTTACTTTTAACAATTCTATAAACACTTTGTATTCAAGTAATACAAGGTGTTCAACTTATTTTGCCGAACTTAGGCATGATTTATATGTGATAAGAAATCGAATGACTTTCACATATTATCACATAACTTTGAATTTATACAATGGTTTCATTCATTAATGAAATATCATTAAGTTGGGTAGTTTAAACAAGGCATTTTAATATTTTACAAATGTTCATGCATTATCAATTAGTTTCAAACAAGGATAATTCACACATAATCAAACAAGATATGAACACGAATAGAAATCATTCATAAAAGTAAAACAACTGTTTGTTACAAACTGATATGAATAACCGTCTCACAAAATGTGAGACACACTAAAGAAGTTCACAATCTCTTGATTACAATAATCATCCTAAACCATAAACAAAATGATAAATGTCAAGGGAGAGTGTCGTTGTCCATCATCATCATGCTCGCCATCAACACGCAATGTCACCTCCTCTCCAGCAAGCACGTCTCATGCAGAAGGACCTGTTTTCAGAAAAACAGAACAAGTATCAGATATACTTAACACTGCAAATGTGTTTGCAAGATTATAACATTTATAAAACTGTATATCAAATATATACCTTTGTCATTGATGATCTCTCCGATGATCGGTTCAACCTTTACGTTCCTGAAACATAATGTGAACTCTTGGAAATCCATTGTTTCCGTATCACCACTCATGATGCTACTTCGGACATGTCCTTCATAGCTGGGACGCAACGATCGAAGCAGCACGCCTATCGCAAATGAATCATCCATCCAATAATCCACGAAGTGAACCAGTCTCATGTGTGCATCAGGCATGCGCTCCAAGTGACCCTTCAGACATGTATGCTCCTCCATCTGTATGGAAAGGAACTCTCCAAGCAGCTCGTGCTTCCACATGCACACATGGCCTATGAACTCTGCTCTCAGCTAATCCACCATCGAATATGGATCAAGATCACCCATGAGCAGATGGAGTTCATCCACCATCCCGTAACGCTTTCTTATCTGAATGTAGGTGGACATCTCTTGACGATAGTAGCGGTCTGCCATTTCTTGCGGGGTCTCATAGTGGTCTGGCTCAGTCAAATCCATCATGCGGCGTATGTATTCTACCACATGATTCCTAGTAAGGAGATCATTTAGGCCCACAAGCCAACTAGGGAAGTTGGATCCACCACGTCTAAGTTTTTCACCGTTTACCCAATCCTCAATGACAAAGTAAGCTTCACGGTGAGACATCTACATTTATAATTGCAAAAGGAATTTAGACTAAGTTTATAATTAAATGAGTTAATAATAACTCCATTCAGAAACACCTATCCCCAGAAGGGTTCCTAGTGATAACACGACCCCTATCAGCCACATCTCCCCCGATCATCACGGCCATCAATGTGGGTTCAAGGGTGGACGCTAAACGTCGGTCACATCATTCATGCGACTCGTGCACAATCTTTCGACCATCCGTGTTCCGAGGCCATGTCTGTACATGCTAGGCTCGCCAACTCAACCTTAGTGTATTCGCTGTGCAACATGGCTTACACCCACTATATGCGAACATAGATATATCTGACACCCGATCATCACTGCCTGCCTCATACCGAAGAACTTTCTTGGTGGTGCACACTAAGGGGGAACACAATCATTGGTAATTTTAACAGGGATCATCTTATTAGGCTACCATCGAGTATCGAATACTAGCACACAATAAGATATACAAACAATAACATTGAATGTAAATGCGATGTGATATGGTCCTTCACGTCGTGATCTCCATCTGTCGTCACCGGGTTCCGATGCCAGGCTTCTGGCACCGTAGACACCAGGGTACTGGTGTCATTCCGGCGTGGTAGTCCGTCACCTCCGTGACTATCTACTACTACGTAACAAAAGGTAATCACTTTTACCTTTGCCACAACCATATCACAAAGCAACGCCCCCTGCAAAACAAAGTTAGACGCCTCTACTTTATCTTTGCATGTTTTACGTGGCTGAATGGGCTTTCGCACAAGAACCGTTCTTACCTATGAACCTTCAGCACAATGCTGATCAAGTAGTTGTCTCTACTACACCCCTTTCGGGGCCCTCCATTGCAAATGGCATACCAACTAATGCGAGAGAGACAGACACCCCCTAAGCCACTTTATACGGTACAAAGCCATATGTCAAGCGTGGACCAGTCTCGCGAATGAACGCATAAAGTCGGTTGGGGGCCACTTCATCAAGCATTACTGTGGTATACACAAGTACACGTGGGAAGGTAACAACTAAATGATCAACGCCCACACGCTACATCTCGTGTGTTCTACCCGTACTAGCATTACTACGCATTGATCTAGCTCCGATACCACTGTAGGCATTCCGCGCATGAAAACAATAAAATTTTACCCTACGCCCCTGAACCCTTGATGCTGCCAGGACCTATATTAGTAATACAATAACGGGAGGGGCTTTTCACGAACTTACCCTTGAAGACCGAAAAGCGTTGTCAACGCTCAAGAGAGTGTGGTTGATATAGACTAGCCGAAGCCGACCTCAAGATCGTGATGAAGTCCTTGCGCTCCTTGGCTCCAACGACTTGAGTGCCTCAAGTGCGACACCTCACGGGGAGTTACTGTTGGGTCCGCAGCATAGAAAACAAAAAAATTCCTATGATGAGAACTATACGCCAAGATCTATCTACTAGATACAGAGCAACGGGTGGACATACATCCATGGAGAACTTACCCTCGAAGACAACGAGTTTTGTTAACGAGTAGGAACTCGTGGTTGATGTACTCGTACGCTTGCCGATCTCAAGATCGTGTGGAAGTCCGAGCGCCGCAAAACAGCAGCGCATCCGTCCTCGCACACACGTTCAAGCCACCGGACAACCTCCACCTCCTTGCTCCAGCGAATCAGCGGAAGCAGCAACTCCTTCCAGACGCAAGGCCACTGGGAACATGTCTCTCGCTAATCCGAGACCATGGGGGAATATCTAGAGGGGGAGAGAGATCCTTCACGAGGAGGTGTGGGGATGAAGGAGGGAATGGGTGGCCTTTTATAGGAGGAGGGGGGTGCCCCCTCTCTCCATGGCCGGCGCATGGGGGGGTGAACCCTCACCTCCCCCATTCATGTGGTGGTAACCCCTCCACATTAAAATGCCCCCTAACATTCTCTTTTAAAGTCTCCACTTTAAATGCATTAAATTTCTCCAAATTTAATGCTCTCTCATTTAATAAAACTCTTTTATTTATTTTATTCAGAATTTTGTTAATTACTTTAATTAACAAACATTCACATAAAACCCCTTGCAACATTTCAATATTACATGGAGAACCCCTTTCTGCAATTTCACCCAAAACAATTCCGGTTTCTATCAAAACAATTCCTGTTTCTATCGAAACATTTCCTGCGCTTTGCAAACCTTTTGTCTGGAACATATGTGCTCCTAAATGGTGTCCGGCAACCCTTAAGTGTGTCACCCTACGGTTCGCGAATAATGCAGACATGATTGGGACTCCTCTCAGATCAATAATCAGAAGCGGGACCTGGAGATCCATACTAACTCCTGCACATTCAACGATGACTTCTGTGATCGTGAGAACCTTTAACGTCAGCAATTTAATCCCTTTGTCTCATGATATAATACATGTCCGAGATTCGATCATCGGTATCCAAATACCTAGTTTGATCTCGTTACCGACATGCACTCTTTTCTCGTTCCCGTGATATAACATTCTAGTGATCACATCACTTGCTTGCAAGCTATCTTAATGTGATATCACCGAGAGGGCCCAGAGTATATCTATCCATCATCTGGATTGACAAATCCCACTCTTGATCCATGAGCCTCAACATAACACCTTGGTAGTACTGAACCCATCTTTATAGTCACCCGGTTACGGTGTGACGTTTGATGTTATCAAGATACTCTTCCGGTGTTAGCAATTAACATGATCTCATGGTCTAAGGACTAAGACTACTTTGTATGATGTTATAGCAATATAAACATAATGACTTGATCGTAATGCTATACTTCGGATGAATGTTCATCACATCATTTCACAAATGCTGTGACCTTGTTATTAACAACATCCAATGTCCATGATCAGGAAACTTTGATCATCTTGTTAATCAACAAGCTAGTCTATAAGAGAGGCATAACTAGGAACCCTTTTTGTTTATGAAACACACATGTATTGATGTTTCCTATCAATACAATTATAGCATGCAAAATAAACATCTATCATATACAAGAAATATATAATAACAACTTTATTATTGCCTCTCAGGGCATATTTCCTTCAGTCTCCCACTTGCACTAGAGACAATAATCTAGTTCACATAGTGATAAATCTAACACCCATGGAGTTCTGGTGTTGATCATTTTTTTCCCTAGGGAGTACTTTAGTCAATGGATCTGCTACATTTAGGTCCGTGTGTACTTTACAAATCTTTATATCTCCATCCTTGACATGCTCGCGGATGGAGTGAAACCGGCGTTTAATATGTTTGGAATTCTTGTGAGACCTTGGTTTCTTTGCGTTGGCTATGGCTCCATTGTTGTCACAATAGATCACCATTGGGTCCAACGCACTGGGAACCACACCTAGTTCTATAATGAACTCTTTCATCCAAACTGCCTCCTGCGCCGCTTCTGAAGCAGCAACATATTCCGCCTCCGTTGTTGATCCAGCTACCACAGGTTGTTTGGAACTCCTCCAACTAACTGCTGCTCCGTTCAAGAGAAATACGTATCCGGATTGAGACTTAGAGTCATCCGGATCGGTGTCAAAGCTAGCATCGACATAACACTTAGCGACTAGCTCTTCTTCACCTCCGTATATAAGAAGCATATCCTTAGTTCTTCTCAAGTACTTGAGGATGTTCTTTACCGCTATCCAGTGTTCCGAACCTGGATCAGATTGGGACCTACTAATCAAACTAATAGCATGTGCCACATCCGGTCTTGTACATAGCATGGCATACATTATAGAGCCTATGGCCGAGGCATAGGGGATCTTATCCATCATCTCTCTTTCTTCTGCTGTAGCCGGACTTTGAGTCTTACTCAATGTCTTGCCTTGCAACATAGGTAAGAACCCCTTCTTACTTTCGTCCATATTAAACTTCTTTAATATCTTATCAAGGTATGTACTCTGCGATAGCCCAATTAGGCGTCTTGATCTATCTCTATAGATTTTAATGCCTAATATATATGAAGCTTCACCAAGGTCCTTCATCGAAAATTTGCTGTTTAGATAACTTTTAACACTGTTTAAAAGATCTATATCATTTCCAATCAATAATATGTCATCCACATATAATATTAGAAATGCCACATTGCTCCCACTCACTTTCTTGTAAATACAAGCCTCTCCATAAGTTTGGACAAATCCAAACTCTTTGATCACCTCATCAAAGCGGAGATTCCAACTCCGTGATGCTTGCTTCAGTCCATAGATGGATCACTGAAGTTTGCACACCTTATTAGCATCCTTAGGATCGACAAAACCCTTTGGTTGTATCAGATACAACTCTTCTTCAATATTACCATTGAGGAACGCAGTTTTGACATCCATCTGCCATATTTCATAATTGAAATATGCAGCAATTGCTAACATAATCCTAACCGACTTAAGCATCGCTACGGGAGAGAATGTCTCATCGTAGTCAACTCCTTGAATTTGTCGAAACCCCTTTGCGACATGTCGAGCCTTATAGATGGTTACATTACCATCAGCATCAGTTTTTCTTTTGAAAATCCATTTATTCTCAACGGCCTTTCGATCGTGAGGTAAGTCCACCAAGGTCCAAACCTGGTTTTCGTACATGGATTCCATCTCGGATTTCATGGCTTCTAGCCATTTGTTGGAATCAGGGCTCATCATCGCTTCTTCATATGTCGCAGGGTCATCTATTTCATCAATCATGAAATACATAACAGGATTGCCGTACAGTTCAGGAGCTGCACGTGTCCTGCTTGACCTGCGAGGTTCGGTAGTGTCCTCTTTCGGAGTTTCATGATCAATATCATTAGCTCTCTCTTCATTAGGTGAAGTCAACTCCGAAACAACTTCCGGTGCTGCGCTACTCGCCATTTCATGAAGAGAAGGTTCAATAACCTCTTCGAGTTCTACCTTCCGACTACTCACACCTTTCGCGAGAAACTCCTTCTCAAGAAAGGATCCATTCTTGGCAACAAAGACCTTGCCCTCGGATCTGTGATAGAAGGTATACCCAATCGTTTCCTTAGGGTATCCTATGAAGACGCATTTTTCCGCTTTGGGTTCGAGTTTATCCGGTTGAAGTTTCTTCACATAAACATCACATCCCCAAACTTTAAGAAATGATAGCTTAGGTTTGTTTCCAAACCATAATTCATACGGTGTCTTTTCAACGGATTTAGATGGTGCCCTATTTAAAGTGAAAGTAGCGGTTTCCAGTGCATAACCCCAAAATGACAGTGGCAAGTCAGTCAGAGACATCATAGATCGAACCATATCCAATAAAGTACGATTACGACGTTCTGACACACCATTACGTTGTGGTGTTCCGGCAGGCGTGAGCAGTGAAACTATTCCACACTCTTTCATGTGTGTGCTAAACTCGTAACTAAGATACTCTCCTCCACGGTCAGACCATAGAAATTTGATCTTTCTATTACGATGATTTTCCACTTCATTCTGAAATTCTTTGAACTTTTCAAAAGTTTCAGACTTGTGTTTCATCAAATAGATATACCCGTATCTACTCAAATCATCCGTGAAAGTAACAAAATAACGATATCCACCTTGCGCCGACACACTCATTGGTCCACACACATCAGTATGTATGATTTCCAATAAATCTGTCGCCCGTTCCATTGAACCGGAAAACGGCGTTCTAGTCATCTTGCCCATAAGGCATGGCTCACATGTATCAAATGATTCAAAATCAAGTGATTCCAAAAGTCCATCAGAATGGAGTTTCTTCATGCGTTTAACGCCAATATGACCTAGACGGCAGTGCCATATATATGCAGATATATCATTATCAAGTTTAATCCTTTTAGCATCAACCTTATGAATATGCGTAATACTACTATCGAGATCCAATAGAAATAAACCATTCAACACAGGTGCATGACCATAAAAGATATTATTCATATAAATCGAACAACCATTGTTTTCAGATTTAAACGAATAACCACTTTGCATCAAACATGATCCGGATACAATGTTCATGCTCAGTGCAGGCACTAAATAACAATTATTCAGGTTTATAACTAATCCCGACGGCATATGGAGAGGCAGCGTTCCGACGGCGATCACATCAACTCTTGATCCATTGCCGACTCGCATCGTGACCTCATCCCTTGCTAGTTGTCGCTTGTTCCGCATCCCCTGAACCGAGTTACTTATACTAGCAACCGATCCCGTATCAAATACCCAGGTGCTACTGCGAGTACTAGTCAAGTACACATCAATAACATGTATATCACATATACCTTTGTTTGCTTTGCCGGCCCTTTTGTCCGCCAAATACTTGGGGCAGTTGTGCTTCCAATGGCCAGTCCCCTTGCAATAGTAGCACTCGGTGTCAGACTTAGGGCCAGCTCGGGGTTTCTTTTCAGGCGCGGCAACAGATTTCCCGCCCTTCTTTCCCTTCTGCTTGCCTTTCTTGTCCTTCTTGAAACCGGTGGTCTTATTGATCATCAACACTTGATGTTCTTTCCTAATCTCCACTTCTGCAGTCTTAAGCATTGACAGAAGCTCGGGAAGAGACTTCTTCATGCCCTGCATATTATAGTTCACCACGAAGCTCTTGTAGCTAGGTGGCAGAGATTGGAGAACACGATGTATGCCTAAGTCAATGGGAATCATTATTCCCAAGGACACAAGCTTATCGGCGTACCCAGACATTTTGAGTACGTGCTCACTAACGGAGCTGTTCTCTTCCATCATGCAGCTAAAGAACTTTTTAGAAGCATTATAACTCTATACGGTAGCATGGGTATCGAAAATCATTTTCAATTCTCCCATGGTATCAAAGGCATTGCCATTTTCGAAATGTTTTCGAAGTTCTGGTTCTAGCCCATACAGTATGCCGCAATGAACTAAGTTATGGTCCTCCTAACGAGTTATATAGACGTTCTTTTCCTCGTCAGGGGCATCAGGAGCTGGTGGGGGGCCTAGCGGTGCCTCTAGCACATATTGCTTTTGTGCAGCAGTGAGGAGAATCCTCAAATTCATAGCCCAGTTGGTGAAGTTGCTACCATTCGCAGCAAGCTTCTCTTTCTCCATGAACACATTGAAATTAAAAGCAGGTGGTGCCATCTACAACAGAATTTGTAAAATATATTTAGACTAAGTTTATGATAGATTGAGTTCAACTAATCCAAATTACTAATGAACTCCCACTCAAAAACGACATCCCTCGTGTCCTTTTGGTGATTACATGAACCAAATCCACTACACCAAGTCCGATCATCACGTGAGTCGGTGTAGCTTAAAAGGCAAGTATCTATATAGGCATCATATCAACTATATGACTCATGCTTAACCTTTCGGTCCGTGTTCCGAGGCCATGTCTGTACATGCTAGGCTCGTCAAGTAAGAACCTTAGTATTCGCGTGTGTAAAACTGTCTTACACCCGTTGTATGAAAGCGTAGAGTCGAGAACACCCGATCATCACGTGATGCCTCAAAACACGATCCACAAAACGGTGCATACTTAAGGAAGAACACATTTTATCTTGATATCTAAATGAGGGATCATCTTATAATGCTACCAAAAGTGCCAAATTAGCAATATAAGATGCTAACATCTAATGTGTGAAGTGAGGTGATATGGTCCATGCATTTGATCTCTATCATTTGCATCGTGGTATGATCTCTATCATTCCTTTGTGTGTAAGGCCAAGGTCTATGGAACTTACACGTTAAGTGAGTTGTAAGAGTATCTATCATACATCTACTTACAACAATACCATATCAAGACACTATCCCAGCAACGATCTAAACTAGACGCCTCTAATTTATCAATTGCAAGTTTTACGTGGCTTAGGGCTTTCGGAGATAGAACCGGTCTCACCTACGAACATGCACCACAACGAGGATAACCAAGTTATTAGAAACTCGTTGTAAATCAGATATTGACTATAGTAGGAGAGACAGACACCCGCCAGCCACTTATGCAAAACAAGTTGCATGTCAGTCGTGGAACCGGTCTCATGTACGATGACATGTAAGGTTGGTCCGGGCCGCTTCATCCCACTATGCCACCAATATCCAAAGTACATAGAAGATGCAATAACATGATCATCATCGCCCACATATAAACATATGTGTACAACCCGTGCAAAGCACCTACGCATAGATCAGATTCTGATACCACTGTCGGGTCCGCAACATAGAAAACAAAAAATTTCCTACGATGAGAACTATACGCCAAGATCTATCTACTAGATACAGATCAACGAGTGGACATACATCCATGGAGAACTTACCCTCGAAGATAACGAGTTTTGTTAACGAGTAGGAACTCGTGGTTGATGTAGTCATACGCTTGCCGATCTCAAGATCGTGTGGAAGTCTGAGCGCCGCAAAACAGCAGCGCATCCGTCCTCGCACACACGTTCAAGCCACCGGACAACCTCCACCTCCTCGCTCCAGCGAATCAGCGGAAGCAGTAACTCCTTCCAGACGCAAGGCCACCGGGAACATGTATCTCGCTAATCCGAGACCATGGGGGAATATCTAGAGGGGGAGAGAGATCCTTCACGAGGAGGTGTGAGGATGAAGGAGGCAATGGGTGGCCTTTTATAGGAGGAGGGGGGTGCCCCCTCTCTCCATGGCCGGCGCATGGGGGGTGACCCCTCACCTCCCCCATTCATGTGGTGGTAACCCCTCCACATTACAATGCCCCTTAACATTCGCTTTTAAAGTCTCCACTTTAAATGCATTAAATTTCTCCAAATTTAATGCTCTCTCATTTAATAAAACACTTTTATTTATTTTATTCAGAATTTTGTTAATTACTTTAATTAACAAACATTCACATAAAACCCCTTGCAACCTTTCAATATTACATGCAGAACCCCTTTCTGCAATTTCACCCGAAACAACTCCGGTTTCTATCGAAACAATTCCTGTTTCTATCGAAACATTTCCTGCGCTTTGCAAACCTTTTGTCTGGAACATATGTGCTCCTAAATGGTGTCCGGCAACCCTTAAGTGTGTCACCCTACGGTTGGCGAATAATGCAGACATGATTGAGACTCCTCTCAGATCAATAATCAGAAGCGGGACCTGGAGATCCATACTGACTCCTGCACATTCAACGATGACTTCTGTGATCGTGAGAACCTTTAACGTCAGTAATTTAATCCCTTTGTCTCATGATATAATACATGTCCGAGATTCTATCATCGGTATCCAAATACCTAGTTTTATCTCGTTACCGACATGCACTCTTTTCTCGTTCCCGTGATATAACATTCTAGTGATCACATCACTTGCTTGCAAGCTATCTTAATGTGATATCACCGAGAGGGCCCAGAGTATATCTATCCGTCATCTGGATTGACAAATCCCACTCTTGATCCATGAGCCTCAACATAACACCTTGGTAGTACTGAACCCATCTTTATAGTCACCCTGTTACGGTGTGACGTTTGATGTTATCAAGATACTCTTCCGGTGTTAGCAATTAACATGATCTCATGGTCTAAGGACTAAGACTACTTTGTATGATGTAGCAATATAAACATAATGACTTGATCGTAATGCTATACTTTGGGTGAATGTTCATCACATCATTTCACAAATGCTGTGACCTTGTTATTAACAACATCCAATGTCCATGATCAGGAAACTTTGATCATCTTGTTAATCAACAAGCTAGTCTATAAGAGAGGCATAACTAGGAACCCTTTTTTGTTTATTAAACACACATGTATTGATGTTTCCTATCAATACAATTATAGCATGCAAAATAAACATCTATCATATACAAGAAATATATAATAACAACTTTATTATTGCCTCTCAGGGCATATTTCCTTCAGTTACACATGTCTGGTGCCTGACGATGACTCCCGCTTCCCTGATCTAGTAGCAGTTGCAGAAGTAGAGCTCCCGGATCCAAATCCCGTAGCATGACGACGGTCCGCGGTGAAGATGTCTCTCGTTCGCGCAGTCCAGACTTGGGACCACAGTCACGAGAGAGAGAGGGGGAGAGAGAAAATATCAACTAGAGGTCCTCCCAAAAGTGAGAAGACCTTTATTGATTATTTGTGTATTTAATTTGGCCAAATACCCCCACTATATATATAGGGGGGAGGTACTACCTCCTTCAAAGTCCCGGGGTGGGACTAAAGGAGAGGAGGGGGAGGGGAGGCCACCGGCCACCCTAGTGGGCCCCGGGCGGGGGGGAGGGGGCTAGGCCCAGCCGGCCAGCCCCCTTGCCCCTTCTCCCTCTCTCCTTTCTCTAATGGGCCCTCTCCCTCCAGAAATTGGCCTATTAAGCCTTTGACCATTTAAATTAATTTTCTCTTTATTAAATAACTAGCATAGTGGCCCTCGCATTTGCGACGGCATCATATTTAATTATTTCAAATAAGATAATAACTATTATTTGTATGCATATCCATGTTACGCGGTGGAAAATAATCAACTCTGACATTGTGGTGGGCCTTTTTGATTGAGTGGAATTTCATAGGATGTTATTGGAGGATTAGGATTCTTAGAATCTATTTTATGTAAGGCAGTTTTATTTACAATATATGACTGTTAGTCTATCTTCCTGGGGCTTAAAGCACATGAATTGAAAAAAATCGTTGGATTAGGTGTGGCATGTCCCCTTGAATCATATTTATTCAAAATCTTTAGAATTTTTAATAAAATATGTTTGTCATATGAAAAAGAAAGGAATTGTAGAAAGATTTTTTGATTGATGGAACTTTCATCCAAAATAGAATATAAATGAATAGTTACAAACTTTTTATGGATATGAAACATGAATAACATGGCCTACGTAGAATAAATATCTAAGAACCCATATCATCAAAATAGTAAGAAATTTCACTGAATCAAGGAAGCCCAGTCCTTTGCATTTCATACTTCCCTTTTTTTATTTTCTTACTGTCACCAAACTTTAATCCAATAATCTATGTTTTTTATAACATGTATTTTTCATGTCATGTAACATGGCTACACCATCAACAATGACAAAATTTCAGCATATTAATTATTTGCTAAATTTGCGACTTGTTCTATCAAAAATTTAAAGGATGAAAAGTAATGGTAAATTATAATAAAAGATGTGATTGTGCAATTGTGAAAATATTGAACTCATGAACATAGATTTTTTTTGAAAGGTTGTACTCAAACAAACTTTGGGTCCCAAATTAAGCGTATAGAAAAACTTCTAGGATTTATAATGCTAAGAATTAATTAAGTCTTATTGAAAAATTACAAAAATTCTAGGATTTCTATAGCGTCTTCGAAATTCTTGTGAAAAAAAGGGTGTCGTGTTGTGGATAGCAAAGTTGGACATCTTCTATTGGAAACAACGTGATTTAATGGTATCTATTATATACTAAAAGCAATATAAGGTTATTTTTCGAAGCACCAGGTTGATCCACATATGCTACAAAATATGAACCTATGATTTTAGTCTTAACGGCTGAGATTAAAAGGTAAAAATTGTTACGTACAACAGTTGACGTGTACAAAACAAAACATGTGACAAGCTAAGCCATATGACCAGAGACGATCTTAGCCGATGAATTTGGTTAGTCCCGCACAAGTTCTCGTCCCGATACCCAATCGATCGATATAAAAAACACGCTAGAAAGGAGACGATAAAAGCCCCATCGTTCTCTTCCCCGTGGTCTTGGCATAACGAATCTACAACGCTTGTGCCCCCACAGCCTTCGTCCTTTTTTGATATGATGAAAACCGGCAGAGACATGCAACATGGAAAAGACATGGCTCGGAGGTAGAGGCTAGCCTTTGCTCCAAGACTGCATCTAGCCGAAAACGGGTGAGCGCTGGACAGAGATCCACTCTGGAGATTGACATGCATGTATTCATATGTACCTTTTCTGTATACGTTTAAATTACATTAATCTCTGAGACCACGTGTGACGTTCCATATAATCGGCCAGAGGTATAGCTAGCAGATCGATGCATGAATATAATGTTTTTTTTACGGGTAACAACATTGCATTAAAGAAGGGGGAAAAACCCGGGAAGATAAAGTTTTACAACTCGGCCATCAAAAGGAAAAAAAACAAAAGAGTCTGGCTAAAAACCCTGCATGAATACAATGTGACATGTGTGCATGACTTCCATAATAGGAGGCGAGGAACATAAAAACATGCATATATAATTTTCATCTATTTATAGTTCGAAAGAGGGATAGAGGAAATGCACTCATGCAGTCCAGAGCCATCCGCCGTGACCACGGAGGCCAAGGATGAGTTTTGCGCCAAGTTGTTGACTACAACGACGGTGCTAACCATTCTAGCTAGATGCCCCCGGTGAATTATCCCGGTGGTCTCCCTTAGTTAATTAATTTTGCGACGTGTTTTCTCGATATGCTACATCCTGCATTACGCCAATATTTATCGGTCTCCATACGGATACACTGATCCAGATGCAATTCCGTGCAAGCAAGGACATATTGCCAGCGATTGCATACATGGCTGCATAGCATGCGGTACATGCCCAGGATCGACTTTGTATCGATGGAGCTACTAACCAATGATATAAAATAAACTTAGGTAAAACAGATTGGGCATGGGCTTGATTTGTCAAAATATACAACTATAGATACATGCGAACATACTTCCTCCGGTTCAGTTTAACGGACACGCACTAATTTATGAAAATATTTGACCATCAATTTTGGTCAACAAAATAGGAATTATATATCACAAAAATATAACACTGGAAACTTCTTTTGAAGATGAATCCAATGATACCGTTTTTGTGAAATGTTATGCATATTTTATTGATCAATAATGGTCAAAGTTTTCCTTAAGCTGCGTGGGTGTCTATTAAACTAATCCGGAGGGAGTAGACAAAGTGAGACATATTTTTTTAGGATGGAGGGAGTACCGGAGTACTATATACTACCTCCGTTCCAAGGCTTAATGCCTATAATTTTTTGAAAAAGTCAAACTATGTGAAGTTTGATCAAGTTTTTAGAAAAATATTAATATTTACAATATGAAATATATACCCTTTGATACATCAGGAAACATGTTTTCACTTGGTATCTATATAACATCATAGTTCTTGATAGTTTTTTCAAAAAGTTTGGTCAAACTTTTTGTAGCTTGACTTTTAAAAGAAAATTATAGGCCTTAAGCCTTGGACAGAGGGAGTATAAATTAGAATCCATAACAAAGAGATAACTAGAGAAGAAACCACACGAAAATTGATTTGTCGATCGATGCACATATGTTATCTTTTCCGCAAAAACATGTTGATTTAAGTAGTAGTTGCACATGCTTTCTTGAAGAATAACATGATCAATCGATTTTGAAGAATAACCATTGTCTGCCAAGAGAACCATGTCCCAATAGGTCATCGTAATCTACTATATTTTTTCCAAGTATTGTTAACTAATATAGCATACCTTTCTAAAGCACCCCAAGTCATCTGTATGGTTAGCCGATCTCTTACTACTAATGAGTGGTTTTAAGTTGGTCAAGAGATGACAATTTCTTCTTAAAAAAGATAGGTATATTCATTAGTTTATGCTATCTGTAGAACCATATTAATTCAATCTCACCACATGAATTCAAATTTTTATTTAAAACTATTGTCAAGATGATAAATATGATGCCCTCACAATTGTGATATGATATCCATGCACATGCGAGATTAACTACCACTAAGCTCTGTACCTGAAGAACATCTTGTGCCATATCTCTCTTGTTTGTTTGGCATTGATTTTCTCCGGACCAAGTATGAGTGATTGCACCATTGATCTCAAATTCAGTTAGAAAACTATGGTCGACTTTACATCATGAGATTAACTCACAAGATCACGGAGAGAATTCCATCATAAAGGATTCCATGCTTTATGTATTATAGGGTTTAGACTGACACTTCTGCGCCATGCTTTGTAGTAGCTTATTTTTAATATAGCGATAAATCAGAGTCAGAGTCCTATCGGTATACTCCTTGACATGCTAACGATTTTTCCGGACTAGGAAAATTAGTACTGTTAGTCTGCTACTATAAATTATCAATTAATTTTTGCATGTCGTACTACTATGTGGTTCTCTAGTTTTTATTCATGGGAGGCCGCTCGAGTCGTGTCAGTATACTACTTGCGATCCTAATGTGAGGTCTTTTAAATAAATGAAAAACTCTAGCGATCATGTTTTGTTACATATGACGTGGTGTGTGACGTGGTACCGAAGCTTCTCCCATATGGACGTGTCAGAACGGACTACACAATTGCGACAATTGCGTTACTACTAATATTTTATTAAATCCTAACCATTAATTTAAGATCTAACCATCAAAATAATTCGGGTGATGTGGATCAGGTGCCTCGAAACAACCCCTTATATTGCTTTTAGTATATAATAGATTATGAATAAATGATTAAATCAACATTTAACATTCATTCACATATTATTCAACCTCCGTGGCTATGGAACAACTTCCACCTCCACTCTGGGCATCTTCCGGACTTACCGAAACCCTTCCTGTTTTCTCTCTACTATTCTTTGGTGTTTCTACTGATCCTATAAACACTCCCTAAGCATCATAAATCTCTTAAGCATGGTACCCCATAGTTCGGGAACACTCCAGACATACTCGGAACACTCCCGCACCAATGATCAACAGAGGGACCTGGATGGCCATGTGACCCATGTGCGTTCCACGAGATCTTTCGTCGTTTGAACCGGAACAGTCGTGTCTTATTCCCTTTGTCTCTCGATACTTGCATTGCCCGAGATCTGATCAATGAAAGCACCATGTCGTGTTCAATCTCGTTACTAAACAATGCTACTTGACTCGTCTGACAAGTGATATCCCCGTGATCAAATCACACGTTGCGCATCTATTGGATATAACTTCTCCGAGTGGGCCCTTTGAGTAGCTTCCCGTCACATGGATGGAAAAATCCCGCTTTTGACATATATTGCCTCTAGGGTTTCCTCCGAGTACCTGAACACACCTTTATAACCACTGTATTACCAAGTGGCGCTTGATGCTATCTAAGCACTCTCGGGAGACAGTGATTGATATAGCCTCACGGTCTAAGGAATAGTCTACGAGGATCCATTTCTCATCATCGTAACGTAAACTTCGTGACATGATCGGGTCACGATGTTTAGGTTGGGTATTGGTTCATCATCCCATTCTCGGAATGAGATGACTCCATTTCCAACTGGCATAAATGCCACATGATCAGGAAACATGATCATCTGTTGACCAATGAACCAGTGACTAGAGTTTCACTGGGAACCCCTGGTTGTTTGTATATCACACGTGTATTGATGTTTCCACTCAATACAGTTATAGCATGATATAAAACTTAATCATAAACTATATGAAATATGATAATAGTCCTTACTACTATTTGTCTCTAGGGCATATTTCCAACAAACTTGCCCCGCACGGGAGCCATCATTTTCCTTGAACACCACACTACAAGATTCTACAACAGTTCCGGAGAGCTTATTGTAGACTCTATAAGTGTGGGATTCGGCACCATACCCAACAAAAATGCCTTCTGAAGCCTTAGACTCAAATTTAGATAAATGAACTCCTTTAATGAGAAAGAAACACTTACAACTAAATACCCGGAAGTAGGAGATGTTTGGCTTGTTACCAGTTAGTATTTCATACGGAGTCTTGTCCAAGATTTTGCGGTGATAGAGCCGGTTGGATGAATGGCATGCGGTAGAGATTGCTTCAGCCCAGAAGTTATAAGGAGACTTAAATTCAGCTAGTATAGATCTGTCCATATCCATTAAGGTCCGGTTCTTCCTCTTGGCAACACCATTTTGTTGAGGGGTGTACGCAGCGTAATATTGATGTCTTATCCCCTCTTCACTTAGGAATTCATTTAAGGTGTAGTTCTTGAACTCGGAGCCGTTATCACTTCTAATTTCCAAAATAGGGACATTGTATTGACATTGAACCTCGTTGGCAAAATCGATGACCGTTTGTTGAGTCTCGCTCTTCAACTTTAAGAAATAGACCCATGTGTATCTTGAGTAATCATCAACAATCACGAGGCAATATTTCTTCCCATCGAGACTTGCATGAGATGGAGGACCAAAGAGATCCACATGGAGGAGCTCCAAAATCCTCTTTGATGAAATAATGGTCTTCCTTCGATAGGGAGAGTCATGCATTTTCCCTTCAATACAAGCCCTGCAAACACGGTCTTTGACAAAGGAAACATTTTATTTTAGTCCAAGGATGTGGCCACCCTTGTGGAGACTTTGCAAAGTTCTCATATTGACGTGGGCTAGTCGGCAATGCCCAATCCAACCCGCGTTAGCCTTTCTGAAAAGACACATCGGGCCTGTAGTGGTTTTCCCTGAAAATTCCACCACGTACAGGTCATTTTCGACATATCCCACGAAAGCGACCTTTAGAAACTTGCTCCACAAGAGTACCACCAAATCAGCATCAATAAAAACTGCAAAGCCATCTTACCAAGGGCACGAAATGAAAGTAAATTGTAACCGAGGGTCTCAACCAGCATGACGTCCACGAGAGAGATATCGTGAGCAACTACAACTTTTCCAAGACCCAATACCTCAGATTTTGACTTGTCACCATAGGAGACGGTTATGTGATCATGGTTTGGCTGCATCTCCAAGATGATCTCCTTGCTTCCAGTCATATGACTAGTGCACCCGCTATCGAGTACCCATTTAGACCCACCGGAAGCATAGCCCTGCAAGAAAGTTACTTCTTGGTTTTAGGTACCCACTTTTCAATGGGTCCTCTCATGTTAGTGACAAGGGTTTTGGGAACCCAAATAGACCAAGATATGTAACTATCATAAGGACCTACAGAGCTAGCATAGACATCACCATAATAATCACAAAATAGCTCATAATTAGGATTATTAGCCCCTGCAAAACCATCATAGTTAGTATTGTCATTAGAGGTGGTACTTGTCTTTGGTTGAGCAGTTTTGCTCTTCTTCTTCTTCTTCTTCTTCTTCTTTGTCTTGGGGACATAACCAAGACCTTCTTTCCCATTGTTTGTCCTTTGCTTTCTAAGCACCTCATCTAGGAATTCTTTACATTTATGTTGAGATCACTTTACAAGTTCTTCTTTTAGCCTTGCATTTTCTTCAACAATGTCTTCATGTCCACAAGATAGAGTGGAGGTGTTGGGCATATCATACTTGTCCAATTGAGTTTGGAGCTGATCACGAGACTCATTTAGAGTAGAATGTTCACTCTCCAATGCCTTGTGAGCAATGCCAAGTTTCTCAAACTTCTCTGAGAGTCTAGCATGAGCAGCCCCAAATTCAATCTTTTCCTTCTTTAGTTTCTTTACCTTAGCAAGAGCACTGTTATGTTCTTTTATGAGCTGGGCAACAACCTCTTCATGGGACTCCTCAATTGACTCGAGTTTCTACTCCAAGGATACTCGAGCTCCCTCTTCTTCTTCTAAGGCATTCTTCAAGGAGGCTATCTCCAAGGCGTCTTCTCTTTCAATTCTACCCTTTTCTTCGAGAAGAGCTTAGGAATGAGCAAGTTGACTCATAAGAGCATCAAATTAAAGTTTGTGCTCACCTTGCAAGTTAGTGAAAAACATTTCCAAAGCAATAACTTCTTATTTTATCTTAAGACTGGTATGATCATCCATATCCATATTTATATTAATATTAGGAAATGAAGAAATAGAAGATGATACCTCGGACCCTCTCGCCATAATGCAAGTGACGTTGTTGTTGATGACATTTTCATTTGGAGAGTCGAAGAGCGATGTGGGAGTAGAAGTGGTGGCTATAGCAACCACCTCTCGAGCACTATGTTCATCCTCTTCGTCTTCACTTGTAGAGGAATATTCTTCTTGGGCCACCAAGACAATCTTGGGTTGCTTCTTGTAAGGACCATTCTTCTTGATAAATGGTTTCTTTCGAGGAGCCTTCGATTTTTCTTTGAGGATGAGCATGCCTCCATTGTCTTCTCTACTTTGATAAGGACATTCAGCCACAAAGTGAAACCTATCTCCAGAATTGTAACATGTCCTCAGTTTTGGTCCATTCTCTCTTCTTCCACTTGACCCATTCTTGCGTTCGAGTTCAGACATGGCCTTAGCTGGGTCCTTCCACAAATTCCTTGCATAGAAGGCCATATACTCTCCATGAGCACGCTTGACCTCCTTGGGATAGCCCATGGAGACAAACTTGTATCCTCTTTCATCCTCATCTTGCTCAACAACATTTGCCTTTAGAGCAACATTGACTCATTTTTGCATTCCAATAGCCCAGGCACGGGCATCTTCCGTTTTCTTAGCTGCAACCTTGAATGATGCCATTTCTTGGATCACTTCATTGGAAGTCATTTGATGGTAGTTGTGTCTCCCTTGCAAACTCTTCAAGTCCGTTGGCTCAAATGGCATTAGAGCACTCACATATTTCCTTTTATCCAAGCATCATCAATGTGAGTGGCTCCATGCTTTCTAAATGTTGTTGCAATGCCCTTGAGCCTTCTATACATATCTTCATGGTCTTCACCATCCAACATGTAAAATCCTTCAGCTTCATTGCTAAGGGCATCATACCTATTTCTTCTCATGCTTTCATTTCTAATGAATAGGTCGATGAGTGCATCCCAAGCTTCTTTGGCGGTGTTGAAGTGCTCAATGTGGGGCATGTCATTGGGACCCACTCCACACTGAATCATGTGTAGAGCTGTTGCATTCAGTTGACCATCCACAACTTCTCTCCTAGTCAAGTTGGTGGGGTCTCCAATATGAAGACCATCTTCAATAATCCTCCAAAGCTCAATCGACGAACTGCATACATGAGATTTCATTAAGAATTTCCATTGATTAAATGAAGATGCAGTAAGCTTGGATGGACCACCCCTATTGTTTATATGAGGATGAGGGATAGGTGGATCGAGAGAATATAGGTGAGGGACCTCACTATAATCCTCCTTACCACTTCCCTTCTTAGAGGCGGAACCATTATGTTTCTCACCCACCACTTCATCTTCCTTAGATCCGGCATGAGCCTTATCCTTAGATAGAGGAGTGGTGGCCTCAGAGGAAGATCGAGATGGGGTTGTAGATGATGTGAGACGAGCAATCATTTGTTGCATCTCTTCCATCTTGGTCTCAAAGGATTTCAACAAGGTTGTTTCCAACGTCTTGAGGTCATCCATTGTGACCTTGTTCACAGCCTCATTCCCATTTTCCTTAGTACCCATACTTCTCTTAGGAGGTTAAGCCCGAATAAAGAGCCGGGGCTCTGATACCAATTGAAATGGATCATATGGGCACCTAGAGGGGGGTGAATAGGTGCTACTTCAAATTTTAGGGATTTTTCAATTTTAGGCTTGACACAAAAGGTAAATTATCTAGATATACTACTATGTAGAATTTCCCTATATGCAAACCTAACTACTAGCGAGTAAAGGTGATTAAGATAGAGGAATGAGGAAACCGTGGTGGAGCACGCGGAGACATAGGATGTGTTTTACCGCAGTTCCTTCCTTCTTAAGGGAAGTACATCTGCGTTGGAGGGGTGGGTGGTACTAAGACCACCACGCCACAATAGGCCTCACCCTCTTCTTTGATGGATCTCGCCACCAAAGGCCTGATCCACCTTTCCACTATTGGAACCCTTCGAGGTGGAAACCCGCGCCTTTACACAACTAGCGGGGCACAACTCCACAACCGAATTGGAGGCTCCCGTAATGACAACAAGCTGCCACAAGAACAATAGTTATCAATAACAAAATACAAGATCTAGATATCAACGAAAATACTAGATCAGGGATTCTCCAAGTGAATGGATAGGAGTTGAAGTGCTTGATTCATGATGACGATGAATGATGTCTCCTCCTTCAATTCCCCCAAAGATCGAAGCCTTCAGGTGGTTGAAGTGTGAGATCTCGGGAGAGATCTTTTGCAACAAGTCTGTTCTTTTTTGAATGAATCAAGAGATCTGACAGGAGGGGTTGATGGGGCTTTTATACCCCTATACAAACGGATCCATTGGGGCCATTTGGAGCCGGATTATCCGGCTGGGGGGAAAAACCGCCCCAGCCACGGATTGTCCGGGGGAAAATCTGCCCCCAGACAGAAGCTCACGCAGATGCTCCCTAAGGAAATTTCCCTAAGGCCGGATTATCCGGCTCTAGAGGAAGGCTGGATTATGCGGTCCGAGGAGAAAATCCGCCCCAGCGCCGGACTGTCCGGGGGAAAATCCACCCCCAGACAGAAGCTCACGCGCGGCTAGCCCTGGCCAAGATGGTCAGGCCGGATTATCTGGCCCTTGATGGGGGCGGATAATCCGGTCCCCTAAACACCCAAAAACCTTTCCTGCAATACTTAGCACACATCAGAAACTCCACGGTATTGTTATCTAACACACAAAACACAGGGAACCATGAGATATTCTTTCAGATGTATTAAGCAATAGGGTTTACAAGGAGGTGTTGGTCATAAACCCGATACAAACCATCAGGCCTTGAACCAATCCAAACTACAGTTCTACGTTCTGTTCTCTCAAAATTTGTGAGACAGTGACTTACCCTATTTTGTGAACGATCCACTTTTACAATAGAAATAATACGATTACTGTTACAAAAATCTCTAATAATAGAAATCAGATGAGCAAGTGGAGACCGGTCTTGGTTCTTCTTTCTGATAGCATCAATTAGAACCTTGTAGTCAAGTTCAAGCTCCACCAGTTTATCACTCCACTCCATGGCAAGTTGTAATCCTTCTTCACACGCCTTAGCTTCTGCCTCAAGAGGATCCAAACAATCTAGTAATTGACGACATGCTGAGAAGACGATATCGCCATTTTCATCTCTCAGCACCATACCAGCACCAACCGAACCATCTTCGACTTTGACAGAGCCATCACAATTAAGTTTCACCCATCCAGTTGGAGGTTTAGTCCAACATTTATCCGGAGGTTTCTTCTGACACGACATGCGCGGCCAAGATTCCATAATGATCTGTTGCTTTCCCTTAATAATCTCTTCAGTCGTTAAATATGTCAAGGATCTCAATATTTTCACATAGCCAGTAAGAAATCTCTTGGCTAAGCATCTTTTTTTACCAACTGTGTGAGAGATTACAAGTTGGATTTTCTGGGTACTTCGGAGACTGGTAGAAGTGATTTTTCACAATCCCTACTTAATCATCTGTCTGGTGGAGTGTACTTTATGTGGATATCACGTCCGCCACATGGTCGATCCGGGGAAATCCTTTTAGGTGTCCGAGATGAGACTATGAATGTCTTAGCTAGTTCGTTTGGAGATTTTTTTATAAAGCTCCACATCCATAACAAGGATGCTGATTTCACATGGTCTTTGGTCGCTGTTTATGGGGTTGCCTAGGATGTCTATAAATCTAACTTTTTACGTGAGCTGGTGAATCTGGCAAAGGACAATCCACACCCTATACTTATATGTGGCAATTTTACTTTGCTAAGATTTCCTCATGATAAAAGTCAGGGTCGTTTTGACGAACATTTCCCTTTCTTGTTTAATATTGTCATAGATAGCTTGGACTTAAGAGAGGTTATGATGTTAGGAAGACAGATTACTTGGGTTAATAGTCTTCCGGAGCCAACATACGAAAAACTAGATAGAGTGCTTATGGATACCGAGTGGTAAGAGAAGTTCCTTATGGTATCCGTTCGCGCTCTAGAGCGTATTGAGGCTTTGTCAGATCATGCTCATTTACTGCTATTTGTTGGTTTATCGACATGAAATCTAAGTATGAGTTCAAATTTGAACTCGGATGGATGATTTGTGATGGTTTCTATGAGATGGTGAAGGTTATTTGGGGGAAACCTATTAGTGGTCAAACACCTATACTACTATGGAATAATAAAATACGTGCTTTACGCAAGTTCCTTCGAGGTTGAGCTAGACATATTACTTGAATCCTTTAAAAGAGAAAATATGCCTCTCATCTATCATTGATGACTTAGAAGCTTCTGCGAAAGTTAGGCCATTATCTGCATAAGAAACTGAGCTCAAAAGCCAATCGAATGCGGAGATAGCCCGACGACTATGCGAGAAGGAACTCAAATGGTACCAACGCTCTAAAGAGAATTCATTCTGGAAGGAGATGCGAATATAAGATACTTCCATGCTGTTGCCAAATGACAAGCATAAGAAGAAATTTATTCACTCTCTGAATCAGTATGATGGTATGATTCGGACAAGAGCAACTAAAGTCTTATATTACAACTTATTATAAATCCTTGTTTGGGGCTCCACCGAAGAACTCTTTTTCTATGGATGAGTCCCAAACGAAGGATATGCCACAAGTTTCTATTGATGAAAATAACTTCCTAACCGCCTCTTACTTTGAGGAGGAGGTTAATAAAGTTGTTTTTCAAATGGAACATAAGAAAGCGCCAGGGCTGGACAGTTTCCCAGCAGAATTTTACCAAAAATTCTGAGAGGTCATCAAGGAGGACATGATGAATTTGTTTGGGTTTTTACAAGTCGGTCAATTGGATCTTTTACACTAATTTTTGGCAACATAATTTTACTGCCTAAGGTTAATAATGCAGAACGTATACATCAGTATCATCCGATCTGTCTTCTCAACATTAGTTTTAAAATTTTCACAAAAGTTCCCATGATTATAATAAATTCAGTAGATGACCATGTTGTCAGTCCTTCTCAAACTGCGTTCATGCAAGGTAGAAATATCCTAGATGGTGTAGTAATCCTGCATGAAACTATCCATGAACTACACTAAAAAACTAAATGGTGTACTGTTCAAGATTGACTTTGAGAAGTCATATGACAAAGTTAATTGGTATTTTCTCTAGCAAACACTCCGCATGAAAGGTTTTTCGGAGGAGTGGCGTGCTCTCATATAGTCTTTTGTGTCTGGGGTAGTGTTGCCATAAAAGTTAATAATGACACAAGAAATTACTTCTAGACCAAGAAGGGACTGAGACAGGGGTACCCACTATCGCCTATACTATTTAATATAGTGGCTGATATGTTGGCTATCCTTACCGATAGAGTCAAAGCTGATGGCCAAATTGAAGGACTAGTTCTCCATCTTGTTGATGGCGGACTCTCTATTCTTTAATATGTCGATGATACAATCTTCTTTATGGAACACGATCTGGAGAGAGCTAAGAATATAAAATTAATATTCTCAGCATTCGAACAGCTCTCTGGACTGAACTTCCATAAGAGTGATTTGTATTGTTTTGAAAAGGCTCAAAACGAGGTCCACCTATATGCTGAACTTTTTAGCTGTGGTCAGGGGCAATTTCCAATCAACTATATGGGAATACCGATTCAATATCGGTGTCTACAATTTCTGAACGAAAACTCATTGAGGAAAGACTCCAGAAACGTCTAAATAGTTGGAAAGGTAAATTGCTATCCCTTGGGGGAAGACTTGTACTCATAAATTCAGTACTCATCAACATGGTATTGTAGATGATATCGTTTTTTCAGTTACCAAAATGTGTCTTAAATAAACTAGATTATTTTTGATCAAGATTCTTTTGGTAAGAGGATAGTGAAAAACATATTGACTGGCCAGATGGAATGTGGTTTGCCGTTCGAAAGAATACGGTGGACTTGGCATACATGATTTGCAAGTTAAAAATACCGCGCTTCTGGTTTAATGGCTTTTCAAACTACTGACTGAAGATGGTTTTGGAAAACCATTTTATGGAGGAAATATGTGGGTTCCAAAGATGTGTCTCAAGTGGTTTGGAAACCCGTTGACTCACACTTTTGGGTGGGACTAATGGCGTTCAAAAACATTTCTTCCATTTTGGTGCTTTCAATATTAATGATGGATCCCAGATTAGATTCTGGAAAGATAAGTGGCTTGGCCAAACTTCTCTTCATGAACAATATCTAGCTCTATATTCGATTGTTAGGCACAAAACAGATACACTTTCCACAGAAATGAATCTAATCCTCCTAATGTGTCTTTCAGAAGAAGTCTCATAGGTCCTCGACTAGTATCTTCAAACAATCTTTTATTACGAATATACAAGATTCAGCTATCGGACGGTGTGGACGAGTTCAAATAGAAATTACTAGAAAGTGGTAAATTTTCAGTTGGCTCATTGTATAGAGCATTGATTCAACCTGATATTCCGGTCGATGATAATAGTAAAATTTAGAAAATAAAAATACCCCTAAAGAGGAAGATATTCGCATGGTATCTCTTTAAGTGTATAATTCTTAGAAAAGATAATCTTGTAAAGAGGAATTGGCATGAAAGTACACAATGCATTTTTTGTCATCATGATGAGACAATCCATCATTTATTCTTCCATTTTAAATTTGCTCGATCTATATGGTCATCCATCCAAATAGCCTCTGGTTTATCTCTCTCATGTTCGGTGGCCAATATTTTTGGTAACTGGTTGCATGGGATAGATGATAAATACATGACTTTGTTTAGGGTGGGAGCGTTTGCCAATATTTGGTCGCTATAGCTATGTAGAAATGACAAGATTTTTAATAACATTGTGTCTTCTCCCCTACAGGTTATATTAGGCCATGGCTATCCTCCAATCATGAACTATTCTACAATGTATGGAGTTTCGCGATTTGTTTTTGGAGGGGTGTACGCGATTGGAGGACACAACGAGGGTTATTTTCTCCGACATGGATGGCCGCATGATTTGCGGATCGATCTACCATAGCTAGAGGATGTTTATTTTTTTGTGATTTTGTAATTTTAGTCTACTTTGTTTATTCTCTAGTTGTATGGATTGTGCGGCTGTGTGCATCTTAGTTAAGGTAATAAAAGTGCTCAATTCCAAAAAAAAGGAGTTGATACAAATCAGATAGTAATTTTCTCAATTTGTGTGAATGTGCGAGGATGTTGTTTGACGTATCGATGTTTCTTGGAATATGAATACCAAACAGTTAAAATGGTAACCTCTCCCTCCCATGGCGACCCTAGGCGCCGCCAGCGGGCTTCCAAGATCCACTGCCACCGACCTCCCTCCTCCTCCAGATCGCCTCCCTCCGCCGCTATCGTCGGTGTCGGTGGCCCCCTAGTACCTAAGGTGCTAGGGGTGGCAGTTGTGGCGGTCTTCATTGATGGGGTGGCTGGGGCTATGCCGTTTCATGAAGGCCCCGGTGGTGGTCAGGACGACGCTTCCTGGCCAGGCGGCGGCTACAGCCGGAATCCCCTCCGTCGATGGTTGCGGGTGTTGGTGTTGTGGCCGCGGGTCTAGGGTTATTCCTAGATCCGCTGTCCTTGTGGCAGCACGGTGGGACTTGGAGCAAGCAAGTGGAGGGTGAGGGGCTTGGGACGCAGCGCCGACACAGCCGTGAGTTCGGCCTCTGATCTAGGCCAGGCTAGCACGCCGGTGTCGCTATGTGATGGCTTTCTGATCCGTCATCTTCTCCTTATGCTCGGCTTGAATAAAAGGCGGTGGTCCTAGGGTTTCTACTCATCGCCAAGGTGAAGATCTACTAGTTTCCTGTCGTCATTGATCTGGCTAAAGTGTCGTGTTCCGGAAGGCTCCACAGCCAAACTCCATAGTGCGCATATGCCGAGAGATCGCTGGATCAGGTGGGATTCGGTCGTGCGCACCCATGTTTTTATTCTGACCGATTTGGTTCAGAGGGAGCGCTTCGAAGCTCTGTTGGCTATTAATATCATGGGGCATGTTCTTGTTTCATGGTGCCGACGGAGAATATCATGAAGGCCGAGATCTGAGGACTGACAATGGTGGTTCGAGACCGGGTGGTGATGAGGAATTGGCTTGGTGACTCATAACTTGAAGCAGTGGTATGCAAGCGGGGGTGATAGTATAGGAGCATCTCATGGTCCTATCTTTCAAGGTGAAAACCCAAGGTCTGGCTTTAATTGATTGTGCCTGGCAATGACCTTGTTGAAGGTATTGTTTTGAGAGCGTGAAATTTTTTCAGGGTGAAAACCTAGATCTTTGATCGGGGCAATGACGGTGCTTGTGCACTGTTCCTTCTTGGAGGCGTCGTTTTTGGAGAAGATGGACTTCTGGTGCTGTCTAGGTGTTGGTAGTACTGTTGTTTCAATGAATGAGGAACCGTAGCAGGACTTTGCTTTCTTTTCATAATTCTTCTTTCTTTTTTTGGTTGCGTACATCCGTATGGCCACTAGGGAAATGTTGCAGAGGCTGGATGTAATTGGTATACTCTGATATTAATATATGCTCATTTTCCAAAAAAAGACAATTAAAATTAACCGGTTTCATTGTCCATTGCCGGTTACCATGTGTAGTGGCCGTCCGAAGACAAAACCCCTTTATTGTCCCTCCAGGATAGCTCAATGAAGCCCGGAGAATGCTCCACCTCATCTGGCCATATGTTTGCGGACACAATCAACGCGAGAGAGATGTCTCCGGACTTCAGATCTTGCCTTTTACCCAACAATATTTTTTTTGAAAAAATCAATACCACGATATATTCATAGTAGCACATAGTACATGGTAAAGATACATAAGCTGTCTCGAACGATTACAAAATAAAGTCTAAAAGGAATTAGGTCTTCAAACTCTTTCTTCTTCCAAGACACCATCTTGAACTTTTCTAAAGGCAGCCAAGAACTGACAGATAACAAACCACAACCTGTAAATACCAACGGGGGTTCTCCCATAATTTTAATTTGAGCCGCAGTGCCAAGGCTGCGTGAACACGCACAGCCATTAGAGTAATCAATCAACATCGGCAAGAGTGCCAACACAAGTATTTCAGTCAAAAATAACCGAATAGCCTGGTCGACGTCGCTGGCGAACCGATAGTACGAACCACCTTTCTCGAGGACGTAGCATCCGGGACAAATATTGCGAGGATA
Organism: Avena eriantha; assembly: GCA_910589775.1. Taxonomy (NCBI): domain Eukaryota; kingdom Viridiplantae; phylum Streptophyta; class Magnoliopsida; order Poales; family Poaceae; genus Avena; species Avena eriantha. The sequence goes on along the minus strand of OU342744.1, from coordinate 132,361,727 downwards.
ATCCACGTGGCAACCATGAAAAAAAACTCCAAAATTGACTTGGTGAAGTAAGATCTGCATGACCGTACCTATAGTACTGTAATCTTACAACACTGCCATTGACGCCGGGAAGAAGATCTCGTTGTCGAACGAAAGGCGAAGGTCACTTATTGTAGACGATGTCATCTTCATTGATGTAGAGACCAAGAAAGATGACTACCAAAACTCTAATCTAATCTTCCAAAACACTAATTATATTGAAAACTCCACTGATAGATTGGGTTCCCCACCCCTTCTGACACTGGCGAGGCCGGCCGGCCAGAGGAGGAACCGATCTATGAAGAAGGCGAAGGAGAGATGACGGCTAGGTCAGGAGGCGGCGGCTCAAAGTTTTCCGCGTGTGTTGACGAGTCGGTTTGTTGCCTGGAGTACACCAATGTGTTGGTATGATAATAATCTTTGTTAGAGTATATATGTGTATATTGTATTTCCCCATATGTTAGGGGGCTTTCTGTATATTTGCACCTATACTTGTACTATATATTCTGGCCTTTGGCCCTCTAGCAATACAAGATCTATTGCCCTAACATGGTATCAGAGCCGTAAGGCCTTTTTTTCTCTCTACTCGCCGCCGCCGTCGGCGGTCACCGCGCCGCCGCCGCCGCCGCCCCGGCCCCGCCGCCGCCGCCGCCGTCCCGGCCCGCCGCCGCCGCCCGTCTTCTCCGTCGCCCGGCCCGCCGCCACCCCCGCCCCGCCGGCCACTCCGAGCTCTCAGTCGCCGCCGCCAGATCTCTCAGATCCAATCTCGATCGGTGTGAAAAAGAAAAGCAGGATGTCTTCCTCATCGGGTTATGTTGCGATTCCTCGCTGCCCGGTGATTTTTGATGGCGCGAATTATCCTGATTTCGCTGCCTTTATGCGCGTTCATATGCGCGGCCTTCGCCTTTGGGGTGTGCTTTCCGGTGAGGTCTCCTGTCCACCGCGCCCCGTTGTGCCTTCAGTGCCTCGTGCCCCGACACCCGTTGCCCTTGCCCCTGATGCTACTCAGGCGGTCAAGGATGCAGCCCAGAGTGCTGATGATTCTACTCGGGCTGACTATGAGCGCCAGGTTCAGGCGCATTCTGCTGCTACCATGGCCTACCGGCTGGATCTGGCCGACTACACTCAGTGGATTGATGAGGATGCTCGTGCTGCTGCTGTTCTCACTTCCAGTGTTCTGCCTTAGTATGCTTCTGAGTTCATGGGTCTTCCCACTGCTGCTGCTCAGTGGGCTTTTCTCCGTCAGTGCTATCAGCCATCTGGAGATGCTTTTTACCTGTCCGTGGTTCGTCAGGAGCATGAGCTCAAGCAGGGTGATTCTACTATTGATGATTTCTACACTCAGAGTGCTGCTATTTGGCGTCAGCTTGACTCTCTTCGTACAGCGGTGTGTAACACCTGTCCCTGCTGTCTGATTGTGCGCGCGGATCTGGAGTTTCAGCGTGTCTTTGAGTTCTTGTCACGGCTCCGCAAGGAGTTTGAGCCGCGTCGTGCCCAGCTGCTTGCCCGTGGTCGTGTTCCGCTATCTGAGGTACTGGCTGAGCTTCGTGCTGAGGAGACTCGTCTTCGTGGTGCTGGTCTTCTTGAGGTTCCGTCTGTGCTTGCTGCTCATGGTCCCCCTGTGCCGCCAGCTTCGTCGCGGTCTCTCGCGCCGCCACTACTCTCCACTCCACCGGCCCAGGGTCAGCGTCAGTCTCAGCAGCCTCGTGGTTCTCGTCCTCCCTGTGCTCACTGTGGCAAACCTGGCCACGACATCTCTGGTTGCTGGACGAGGGATCCACGCTTACATCAGCAGTATCTTGCTCGTCAACAGTCTGGGTCTTCAGGATCTTCTGTTGTTGCCTCTAGACCTTCTATTGGTGCTTCTGGACCTCCTGCTGGTGCTCTGTCTGATCAGGACATTATTCGTGGTCTCCGTAGTCTGCTCGCTGCTACAGGCTCCTCCTCGTCGGGTTCTGCTGGTTCTGTGACTACTTCTTCTGGCACTGGGCGACCATCATCTTCTACACAGTCAGGTACGTCATCCCCGTGGTATCTGGATTCTGGAGCTTCTTTTCATATGACTTCTGCATCTTCTATTCTTTCTGCTCTTCGCTCTCTTATTTCTCCTGTCCGTGTTATTACGGCTGATGGTACCTCTCTTCCTGTTTCCAGTCGAGGCACCCTCTCTACTTCTTCCTTCTCTGTTCCTGATGTTTCTCATGTTCCTAGTCTTAAGATGAATCTTTTCTCTGCTAGTCAGCTTACTGATTCTGGTTGTAGGGTCATTCTTGATGCTGATTCTTGTGCTGTTCAGGACCGTCGTACACAGGCTCCGGTTGGAGCTGGCCCTCGGAGCATTGAGTCTCCTGGGCTCTGGGAGTTAGACTGGCTTCGCGTTCCTTCTGCCGACACTTCTTCTGCCACTTCTCCTGTGGTTGCTGCGTCTGTCACTGGCTCTTTTCAGCAGTGGCATCATCGGCTGGGCCATCTTTGTGGTTCTCGTTTATCATCCTTAGTTCGTCGTGAGCTTCTGGGGCTTGTCTTATGAGATGTATCGTCGCTTCATTCGTGTCAGGGTTATAAGTTAGGTAAACAGATTCAGCTTCCCTATCCTACTAGTGTGTCTGTATCTCAGCGACCTTTTGATTTAGTTCATTCAGATGTGTGGGGTCCGGCTCCCTTTGCTTCAAAAGGGGGTCATCGATAATATATTTTGTTTATTGATGATTTTACACGGTACACCTGGTTATTTTTTATGCGCTCTCGCAGCGAGGTGCTTGCTATTTATCAGCGTTTTGTGGCTATGGTTCGTACCCAGTATTCCACGCCTATTCATGTTTTTCGTGCTGATTCTGCAGGAGAGTATATCTCTCAGCACCTGCGTGGTATCCCTGCTGAGCAGGGCACCCTTGCTCAGTTCTCGTGTCCCGGCGCCCATGCTCAAAATGGTGTCGCCGAGCGTAAGCATCGTCATATTCTTGAGACTACCCGTGGTATGATGATTGCTTCCTCTCTTCCGCCGCATTTCTGGGCTGAGGCTGTCGCTACGTCGACTTACCTCATTAATATTCAGCCTTCCGCTGCTCTTTAGGGTGACATTCCTCTCGAGCGTCTCTCTGGATCCTGTCCAGACTACTCGGCTCTTCGTCTATTTGGCTGCGTTTGCTATGTCCTCCTCCCTCCTCGTGAACGCACCAAACTAACCGCTCAGTCTGTTGAGTGTGTTTTTCTTGGCTACAGTGATGAGCATAAGGGCTATCGTTGTTGGGACCCCGTTGGTCGTCGTATGCGCATCTCTCGTGATGTCACGTTCGATGAAACGCGTCCTTTCTATCCTCGCCCCAACTCTGGTACTTACCCAACGGATGATCTCTCTTTTCTTTTTTTTCCTGATACACCTTCCGCTGTCTCTTCTCCTTCGCCTCCTCCTTCTGTTGCGCCTCCTTCTTCGGCGCCATCCTCTCCTCCATCTAGTTCCCCTAGTTCTCCTCGGTCTCCAGCTTCGGCTCCTTCCTCCGCGCCTCCTTCTTCCTCCTCTTCGGATGAGTCATCTTCCGCGGATGAGCTTCCTTCCTCACGACCTATTCGTCAGCGTCGTGCTCCAGATCGTTACTCCCCTAGTCAGTATGGTCTCTCTGTAGTTTCTGAGCCGACTTCTTATCGGGATGCTGCATGTCATCCTGAATGGCAGCTTGCCATGGCTGAGGAGATTGCTGCGCTTGAGCGCACAGGCACCTAGGATCTTGTCTCTCCTCCTTCTGGTGTTCGTCCTATCACATGTAAGTGGGTCTATAAAATTAAGACCCGCTCTGATGGATCTCTTGAGCGCTATAAAGCGCGTCTTGTGGCTCGTGGTTTAGAGCAGGAACATGGTCGTGACTATGAGGAGACCTTTGCTCTTGTGGCACATATGACCACTGTGCATACTCTTCTTGCTGTTGCTTCTGTCCGACGCTGGTCTATGTCCCAGCTTGATGTTCAGAATGCTTTTCTTAATGGCAAGTTGAGTGAGGAGGTTTATATGCAACCTCCTCCTGGGTTTTCTGTTCCTGATGGGATGGTTTGTCGTCTTCGACGTTCTCTTTATAGCCTGAAACAGGCCCCTCGTGCCTAGTTTAAGCGTTTTGCCTCTGTGGTGACTGCTGCTGGTTTTTCTCCTAGCTCTCATGATCCAGCGCTTTTTGTTCACACTTCTCCTCGTGGACGCACTCTTCTCCTTCTCTATGTTGATGATATGATCATTACTGGTGATGATCCTGAGTATATTGCCTTTGTCAAGGCTCGTCTTCGTGATCAGTTTCTTATGACTGATCTTGGTCCTCTTCGCTATTTTCTTGGGATTGAGGTTTCATCCACTTCTGATGGGTTTTCTATTTCTCAGGAAAAGTATATTCAGGATCTCCTTGCTCGGGCTGCTCTTGCAGATGAGCGCACCGTTGAGACTCCTATGGAGCTTCATGTTAAGCTTCGTCCTACGGATGGTGATCCTCTTCCCGATCCCACTCGTTATCGCCATCTTGTTGGGAGTCTTGTTTATCTTGCTGTCACCCGTCCTGATATCTCTTATCCTGTTCATATTCTGAGCCAGTTTGTCTCAGCTCCTACCACTGTCCACTATGGTCATCTCCTCCGTGTCCATCGCTATCTTCGTGGCACGATTACTCGTCACCTTTTCTTCCCTCGTTCTAGCTCTCTCCAGCTCCAGTGCTACTCGGATGCTACGTGGGCGAATGATCCTACGGATCGTCGTTCACTTTCTGCTTACTGTGTGTTTCTTGGTGGTTCGTTTGTTGCTTGGAAGACGAAGAAACAGGTAGCGGTTTCCCGTTCGAGTGTTGAGGCTGAGTTGCGGGCTATGGCTTCAGTGACTGCTGAGGTGACCTGGTTACGGTGGTTGCTTGCAGATTTTGGGGTCTCTGTTACGACGCCCACTCCACTTTTGTCAGACAGTACAGGTGCTATCAGCATTGCACGTGATCCGGTCAAGCATGAGCTGACCAAGCATATTGGTGTTGATGCGTTTTATACACGTGCTCAGGTGCAGGATCAGGTTGTTGCGCTCCATTATGTGCCTTCAGACTTGCAGTTGGCAGATTTCTTTACAAAGGCACAAACTCGCGCTCAGCATGATTTCTTACTCTCCAAACTCAGTGTTGTGGATCCACCATGAGTTTGAGGGGGGGGGGGGTGTTAGAGTATATATGTGTGTATTGTATTTCCCCATATGTTAGGGGGCTTTCTGTATATTTGCACCTATACTTGTACTATATATTCTGGCCTTTGGCCCTCTAGCAATACAAGATCTATTGCCCTAACAATCTTAACATTTTTGTAGATCCACGAAGAACCATAGACAAGGCAGTGAGTTAAGTTTAGGGTAAAGAGTCTGTGTACTGTAAGCGCTGACTTGTGGTGGAGTGGGTTAAGTGAATAGGAGACTAGGGTTTGAATGGAGCCCAGGTTTTATATGGAGGTGCTCCTACCGGCTCTCTGGAACGTCTAAATTTAATTTGGTCTCGAACAGGCAAAGTTGAACTAGAAAAGACATATGTATTCTATAAAATTGGTGTATATTTATTTGGTGCAAATTCTTAAAAAAGATGGTTTTGGTAATAAACCTTATATAACGAGGCGTCCAACATGACCTTTTCATATATGTAGTTGTTTCTAGCTAGGATTTGGTGAACACCAATCGGCATGCTTGGTTGGCTATCTTAAAACCAATGGGAAAGAAGCATCACTCGTAGAGAACAAGATAGTTTATCTAAAGCGTTGCTCAAAATAATAAAGACCTCAATTAGTCTACTTTAAGTATCACTCGAAATGCTCGAATTGTTATCCCATCACCTGCATCTAACACGTTTTGGACATATAGCGTACTTTTGGCATTGAAAGGTTGTATTAATCAGCCTTCATCCATAACTTGCCAACAAAAAACTTCCAATACAGTGACCTAAGTTTAGCCTATATAAATCCGTACCCACGATCGAACTTGAACAAACTGTGCAACCATAGACTGACACATACACTCATGGAGGCCAGCATACTACTAGGTCTCGCTGCTATCCTCATACTTGTGCTGATCTCGGGGGTCCTATGGCATCTGGTGCGGAGGCCGTACACCGTAGCCCGGTGGTTTGCACGGCAGGGGATACGAGAGCCACCCTATAGGTTTGTCGTCGGGTCACTGTGAGATGAAACGGATGCTCGTAGCCGAGAGAGCAAACTTCAATCTAGATACCGGCAGCCATGACTACACCTCCCTCATTAGCCCATTCTTTCGCAGATGGGTCTCTGATTACGGTAATTGATCGAATATGCTCCTCCACGGACCTGATTACGGTAACCTCATTAACCCTCGTTTTCACTTGCTCTAGGGCAAACATTTCTGTACTGGTTGGGACCAATACCGGCGATATGCTCCACGGACATGCAGATGGTCCAGCAAGTGCTTGGAGACAGGTCAGACTTGTTCCAAAAGGACAACCACAGCCCGAGCTTGGAGGTCATCTTCGAGGGGTTGGATTCGCCAACGGAGATGACTGGAAGCGGCATCGCAAAGTTGTGTACCAAGTCTTCAACCACGAGAACCTCAAGGTTAGTTGGTTTTCTTTTTTCCGGACATTTTTTTCCTTCGAAACGTTGGTTTTCCATTGCATTTTCTATGAATAATATAAAAGTTTCGGTGGTTAATTTGTCCTATGCATTATATATATATAGTCATTGTCAGCTATGACGTCGGAAGGCACACAAAAGATGATTCAACTGTGGTGCATCCAAATAGAAAACGGCGAGAGGCACCAAGCCGAGATAAATGTGAGGCTTGACTTAGAAGAGCTGACTATGGGGCTAATCGCAAGAGTGGTCTTTGGAAACAACAAGTACAAGGAAGCCCGGGAGGCATTCCTCACCGGCAAGGAACTCCAGAAGCTTGCAGCATATGCATTTTCGGACCCTCCAGTACCTGGCTTTTGGTATATATCTGCAACACATGTTGAATTTGTTAAGTTTGGAACGGTGGACGCACTAGGAAAAGACACGATGAAAGCTATCTTAAATCGTGTCTGCAGATACCTACCGACTCGTCGTAATCGCCGGTCGTGGAAACTAGAGAAGATGATGAAGAGCAAGATCACGAAGATCATAGAGGCTCGGCTTGCTGACAACACCGTCAATGGAGATGACCTACTCGGGCTAATGTTGCAGGCCTGCAGGAGGGATGCCGAGGTTCTCAGCACCGAGGAGATCATTGCTGAGTGCGTGACCTTCTCGGCCGCAGGGCATGAAACAATCTCCAACACCCTCACCTGGGGGATGTTCCTGCTCAGCATCTACCCCCAATGGCAAGAGAAGACCAAGGAGGAGGTCCTAAGGGAATGGCCAGATGGCGAGGAGGTCCCCAGCATCGATATTGTTGGCAAACAGAAGCTAGTATGTGCATGACTTTCTCCGTTGAGTTCTTTTCCATCACATGCTGTTTATATCTTTGTTCATAGTACTACATGATTTTCAAAAAGCGTTAGGCTAGAAATTTCTGATAAATAATACTCCCTCCGATCCATATTACTTGTCATTGGAATAGATGTATCTAGTACTAAAACATGTCTAGATACATCCATTTCTATGACAAGTAATATGGATCGGAGGGAGTATATGACCATGGGGTTCCACGAACGCATACGCACACCACGACATGTACAATACATATCGAATAGCGGCAATATATGAGAGTGGTAGCTCAACAATAATGGATGAGAATAATCGATATTGATGCTTCCTTGGCTGTGTGACAAAGGAGGATAGAGTGTGGAAGACGATGATGACAAGGGGGTTCCCATGAAAAGTAACATATGGAGGAGAACGAGGAGTTGGTCGGGATAAATAGCGTAGGAGGTACTAGTGTATATGTCATGGGCACCACCCTTAACGCGAAGAGTGAAATTATAATTTTTGGCAGTAGGCTACCATATATATATGAGGTGAAATAAGGAAGTGACCTCGATGTTGGATCCATATTAAAGGATAAATCGACCTAGGAATAGTTACATCCATATAAACATATAGAATTAAATCCCATCTCTTTGATGTACATCCATGCAGCTTTACATGTCAACTTCTGACACCATGGCCGCAAACATCAATGTTCCTAAAGGAATGATGATATTGTTTCCGGTTGCAATGATTCACCGGGACAAGAAGTTGTGGGGCCTTGATGCTGATGAGTCAACCCCATGAGGTTCGAGAACAGCATCTTGAGGGCCGCCAACCACCCACAGGCACTACTAGCCTTCTCACATGGCCCACGAGTTTGTGCAGGGAAGAGTCATGCCATGGTTGAGATGCAGACCGTGACGGCGATGATCCTTAGAATGTTCTCCTTCTCACTCTCTTCGAAGTATTTTCACATGCCCACGAACTTTGTTTCACTGGCGCCTAAGTATGGGCTCCCTCTCATAGTGAAGAAGCTGCCAAGTGGGCCAAAGAATGTCATGTAATTTCTTCTTTTATGTTGTTTAAGGCAAGACATATGTGCCATGTATGTACTATGTGAATAAGGGATGTAATACCGAGCACACGAGTAAATAGATCTAGCCGGTTCCGAGTGTAAGTCTACATGTGCAGATCTTGTTCCATAAAAGCAACACACAGTCTTAAATACCATGTTCCATAATCTCTATGTCTAAAAATAGCAGTCCCGACTACCTCATTTTCCTGTCTTCTCGTGCTTCCACGTCACCCCCTTAATTTGTTCAGCCTATTCCTACGGTGGAACGATGGAACGATTCTAGCGACGGAGCGTGTCAAGAAATCAGCCGCTCTTTATTGATCAATGACAAGGTTCATGGGAATACAAAGACCCTCAGAGGGGAAAGAAACCACTCGACGTCCAATCTCTCGATCTACAGAACTACGAGCAAGCCGATGCGATTCTCCATTGGAGATTCTACTTTCATGTCTAATCACAGGCATCCCGAACAGGCTGGCCGTCTCCTATATTTCTCTGATGATAACAGCATGCTCACCAGCATAAGGCCGTTGAATGTTGCGTGCTACCTCTAGGCAGTCCGTAGCCAGACACACATTGTAAATTCAGATCTTCGACGAGAGAGAGTGCCTCGCGGCATGCCATCGCCTCCAGCCTCCAGCGTGGCAGGATTGCATCAGTCCTTGATCGCTAGGGCCGAAGCACCAAGAAAATGTAGCGATAGCTCCACCGCTACCAGTTTTGGATGTGGCAGCATCCACATTGATCTTGACATGTCCTGTAGGGGGAGCAAGCCACTCCGGAGCCTTTTGAGTTTTCCCCTATTTCACTACCTGTCTTGGTGGTGGCCTGGTGGGGTTAGTGGAAGATCGTCCAAAAAACGACGCACAAACAAGAAGGTCGACAAGAGACTCTATTGTTCACCGTCATGGATCAGGCTAACGTTGTCAATCTGCTAACTCTGAACTTCTCTGAACTTTTGACACTGGTGAAGAACAAAGAGGACAACTATGTTCGAGAGAGAGATTTTGTGCCGCGTAAAACGTGCGACGTTTTCTTGTTCTGTTATTCACTTATATTGGATTACAAGCAAACTAAACAGAGCCACGATCCACACTCACGCCGTGCCATCCCACGACCGTTTCTTGTGGCTCTCCACGAACTGAATGCTAGCTAACTTAACTGAAGAACTAGTCTACCTGAAGAATCGGTCACAGCCTATCGCATGTGCCGTTACATCTATCTATTATATACTAAAAGCAATGAGCCACATCATCTGATTTATTTTGATAGTTAGATTTAAAATTTGTGGCCAGGATTTAACTAAAGATTGTTAACTACGTAACCATACAATTATGTTTGACACGTCTCATATATATACAAAATCGTTTATGGACTTCCGGCCCATATTTTCCTAATTAACGTGGACTCAGCTAACCCTTTTTTTTTGTTTGCCGGGAACACATCCCATAGGAATATCTATCGAGTCCGTTAAGAGTTCCCCCCGCGCAAAAAAAACATAACAGTCCGTTCCAAAATAAATGAGTAGGCCGATGAGCTAGCCCAGTCCGTTAGAAAAAAAACGTTTAGGCGTTTAGCCAAGTCCGTTTGAAAATTGTTTGAAAATAAAACATAGACGAAGGTCCAGGTGATCGTGTGGTATGCGGGGGATCCCCACATCAAAACTGGTCGGTAGCGTCTCCGTTCATTTAATCTGTATCTCCGTGTCAACCCAGCTCTCATAAAGCAGGTCTAATCTAATCTAGGCAGTCTACGTAAACAAAAAGTTCTAACTACATGCTGGCATGCCAGAAAAGACATGCTAGACTATAAGTTATGAAGTGGGCCTATACGAACATAGTATTCAGTATATACACAATATTAGAAAGTTAGGTGATTTCATTGGAAATTGGTTAAATAGAGGATTTTTTATGACATTCAATATTTCACCTCATGCTAAATTGACAAAATCTATTTGAAAATTGGTTAAATGGGATCAAGAGAGATAAAGAACACATTAGAGTCGGTGTGTGCGCTTTATTATGGGCCATATGCATGGAATGTTCGTAATAATTTTATCTTTAACAAGAAGTTCTTCCATCTTTTCTATGGCTATGCGTTGGATCCATATGTGGTCCTTTATCTAGATAAAGCAGGAGACAAATAGAGCAATGGAGCTTAGGACATAGATGGAGGTGGAGGCTCGGCCATTAGTAATTAAGCACATAGTTGTATGGGACCGTTGATAGTATTGAAATATCAATATCGCGAAACATGGTTGTTGCTAAGAGAGCTTAGCAACAAAGTTTTATATTTAGTATAACCAATGCAAAACTTAGCCCTTTTTTAAAACTATTTATCAATTCGTGTCCTTAGGGTTAGGAAATATTAGTGTATGGTTTGTTTCATTTCTATTATGATACGTATTTCTATTTCTGTTTGTACATCGCTCAATATGAAAGGAAAATTTAATTGAGTTGTATCGCATATATGCACCTGAACGGCGACGCTACTGGGGTGTTGATGACCACCTTGGACATATTCTGGTGATACTATGGGAATGCAAAGGAATATCTAGGTGAAGAAACACGGTAAAACTAATGATTAATAATGATGTTAACAAATATTTTATTATACACCCATGCCAAAATAGATGGCGGACTAGAAATCTTGCTCTTGCTTCGACTATGTATATGTAAAATAATAATTAGAACTGGGTAAAAGATAAGAATGATTTCCAAAATTTTGTGGTAATATAATTAAATAAACTTATCTATCAAATTTGCATTCTAGACACTACAACAAGTCTAAAATGTAATGCACTCTAATGAGGATAGTGATTACCAAGAATTTTAGGAATCATGGTTATAAGTGAGAGGAGAGTTATCTAAAATAATAGGCAAGATAAGATATATCATTGTTTAGTTGGCCTTACCTATAAATTAGCAGATTTGTCAGTTCAATAATTAGTTACTATGTTGTTGTTATATCAAAGCAAATTCATAATATTGAAGGTTCTATTAGCACTTGAACAAATACTAATTTAGAGTTGTGTATTTTTAACAATGATGTTCTACATTAAACAAAAATTTACCACTAATATAGGTAATGTTCAACTTCCTATACATTGAAGAACACTTTCTTTGGTAGAGAAAGAGAATCCACCTAGAAATTTCTCGAATAAGGGCTGATTAAAGATTTTACTCTCACGTGTTATATCCTATTTAGCGTCAAATTTTCATGTCTTATTTAACATCATATTTTTAGTCACCATATAACCATGCTATTTTTGGCATATAATATGATTCTTAATTAAACCATTAATAACATGACACACCAAAGACCATGCCCTCGCATTTGCGAGGGCCACCGTGCTAGTTATTCAGAAAAGGCAGATAAACCTAGAGTAGATAGACGTGCTTGAGTTTAAGCTAACATTTCACCCCCTAAACTCAATGGACCGGCTTGATGTCGATGATGCCAAGGGCCTGCCGCATCTCGACGAAACGAACACGCCCTAGGGACTTTGTCAGAATGTCCGCCGGCTGCCTCTCAGTGCTGGTGTGATCAACCTCCAAGTGCATAGCTTCCATGCACTCTCTGATGTAGTGGAACTTGGTGCCGATTTGCTTATTGTGGTCGTGATGAACCGAATTGTGGCAAAGAGCAATTGCGGACTTGTTGTCTATCTGAAGACTGAACTTTGTAGGCACTCGTCTAGTTAGCTCGCCAAGGAGGCGACTAAGCCAGATGCCCTGACACGCTGCTACAGCTGCAGCGATATATTCAGCCTCACAGGAAGAGAGAGCCAATGTCTTCTGCTTCTACGAGGACCAGGTTATGATGTGGTTGCCGAGGAAGAAGGTCACGCCTGAGGTGCTCTTCCTGTCGTCCTGATCACCGGCAAGGTCACTGTCACTGAAACCAACAAGTGTCGCCTCCCTACTGTCCTTTTTGTAACAGAAACCATATGACAGTGTGCCCTAAACATATCTGAGAATTTGTTTCACAACTGCCCAATGATTCGTACTTGGCTTCTCCATGAATCTGCTGGCGTACCCACTGCGTGTGCAATGTCAGGACGGGTGTTTACCAGGTAGCGCAAGCTGCCGATCATGCTGCGGTAGAGAGTGACATCAATAGGCTCGACATCGTCTTGCTTCTTTAGCCTCAGACGGTTTTCCATGGGCGTGTGGCAGCTGTTGCAACTGCTCAGGCCTGCGACTTCTAGAATCTTCGCGGCATAGCTTCTTTGTCACAGTGTGATCATGCCCTTGGTCTGAGTTACCTCGATCCCCAAGTAATAGCTTAGGAGGCCGAGATCACTCATTTTGAACAACTGCTGCATCTGATGCTTGAACTTGCTGATCGCCTCGACGTCGGTGCTGGTGATGATGAGATCATCCACATAGAGTCCCACCAGTAGGTACGACACCGCGTCGCCAAGGCGATACACGGCATGCTCTAGGGGGCTGCGCATGAAACACAGTGACACGAGCGAGGCGTCGAGCTTGGCATACTAAGCGCGCAGCGCCTGTCGAAGTCCATAAAGGGCCTTGCGCAGCTTCAGCACAACTTTCTCCATGCCGGTGACGATGAACCCAGGCGGTTGGCTGACGTATACTTCCTCGATCAATTCGCCATTGAGGAAGACGGACTTGATGTCCATGGGGTGCACCTCCTAGCTCGAGTGCACGGCTAGGCCGAGCAGAAGGCACACCGTCTCCATCCTGGCTACCGGAGCGAAGACTTCCTCGAAGTCCACCCCCTACCGTTGTGCATACCCTTTGGCGACGAGGCGCGCCTTAAGCTTGACGATGTTGCCGACGGGGCCCCGCTTGACCTTGTATACCTGATGGCCCAAAATATATCGAGCTCGTTGGGGAACCCCAAGAGGAAGGTATGATGAGCACAATAGCAAGTTTTTCCTCAGTTATGAAACCAAGGTTTATCGAACTAGTAGGAGCAAGGAAACACCTCTAAGGTGTTGCTCGCTGGCCTTTGGCAGGGCGCACTACCGGTGCTAGCAGCAACGTGGAAACCTGCACAACACAACCACAGAACTTTGCCCCCAACTTACAGTGAGGTTGTCAATCTCACCAGTTTTGCTGAAAACAAAGGATCAAATGAATTGTGTGGAAGAAAGTAATTGCTTGCAGAAAGTAAACAGAAAACAGTAAACAGTTGTAGATTGATGGTAAAAGAAAGGACTGGGGTCCATAGTTCACTAGTGGTGGCTCTCCTTAAGATAGATGACATATTGGGTGAACAAATTACAACGGGGCAATTGACAAACATCGAGAAAGCATACATGCATATACTACTCATCTTGACTCCTTTGAGATTTGATTGGGCATTACAACATTATACATATACCGTAATCCAACTACATCTATGACTCATAATCCACCTTCAGGTTATCATCCGACCCCCCTCTAGTATTAAGTTGCAAGCAACAGATAATTGCATTACGCATTGCGTGTAAAGTAAACAATACGATTGTTCTATGAAAAAAGGATTGTTGTTTTCTCCCTAGTAGCAACAGCACATCTAGTACCTTAGAGATTTCTGTCACTTCCCCAGATTACTAGAGGCATGAACCCACTATCGAGCATAAATACTAACTCTTGGAGTTGCTAGCATCTACTTGGCCAAGATAGCTACTAACAAGGGAAAACATGTAAGATCACAAATAACAAAGACATGATAGAATCAATAATTAATCTAAAATAGCATCTCAATATCCATCAGATCCCCGCAAACACAACATGTAGATTACAAATAGATGATCTTGATCATGAATGGAGCTCACAGGATCTAAACATGATAGCACAAAGGAGAAGAACCAACCATCTAGCTACTACATGGACCCGTAGTCCAAGGATGAACTACTCACGCATCACACTGGAGGCTTGCATGGTGATGAAGAAGACCTCCAGGGTGAATTCTCCCCTCCGGCAGGGTGCCGGGAAGAGCTTCAGATCCCTCCCGGTCTAGGGATGGAGATGACGGCGGCTACAGACTCTTTCATGGAATTTTGATCCGGTACTTAGGGTTTATGTATCGGATGTGATATATAGACGAAAAGGGAGGCCGAGGGTGTGCCCTAGGAAGCCAGACCACCCCCTGGTGTGGGCCAGGCCTGGCCGTGCGGCCAGGTGGTGTGGCCGGCACCTGGCCCCTCACCGTCTCGTATTCTGGCTCTATGTCCCCCTCGGTGAAAAACTGACTTTGGCTTTTGTCCCGTCCAATTCCGAGAATATTCATTTTCTGACTTTCCTGGAACCAAAAACAGCAGAAAACAGGCAACTAGCACTATAGCATCTTGTTAATAGGTTAGTCCAAGAAAGTGTATAAAAAGTACTCTAGAGTGTGGACAAAACATAAGAAAGTAGATAAAAACCAAGCATGGAACATCAAAAATTATGGATACGTTAGCAACGTATCAATACCCACTTTAGGCCAATGGCTTTGTGGCCCCGGCGACGAGGTCCCAGGTTTCTTTGTCGACGATGGCAGACATCTCATCGTCCATCGCATTTTTCCATGCCGCGTCAGCCATCACAGCATCGATGTCGCGCGGCTCCTAGAAAATAGTCTTGATGACCCACAAGTATAGGGGGTGTATCGCAGTATTTTCGAGGGAAGTGAAACCCAATTTATTGATTCGACACAAGGGGAGCCAAAGAATATTTATCAGCCTTAACAACTGAGTTGTCAATTCAGCTGCACTTGGAAACAATCTTGCTCACAGCAGTTTATCAGTAGTAACAGTTTTGTAGTAGGAATAGTAAAGCAGCAGCAGTATTAAAGCAATGATAGTAGTAACAAAAGCAGTAAACAATGGGATTCGAGTGCGGTAGTCATAGGGATGGATGGACGGGCGTTGCATGGACAAGACAATTCACAAAGCAATCAGAACATAGGACAATTGCAGATAAATAAGATAAAGCACCCAAGTACTAGAAAATCCTAGGCATGTGTTTCATATATAGTCATACGTGCTCGCAATGAGAACTTGCACAACATCTTTTTTCCTACCAGCCCGTTTGCAGCGGGGCCTCTAGGAAACTACTGGCAATTAAGGTGCTCCTTTTAATAGAGCACCGGAGCAAAGCATTAACACTCCGTGAACACATGTGATCCTCACATCAAAGCCTTTCCCTTCCGGTTATCCCGATTTCTGTCACTTCGGGGCCATAGGTTCCGGACAACAACGTGTGTACACAACTTGTAGATAAGACCAGAAACAATACTATCATAATGAATCAATAATAAGTTCAGATCTGAAATCATGGCACTCGGGCCCTAGTGACAAGCATTAAGCACAACAAGTCGCAACAAAGTCATAAAGCACTAATAAAAGGTACTAGGCACCATGCCCTAACAATCTGATGCCATTACATGAACGATCTCATCCAATCCCTACCATCCCCATAGCCTATAGTGGGGGATTACTCACTCATAGATGGGGGAAACATGGATGGTCGATGGAGATGATGGTGGAGATCGATGGAGATGGTTCCGGGGGCACTTCCCCGTCTCGGCAGGGTGCCGAAACAGAGACTTTCTGTCCGCTGAATCTCCCCTTCGGTGGTGGCGGCGCAGCGGAACTTTTCGTGGAAAAACGTCGACCCCCCCGAAGTTTTTAGGTCATAAGGCTCCTTATAGGTGAAGAGAGAGGCTGAGGGGGTGCCTGGGGCCACCACACCATGCCCTGGCGCGGCCAAGCCCAGCCCGCGCCTAGGGGTGGTGTGGCCAGCCTCTGGCCCTCCTCCGTCTCGTATTCTGGCTCCATGAGTCTTCTGGAAAAATAGGCAATTTGGCTTTTGTCCCGTCCAATTCCGAGAATATTCATTTTCTGACTTTCCTGGAACCAAAAACAGCAGAAAACAGGCAGCTGGCACTGTGGCTCTTGTTAATTGGTTAGTCCAAGGAATCATATGAAAAGTACTCCAAAGTATGGACAAAACACAAGAAAGTGGATAAAACCAAGCATGGAGCATAAAAAATTATAGATACATTTGCAATGTATCACTCCTCTTCGGTGAGCATGCACTTCTTGTCAGGATCCCTGATGGCATCGTCCTCCGTTGCTTTGTAGACGCAGGAGAGTCTGCGGTACAGGATCAGTCCAGAGTCCGCGTCTCATCCTTCGTCATGCATGGGCGGCATGGCCCAGCGCACACCTTGCATCGTGGTAGGCGAGGGCGTTCATGGCAAGGCTAGTACACTGCTGCTGCCCCCTTCTGCTCCTGCTGCGGACGGCGGTGCTGAGCTCGTGAAGCACATGTCTACGACCTGCGAGGTGTGTGGCGTGTTCTCCGTGCTCGCCTAGTCCCAGCTCCTTGCCTCCTCAAAGATGATGCGGCGAGTCACCTACGGCCGCTTGGACACTGGGTCATATACACGGTAGCCCTTTGTGCCTTCCTCATAGCCGACAAACACCATCGTGGGTCGATCGGAGAGCTTGCGCACGCCTGGCCCGATTTTCTTCATGTGTGCGACACACCCGAGCATGCGCAGGTGTTGCACGCTTGGCTTGCATCCGTACTAGGCCTCATAGGGTGTGACGCCGTCCAGGCTCCTCGTCGGCGCTCTGTTCAGGATGTACACGGCGGTCTTCACCACCTCACCCTAGAACTCCGCTGGCACGCCCTGGCTTTTTAGCAGGCAACGTGCCATCTCGATGACGGGTTGATTCCGATGTTCCACCATGCCATTCTGTTGAGTAGAATAGGGCGTGGTGGTGTAGTGCCTGATGTCGAACTCCTCGCAGTACAAATTGAACTGGCCGGAGTTGAACTCGCCGCCACGGTTGGAACGGAGAGCATGCAGGCTACGTTGCGCGCCTGCCTCTACCTGGACCTTGATCTTCTTGAAGAACTTGAACGCGTCTGATTTGCTCCTAATCACTTCGATCCACATGTATCGGCTGAAATCATCAACTACTAACAGAAAGTAGTTGTTACCTCCTGTGGTGGCCGGCGTGATCATACCACACATGTCGGTGTGCACCAGGTCGAGCCCGTGTTCCACGTGGTACGCCGACGCGCGTGGGAACGACGACTTGTGTTGTTTTCCCAGCGTGCAGTCATCGCAGATCGCCTCGACACGTTGAAATTCCGGCATGTCGCGCACCATGCGCGTGCGAGCCAGATGGTGGAGGTCGTGGAAGTGGAGATGACCATAGCGCGCATGCCACTACCAGGTGCGTCTTCCGTCTTCGTCAGCAGTGAAAGGATATAGATGTCGCCTAGAGGGGGGGTGAATAGGCGATTTAAAACTTTTACGAGAGGGGCTCAACAAAGGCGGAATTAAACTAGCATTTACTTTGTCAAGCACAAACCTATAACAACTAAGGTTCACCTATGTGCACCAACAACTTATGCTAAGCAAGACAAGCAACTATGTGATAGGAAGATATAGACTTCAAGCACGAAGGTTATCACAAAGTAAAGTGCATAAGTAATCGCTCGGGTATAGAGATAACCGAGGCACGCAGAGACGACGATGTATTACCGAGTTCCTCCCAACAATGGAGTACGTCTCGTTTGGAGAGGGGGTGGTATAAAACCACCAACGCCACAAAAGGCCTCCATTGTTCTTTGATGAATCTCACCCCAACGGGTTCGTTTCACCTCTTCCACTATACGGCAACCTTCGAGGTGGAAGTCGGCACCTTTACAACTAGTGCGGGGCACACATCCACAACTTAATTGGAGGCTCCCGAATACAAGAAAGTTGTCAAACAATAAAAGACAAGCTTGTAAGAATCAAATCAACCAAAACAAGGCTTAGGGTTTCCAATGAAACCCTAGAGCAAGGGGCCCTCAAGTGAATGAGGGGGATATGAAGATATCTCTTGGTGAAGCTGTAGATCAAGGCCTCCTACTTTGATTCCCCAAAGATCAGGGACTTTGGGTGGTTGGAGAGGGAGATCTTGGGGTTTTGCTGGCTCTCAAATAGTGTTCTTCTTTTTCTAGAACGAGCAGCTTGAGGTTGAAGAAGAGGTCTCCTATTTATAGGCCCACTGATTTCTGACCTTTTTCTAACCATTGGAGAAAAGTCAGACCGGAGACTCCGGCCTGCACACCGGAGACTCCGGTCTACGCTGGAGATTCCGGCCCATCTCCGGACCAGCCTCCGGACCAGCATACAGATTGACCCAGCCCTTATGTGAGCCAAGTGGATCGGAGAATCCGGTCCACCCACACCAGAGACTCCAGTCTGAGGCTTGGACCGGAGACTCCGGTTAGTCTCTGGACCTTGCTCTGGACCACCAACCTGGCTGACCCAGGCAGAAATCTGGAGCCCCCTCCGGGGTTTCCTGGGGAAACTCCGAACCACACCGGAGACTCGGTCAGCACAGACTGGAGACTCCGGTCCAAAAACTTGTAGAGGCAAACCTAATAGAAACAACAAAACTGTAATGATCATAATAGTTGCATCCGGACTCCAAATGACCTGAAACCAATTTTGTTGGAAAGGGGGTGACAAGAGCTACCCAAATGATCATAAGGACAAGAGCTACCCAAAAAAATGTTGGATAAAACCAAGAGAGAGCATTTCATATATTATGATGTGAGATACCTCTCTTGGTGAGAAACTGGAAAAGCCTCCAAGATCAAAAACATAATAAGGTATAAAGGGAAATCTGTTTTTGATGAACTAGAGCTTGTTATGAATTACCACAAGCTCTAGAACCTCACATGGATAAGATCTAAATAACAACCAAGAACGATTATGCCAAGAATACAAAGGTTTGGGCTCTCGCCAAAGGATATAATCAAGTTACCCACTCGAGAGCCCCTCTTGATAGAACGATTATCTATCTAATTAACTGGTCTCTCCAACACGAGACCGGTGACAAGGAAACCCTATCAAAAATATACATTTGCCTTGTGCATATTCCACTTGATCTTGACGATGACGATCTTCTCCACCTCAAGATGGAACACCTTTCTTGATTGCGCTAGCTTGGTGAAGACTTGCAAATTGCTCCCCATACTACACTATGGTAGAGCTTCTCTTTTGGGCATACCATCTTCCCATATCCATGATCACCATAGGATGGCAAGCTTCAAGAAAATGATCTCTTCGAGATGGCTCATCTTGAAGTTGTACATCATTTCTTCTTTCTTCATTATGTTGGTGTCTTGAAGGCACATAAGAGATATCACTCCAACTTTAGTCTTCAAGACACACTTGCTATAGGCTCAACTCTTACTTGACCAATCTCCGGATTACTCATTGAAAACTTGGTCAACACTTAATCTTCTTCACTTTCTTCTTCTCCCAACCTTGAAGCCAACATATGGTTCAAGCATTTCCTATGGACAAATTCTACAAGTAAAACTCAATGCAAACATAAGTCCATAAAGATTGTCATTAATTACCAAAAACACACATGCACTTTCAAGCAGGCACACCGATGCTCTGATGCTGAGGAGGCCGGTGTACAAACGGATAGTCGACCACGTCATTCTCACGAAGGAGAACGTGGAGGCACGCAACCCACATAGAGAATTTTGATCCGTCTAGCCTGAGCTTCTCTCCGTCTAACCAATCGTCAATAGGGAAGGTGATTTTAGGGAGAACCATTTTCTACATTTATAATTGCAAAAAGGAATTTAGACTAAGTTTATAATTAAATGAGTTAATAAAATAACTCCACTAAAAACACCTATCCCCTAAAGGGTTCTAGTGATAACACGACCCCTTTTGCCCACATCTCCCCCTATCCTCACGGCCATCAATGTGGGTTCTAGGGTGGACGCTGAACGTCGGTCACATCATTCATGCGACTCGTGCTCGATCTTTCGACCATCCGTGTTCTGAGACCATATCTAAACATGCTAGGCTCACCAACTCAACCTTAGTGTATTCGTTGTGCAACATGGCTTACACCCACTGTATGCGAACGTAGATATGTCTGACACCCGATCATCACGGCGCTGCATCATACCGAAGAACTTTCTTGGTGATGCACACTAAGGGGGAACACAATCATTGGTAATTTTTAACAGGGATCATCTTATTAGGCTACCGTCAAGTATCTAATACTAGCACACAATAAGATATACAAACAATGACATTGAATGTAAATGCGATGTGATATGGTCCTTCACGTCGTGATCTCCATCCGGTGTCACCGAATTCCGGCGCCTTAGACACCAGGGTACCGGTGTCTTTCCAGCATGGTAGTCCATCACATCCGTGACTATCTACTACTAATTCGTAACATAAGGTAATCACTTTACCTTTGACACAACCATATCACATCATAACGTCCCGTGAAAAACAAAGTTAGACGCTTCTACTTTATCTTTGCATGTTTTACGTGGCTGAATGGGCTTTCGCACAAGAACCGTTCTTACCTACGAACTTTCACCATAATGCTGATCAAGTAGTTGTCTATACTATACCCCTTTCGGGGCCCTCTATTGCAAATGGCATACCAACTAATGCAAGAGAGACAGACACCCCCAAAGCCACTTTATATGGTACAAGCCGTATGTCAAGTGTGGACCAGTCTCGCGAATGAACGCGTAAAGTCGGTTGGGGCCGCTTCATCAAGTATTACTTTGGTATACACAAGTACACGTGGGAGGGTAACAACTAAAATATCAACGCCCACACGCTACATCTCGTGTGTTCTACCCGTACTAGCAATACTACGCATAGATCTAGCTCTGATACCACTGTAGGGGTTCGTGTATGAAAACAATAAATTTTTACCCTACACCCAGAACCCCTGATGCTGCCAGGACCTATCTATTAATAATGCAGTAACGGGAGGGGCTTTTCGAGAGCTTACCCTTGAAGACCGAAAAGCATTGTCAACGCTCAGGAGATCTTGGTTGATGTAGACGAGCCAAAGCCGACCTCAAGCTCGTGATGAAGTCCTTGCGCTCCTTGGCTCCAAGGACTTGGCGATGACTCCCACTTCCCCGATCCAGCATCAGTTGCGGAAGGAGATCTTGACTTTCTCTTCGGCCTCCTTGATCAGTTCTGGTCCGAACAAATTTCTTTCTCCTACTCCATTCCACAACAATGGTGTAGTACACTTCCTTCCATAAAGGAATTCAAACGGAGCCATTTATATGCTTGATTGATAGCTATTATTGTAGGAAAACTCTGCGTACGGTAGACTTTCGTCCCAACTAGATCCATAATCTAACGCACAAGCTCTTAACATATCTTCCAATATCTGATTGGTCCTTTCTGTCTGCCCATTAGTCTGTGGATGAAACGCAGTGCTGAACTCTAGTCGAGTTCCCAACGACTCGTGAAGTTGTCACCAAAAGTGCGAAGTGAATTGAGTTCCCCTCATTGACACAATACTCTTAGGTACCCCGTGTAAACATACAATTCTATTCATGTATATCTTGGCTAGCTTGGCACTTGTATAAGTGGTCTTTACCGGTATAAAATGAGCCACTTTTGTCAAGTGATCAACAATAACCCATATAGAATCGTATCCAGATCTAGTCCTTGGCTACCCGGTGATAAAATACATACCAATTTTATCCCATTTCCAATCAGGTATTGGCAGTGGTTGTAATAATCCCGCCGGTTTCTGATGTTCTGCCTTTACACGACTACACACGTCGCACAAGGCAATGTGTGCTGCTATATCTTTCTTTAAATTATTCCACCAGAATCTTTCCTTAACATCCATCTACATCTTGGTGTTGCCAGGATGAATTGAATACGGTGAATTGTGAGCTTCTTGTAAGATCAGCTTCTTAAGCTCAAGATCCTGCGGAATACAGATATGTTTTTTGTACCATAAGGTTCCTTGTTCGTCTACATGAAATCCTTTTGCCTTGCCTTCACTAATTTTACTTCTGATTTCTTCTATTTCCTTGTCCATCTTTTGAGCCTCTCGGATTTTGTTCATCAGTGTGGGCTGCACTTCCAAGGATGCAAGGTATCCTTCAGGCACTATCTATAATCTCAACTCCCTAAATTGGGCACATAACTCTTCCGACAATTCTCCTTTATTGAGGCCATTTACATAAACCTTGCGGCTTAATGCATCGGCTACGACATTTGCCTTTCCAGGATGGTATTGAAACTTAAGTCGTAGTCTTTGATAAGTTCTAGCCATCTTCTTTGTCTCATGTTGAGTTCTTTCTGTGTAAAAATGTATTTTAGACTCTTGTGATCTATGAACATTTCACAACGCTTTCCCATAAGATAATGCCTCCATGTTTTTAATGCATGCACAACTGATGCCAACTCTAGGTCATGAGTAGGATAGTTCACTTCATGATTTTTGAGTTGTCTTGATGCATAAGCTACAACTCTACCTTCCTGCATTAGTACACCTCCTAGTCCTTGGTGAGATGCATCACAATAGACTTGAAAATCTTTCTCAAGATCCGGCAAACATAACACTGGTGCTGACACTAATATCTTCTTCAACTCCTGAAAAATGGCTTCACATGCTTCTGTCCAGTTAAACTTCTTCTCTTTCTTTAGCAGATCAGTCATAGGTTTTGCTATCTTTGAGAAATTTTCAATGAACCTCCGATAGTATCCTGCTAGGTCTAGGAAACTACGGATTTCTTTAACTGTTTAGGAGGTTACCATTCTGTTACAGCTGCCACTTTTGCTGGGTCAACAGCTATACCACTTCTAGATACTATATGCCCAAGAAAACCCACTTCATTCAGCCAAAATTCACATTTACTGAATTTGGCATATAGTTTGTGGTCCCTGAATTTCTCTAGAATTAGGCGCAGATGTTCTTCATGTTCTTCGTTGCTCTTGGAATATATCAATATGTCATCGATGAATACCACTACAAACTTGTCAAGAAATTCCATGAATACCTTGTTCATCATGTTCATGAAATATGCCGATGCATTTGTCAATCCAAACGACATCACTATATATTCATACAACCCATACCTAGTAGTAAATGCAGTCTTTGGTATATCATGTTCTCTAATCTTTAGTTGGAAGATCATGATCGAAGATCATTTTTTGAGAACACACATGCTCCCTCTAGCTGATCAAAAAGATCATTTATTCTAGGTAGGGGATATTTATTCTTTATGGTCACTTCATTAAGTGATCGATAGTCTATGCATAGTCTTCGACTTCAGTCCTTCTTCTCAACAAACAAAACTGGTGCTCCCCAAGACGAAGAACTCGGTTGGATAAATCCCTTTTTTGAACTGTTCTCCCAACTGTTTCTTGAGTTCTTTTAACTCATCTACTGACATTTTGTAAGGTCTCTTTGCTATAGGTCCAGTTCCTAGTAGTATGTCTATCAGGAACTCCACATCCCTATCTGGTGGCATGCCAGGTAATTCTTCTGGGAACACATCCGGGTACTCCTTCACTATTGGTACCCTGTCTAGGCTAACCCCCTTAAGAGAATTAACCCTGCTCCCCTTGGGTTCAAAGTTAGACTTGAACCTGATTCGTTTCTTTTCTGGGGTTGTGAGCATAACAGTTCGTTTGGCACAATCTATCACTCCCTCATAACGTGTTAACCAGTCCATCCCTAATATTACATCTAATCCTTGGGACTCTAGGATTATTAAATTAACTGGGAACTTGTTCCTTCCAATCTCTAGGATTACCTATCAGCACCCAGAATTTACTATCATTTCTCCACCCGGGGAACTTACCTTAATAGTTTCAGTGGAGAGTTTGTTTTTGACTACAAATGCTCTTGAAATGAATGAATGCGATGCGCCGGTATCAAAAAGGATAAGTGCATGAAAGGAATTAATCTTGAACTTACCGATCACGGCATCAAATCCTTCTTGAATTTACTCCACATTGATGTGATTCACATGGCCCTTTTGAAATGAGTTCGGCTTAGCCCCATCATTCTTCTTCTCTGGGCATTCATTAGCATAGTGCCCTGTCTTCTTGCACTTAAAACATTCCACCTGACTAATGTCTTTCTTTGTTGGCTGATTATGGCGATTCAGACCATTTTGATTTCCCTGGCCATGACCATTGTGGTTATTCCTGTACCCACCTTTGTTGTGTCCATGATGATTGCTTCCATCATGGTGGTGGTTATTGTTATGATGGTTGTTGTGATTCCTATTCTCGTGGAATATAGAACTCCCGCTTCCTTCACCATGAGAACGCTTGTGAGGTGATCCTAATCGGAACTTATCAAAATGGTGCTTCCTCTTTCTACCTTCCACTTGCTTCATCTTGTTTTCTAGGATGGTAGCTTTGTTGGAGATATGCCCAAGAGGCAATAATAAAGTGGTTATTATTATATCTTTATGTTTATGATAAATGTTTACATCCCATGCTATAATTGTATTAACCGGAAACATTAATACTTGTGTGTTTTGTAAACATAAAAGAGTCCCTAGTAAGCCTCTTATTAAACTAGCTTGTCGATTAATGGATGATCATGGTTTCCTGATCATGGACATTGGATGTCGTTAATCACAAGATCATATCATTAGGAGAATGATGTGATGGACACACACCCGTAGTAAGCATAGCATAAGATCAAGTCATTAAGTTCGTTTGCTATAAGCTTTAAAATACATAGTAACCTAATCCTTCAACCATGAGGTTATGTTAATCACCATCACCGGATGGGTACTTTGATGACATCAAACACCGCTTCGTAACTGGGTGGTCATAAAGGTGTCATTCGGTATTCTGAAAGTATGTGTTGAAGCGCATGGACCAAGATTGGGATTTGTCCATCCATATGACGGATAGATATGCTCTGGGCCCTCTCGGTGGAATGTCATCTAGTTAGCTTGCAAGCATGTGACTGGGTCACAAGGGATGACATATCACAGAACGAGTAAAGAGTACTTGTCAGTAACGAGGTAGAACTAGGTATGGAGATATCGACGATCAAACCTCGGATAAGTATAGTATCGCGTGACAAAGGGAATTGGTTTCGTATGTAAATGGTTCTATCGATCACGAAGTCATCGTTGAGTATGTGGGAGCCATTATGGATCTCCAGGTCCCGCGGATGGTTATTGATAGGAGATGTGTCTCTGTCATGTCTACATACTCACGAACCGTAGGGTGACACACTTAAGGTTCGAAGTTGTTTTAAGTAGATATGGAATGTGCGTTGGAGACCGAATGTTGTTCGGAGTCTCGGATTGGATCCGGGACATCACGAGGAGATCCGGAATTGTCTGGAGAATAAGATTCATATATTGGGGATCATTTTCTAAGTTAGGAAATGTTCTGGAGTATTTGTATGAGGATTCTAGAAGGTTTCGGAATGTTCCGAAAGGTTCTAGAAGATTTCTTAGAGTTTGCTTGAGAAACCAAGAAAGGATCAAGGAGTCCTTGTGTGGCAAGACAAGGAGTCGTGGGGGAGGAGGACTCCTCCCCCCTCCCAATCCGCCGGCCAAGGGAGAGGGGAGTCCTACAAGGACTCCACCTCCCCATGGCGCCTCCCCCCTTTAAATAGAGGGGTGGGGGCGCCACCCCCTGGCCCTCCTCCACTACTCCAATCCTAGCCGCCTCTCTCCTCCTCCTTTATTCTGCTCAGGCTTAGGCGAAGCCCTGCAGAATTCTCTACTCCACCATCACCACCATGCCGTCGTGCTGCTGGGATTCCGTGGAGAAGATCTACTACCTCCGCTGCTCGTTGGAACAAGGAGAGGAAGGTCTGCTTCGACTCCGTACGTGTGACCGACTGCGGAAGCGCTGCCGGAACGCGGCGCTGGAAGGATCATCCACTTGATCTTGAGATCGGCAAGTGATCGACTACATCAACCACGAGATCCAATCTCGTAACGCTTTCGGATCTACAAGGGTTAGTACAGATCTATCTCGTTGCACATGTCTAATAGATTAGATCTTGGCTTTTATCTAGATTAGATCTGGGTTTTGTTCGTTCTTGCAGTAGAATTTTTTTTGTTTTCCATGCTACGAACCTATCAGTGGTATCAGAGCCGTATCTATGCGTAGATCTGTTGCACGAGTAGAACACAATGGTTTTGTGGGCGTTGGTGCTCGTGCCGTCTTTTGCTTTGTGTACTTTGCATCTTGCGGCATGGTGGGATGAAGCGGCTCGGGCTAACCTTACATGTCATCGCACATGAGACTTGCTCCATGCTTGACGTGTAACTTGCTTTGCACAAGTGGATTTGCGGGTGTCTGTCTCTCCCACCATAGTATAGATCCAATTTACACTTTGCACTTGATAGCACTTGTATCAACGTTGTGGTTCAGTTTCGTAGGTAAGATCCGTTATTGTTCGAAAGCCCCAAACCACGTAAAACATGCAAAGAAAATTAGAGGCGTCTAACTTGTTTTTTTAGGGGTTTTGTGATGTGATATGGCCATCATGTGATTGTGATTATATTTGATGTATGCAATGATCCTTGTTGTACTATGGCAACCGGCAGGAGCCTAATGGTTGTCTTTAATTCTGTTAAGACCTGCGTGTCTATTCATCTTGTAATAGCTTTATTCCAAGTAGTTGTAATAGTTGCTAGTGATGATGGACAACCATGAAGCGGCGCCACTGACCTTGACGCAATGCTGGTGATGATGGAGATCATGTTCGTGCTTGGAGATGGAGACCAAAGGCGCAAGAAGAAAGGGCCATATCATATCACACTAATTATGAATTGCCTGTGATGTTAATCCATTATGCATCTTGTATTGCTTAGATCGCGACGGTAGCATTATAAGATGATCCCTCTTACTAAATATCAAGTAACAAAGTGTTCACCCTTAGTTGGCACCGTTGCTAAGACTCGTCGTTTCGAAGCATCTCGTGATGATCGGGTGTGGTAGACTCTACGTGTGCATACAACGGGTGCAAGCCAGATTTGTACATGCAGAAACTAAGGTTAACCTTGACGAGCCTAGCATGTACAGACATGGTCTCGGAACACGGAATACCGAAAGGTAAAGCATGAGTCATATAGATGATATGATGAACATGTTGATTATTCGCCTTTAAAGCTACATCATCTCACGTGATGATCGGACTTGGTGTAGTGGATTTGGTTCGTGTAATCACTAAAACAACTCGAGGGATGCTGTTTTGAGTGGGAGTTCATTTGTAATTTGGATTAGTCGAACTCAATTTATCATAAACACAATCAAAGTGAATTTGCATAGTTTGTTGTAGTCATTGGCATCCGTTCACCACCTTACGCTTAGTTATAGTTGAGATTGTGGAACTATAGAAATTCTGGATATTTACTTTACGAACTGGTATCGTATTGTTTTGAATGTCAACTTAAAGTTTATAAGTCCTATTGCAAACTTTCAGCAAACTCTATTTACTCCATGAAGTTTAATAAATAGTATTAAATCAAGAGTAACAATTCCAGTGTTAGTATCTAATGTATCATGTTTGCCTCCATGATTCTTGGTACTCAAAAGATTGTTTTTAATATCAAGTTTATCTAAGAGCAGAAAGCAATGTTTCAGAAACCATCATATGTGAAAGGTATTGCGATATCTAAAACAATGTGTTGGTTACAACATGATAGAGTATACGTCCTCATATTTGATGAGAATTTGTGAAGGTTGGAGACGCTAGTCGTCCTAATCCTCCAAAGGTTTTGAAAAAGAAACATTATACTCGCAATTCACCTTTATAAGCTATAGCAGCATGATCATGAAAGTTGTCATGATAAGGATGAATAGAAGATGTAAGTAAAATGTTTACTACACTAAAAGATTACTAAAGAATGGATTTTTGAAAGAACACCAAACATTTGATGATGGTGATCCACCTCAAAGTGCAAGTCCAAAGGTATTAGTGGTTGACTATATACGCTTTGTACCATGTGTCATGTTGATGACAGCACTATTGATGTTGATAGATTCTTTTAAAAGAAAAGGAATTGCTGAAAGAGAATCTATAAAATATTTGGCAGAAAATAAAAGGTTGGAGATGTCCAAATTAGGCATATAGAAGATATACATGTTATGGTTGTATTCCTTGCTTGTTAAACAATGTGGTTCTCCGGTATTGGATACCGAATTGGTTGGTATGAAGTGTCATACAGGACAACACAATTCATGAACTGCAATGGCCTAAGTAACTAGCAAGAGAATATGTGATGATGTTCATCGAAAACAAACAAAGGGTTGTTGTGTTGCTCGTTAACATCAAAGCTTGCCTTCAAGATTTGTTTCAATAATTGTTATTTTGATCAGGTATTATGACGACAAAAGGTTGTTCAAATAATTACCGTATTCCATAATAGATGGATGATATACAAGTCTGGTTGGAGAAATAACGACCATAAAACTAATGCTAAAATGTCGCAAGACAAATGATTGAAAGATCACTTGCGAAGTGACATCGCCGTTTAAATTATATTGAAAGGATATATGAAGAAACTCCATGTTGATGGATTTTTTGGAGTCTTTGATTTGGATCAAATGATGCTTGTGATACTTTCCTGGAGATAATTAAAACTCCGTTCGTAGGCCAAAAGAGGAACGGACGACTAATTGATTGGAATTTGTACATATTGATGTATATAGTCCATTATGTGTAGTCGTGGGCGATGGATTTCAACTTCATATGCTTTCTCCGAAGATTTGAGTGAGTATATATATATACTTACTCAATAAGGAAGAAGTATGAAACATTTGAAAAATGTTCAAAGACTTTCAAGATGAAGTGGAAAATCATTGTAACAAGAAAATAAAAGAGTTTATGATTGGATCATAAAGAAAGATGTTTGAGTTACAAGTTTAGCAAAACACCTAAGATTTGAGGAATCGTTCCATGGATTTGCATTTCCCAAAACACCATAGGAGTATGAAGTGTTCGAGATATGTAATGAAACCTTGCTTTACATGGTAAGATCGAAGGTGTTATTTATAAAACTGCCATTATATTTTAAAGATTAAAGCTTTAGTGACTACCGCTTTTACACTAAAAAGAGCTCCATCGTGATCCGTTGAAATGACACCATATGAGTTATGGTTTGGGATAAAACCCGAATTGTCTTTTCTTAAATTTTGGTATGCTATGCATAAGTAAAATGTTTACAACCAAAGTCGGATAAGCACGTCTTTGTAGGTTATTCCAAAGAATTTGTTGGGAATTTCTCCATAACGCCGAGGACAAAAGAGTTTTGTCGCTTGGAACGTCAAGTTTCTTGAGAAGGAATTTTTCGTGAAAAGTTAAGTGGGAGGACAATAGAACTTTGATAAGGTTGTTGAACCTTAGCTATATGTGCTAAGTAGCGCAGCGCCGGAAAGTGTCCCGGTGGCAGCCACAATGCTCATGGCTCTCGTGATTACAAAAGGTGTGATCTCGGAGATTAGAGTTCCTATAGAACCGTGTGGGTCGGTAAGAATCAAATAGTAAGATTTGATAAGCAAGTCGTTATTGTTTTGACAATGATGAACCGACTACATGCAAAGAAGCGATGATGGTCCCTGACTCCATAAAATGACTAGAAGTCATGGAATCCGTGATAGTATCCATACACGAGAAATCAAGTTTCTGAACTTAGAAGACCCTCCGGAAAGGCGTGAAGCCTATCGGTCGTGTTTGGATCTATAAAGAAATAGACATGGATGTTTCAAATCTATGAAATAGTCGACATGTCGGAAAGAGTTTACGACAATGTTCAAGGAATTGACTATGATAAGATTTGATCTTTCATAGCGATATTTAGTCTGGACGGATTAATGTAGCAACCACTACATATATTTTGGTATATGGTAGTTGAACAAACAAAACAAGTTCTTCTAATAGAATGGTTACCTAGGACGTGTACATGACACGATCCAAAGGGTTTTGTTAAATTAAAAGGATGCTAAAAGAGTATGCAAAACTTCAATGGTTGAAGTGAGCATCACGGAGTTGGAATCTTCACCGTGATGAAACCGTTAAAAGGTTTAATTTCATCAGAGACGATGAAGATGTTTGCATTTTGCAAGAAATCAAGTGGGAGCGCTAAGACATATTTTTAATACATTATGTGAAAGACATATTGTTGATTAGAAATGATGTATCTTTTATTGACACAGGTTAAGAATTTCATTTCGATGAAAGACTTAGGCATAACCCAAGAATTAGGCATCAATGTCTATATGAATAGATTGAGGCGCTAATATGGTTTTGCCAAATGTACATAGATGAGTTGTTGAATGAGTTCAATATGGAAACAACAAGAAAGTTTCTTGACGCACGGAAAGGACTAAATCAAGATTCAAGTGTGTTGACACGAGATTCAAGTGTTTTGACACTTGGTGAAATCACAAGAATATTTTGATCAATCATTCTTTGAGATGTACACATCCAGATATGTCCTATGCTCTAAATGTTATGAGCATATACCAGAATGATTCATAAGATGATCATTGGACAATAGTAAAGATATTCTTATGAGCTTTGGAAGAACTAAGAATATATCATGTATAAGTGACAAATAGTTAAAGATAGTTCGTTGTAAAGTGTTACATTGATACTAGTTTTGTCACAAGATACAAATTAAATTTATCTCAATTTAGACTATGGGTGGCACAATATAATGGAAAGGATGTTCCATGATGGATTTGGATGAGTTCCAAAGTTGAGATATTGTGACGGATACTACAACAAAAGGCTAAGTATATAACTGCTATAGTAGCAGCAAAGGAGGGCATTTGTGTTAAGTAGGTTGTTATCAAACTAGGCATGGTTCATAGCGGGATAATACTATGAAGATACATTGTACGACAATTGTATCAACATGATTTAATCCCAAGGAACTAAAGGTCTCACCAAAGGACCAAATTTGTACAATGCCATCTCATTGGAGAATGAGTAATGCGTAGAGACGCAAGGACATGCAAATACACACGGACCTGGAAGTATCAGATCCGAAGATTATGTTAACCACTAGCAATAGTGTCTATACAACACCAGAAAGCCATAGGTGTTGAATGCACAAGTTTTTTTAACTAGATTATTGACTCTAGTGCAAGTGGGAGACTGTTGGAGATATGCCCAAGAGGCAATAATAAATGGATGATCATGGTTTCCTGATCATGGACATTGGATGTCGTTAATAATAAGATCATATCATTAGGAAAATGATGTGATGGACACACACCCGTAGTAAGCATAGCATAAGATCAAGTCATTAAGTTCGTTTTCTATAAGCTTTAAAATACATAGTAACCTAATCCTTCGACCATGAGGTTATGTTAATCACCATCACCGGATGGGTACTTTGATGACATCAAACACCACTTCGTAACTGGGTGGTCATAAAGGTGTCATTGGGTATTCTGAAAGTATGTGTTGAAGCGCATGGACCAAGATTGGGATTTGTCCATCCATATGACGGATAGATATGCTTTGGGCCCTCTCGGTGGAATGTCATCTAGTTAGCTTGCAAGCATGTGACTGGGTCACAAGGGATGACATATCACGGAACGAGTAAAGAGTACTTGTCAGTAACGAGGTAGAACTAGGTATGGAGATATCGACGATCAAACCTCGGATAAGTATAGTATCGCGTGACAAAGGGAATTGGTTTCATATGTAAATGGTTCTATCGATCACGAAGTCATCGTTGAGTATGTGGGAGCCATTATGGATCTCCAGGTCCCGCGGATGGTTATTGATAGGAGATGTGTCTCTGTCATGTCTACATATTCACGAACCGTAGGGTGACACACTTAAGGTTCGAAGTTGTTTTAAGTAGATATGGAATGTGCGTTGGAGACCGAATGTTGTTCAGAGTCTCGGATTGGATCCGGGACATCACGAGGAGATCCGGAATTGTCTGGAGAATAAGATT
Source organism: Avena eriantha (assembly GCA_910589775.1). Taxonomy (NCBI): domain Eukaryota; kingdom Viridiplantae; phylum Streptophyta; class Magnoliopsida; order Poales; family Poaceae; genus Avena; species Avena eriantha. The sequence continues at coordinate 132,329,489 of OU342744.1, read as the reverse complement.
CATATATTGGGGATCATTTTCTGAGTTAGGAAATGTTCTGGAGTATTTGTATGAGGATTCTAGAAGGTTTCGGAATGTTCCGGAAGGTTCTAGAAGATTTCTTGGAGTTTGCTTGAAAAACCAAGAAAGGATCAAGGAGTCCTTGTGTGGCAAGACAAGGAGTCGTGGGGGAGGAGGACTCCTCCCCCCTCCCAATCCGCCGGCCAAGGGAGAGGGGAGTCCTACAAGGACTCCACCTCCCCATGGCGCCTCCCCCCTTTAAATAGAGGGGTGGGGGCGCCACCCCCTGGCCCTCCTCCACTACTCCAATCCTAGCCGCCTCTCTCCTCCTCCTTTATTCTTCTCAGGCTTAGGCGAAGCCCTGCAGAATTCTCTACTCCACCACCACCACCACGCCGTCGTGCTGCTGGGATTCCGTGGAGAAGATCTACTACCTCCGCTGCTCGCTGGAACAAGGAGAGGAAGGTCTGCTTCGACTCCATACGTGTGACCGACTGCGGAAGCGCTGCCGGAATGCGGTGCCGGAAGGATCGTCCACTCGATCTTGAGATCGGCAAGTGATCGACTACATCAACCACGAGATCCAATCTCGTAACGCTTTCGGATCTACAAGGGTTAGTACAGATCTATCTCGTTGCACATGTCTAATAGATTAGATCTTGGCTTTTATCTAGATTAGATCTAGGTTTTGTTCGTTCTTGCGGTAGAATTTTTTTTGTTTTCCATGCTACGAACCTATCAAGGTTTATCACACAGAGATTGATAGGTTGGAACGTAAGTAACAGATAGTTACATGGATATTTCATCATTCAACCCATCAAGAAACTTCTCCTTCCTCTTTGTGTCAGTGTCAACATCATCCGGTGCATAACGTGACAGATTGTTGAACTCTTCAATGTACTCAGAAATATTACGGTGGTGTTGTTTGAGGTTGTGAAACTCCTTTTTCTTCAACCCCATTATTCCAGAAGAGATGTGAGTGGTACGAAATCCATCCTCAAACATTTCCCAAGTTACTTCTTCAATAGGGTGAGTAACTTGGAAATTGTCCCACCAAGTTGTTGCATGACCTTCCAGTAAGTGTGCTACAAATCTGACTTTCTCTGCGTCAGTGCATCCAACTATGACCAAGTCCTTATTCATAGAGTGTAGCCAGTCATTTTCTACCATGGGATTAGTAGTACCAGAGAACTTAGCAGGTCTCAGCCTTAGAAATCTTGTGAGCATATCTAGAGGTGGTGGATTGTTCTGGTTGTTATTATTGTTATTGTTGTTGTTCTGATTCTGGTTCTCCATGAACTGAGTCATCATTTGCATCAACTGTGTCTGCGCAGTTATCATTTGCTGCATTCCATTGCCATTGTTGTTGTTGTCCTTGTTGTTACGACGGGGAGGCATCTGTGGGTTTAATAAGGGTAAGTAATGATAGATATCCCAAATAAAATAACAACAATCAAACAAACAAGCACATGCAGGTTCAACATCACGACAATAACAGAGTTTGTGAAGATAAACATACTAGCATAGTCAACCACAAGTCGGTATGATCTATGTGACTCAATAATAAAACGATAGATAGATATCACTACTCCTCCATGTCAATTTCCTCCTCCACTAGTGTGAGTCCTGCTGTGGCGAATCCTTCCTTGTATTCCTCCAAGCTTGTAGACAAAGCATCGATCTTCGCCTGTAAATCTCTCTTCTGTGTGCGCAGCCTCTCTATCACCTCGTGATCCGCCTCTAGCTCAATGTCCTCAAGGTCTAACTCGGTCTCCAAGTCTCTAATCTTCTTATTCTTCTCCTGAACCCTCTTCTCTTGGCTCTTGAATTTCTTATCCTGGTCTTCAAACTTCTTCTCCATTTCCTTGATTCGCTTCTCCTGTTCCTGGAAGGCCTTGTCCTTCTCCTTAAGTTGCACTCGTAGTTCATCGTTGCTAAGCATCACATTAGTCCTATCAGTATCAAGGTTCCTGATAAGGCTCTCTAAGTCTTGGAGGTGGTGACACACGGGCTTGATAGTCTCCTTAGTGGCCTCGTCCAACACAATAGGCTCTCCGTCCTCGTCGCGCCTCCCAAAGAAGTGGAAGTAGTGGCTCTTGATCTCGGAAGAGTGACGTCCACATAGGCGTCCCAACAGCTCCTGCATAGCAACGTCGAGGCCCCTCTCCAAGTTGTCGTGGAGTATCTTGAAGGCGATCTCCTTAGTTTGGGGCTCTATCTCGCGTCCTGGCTGGGTAACTCTGAATCCCCATAAGTCCTTCCTCTGAAATTTCCTCAGCTGAAGTCCCTGAATGGTAGGGATTGGAAGAGCGAGCACTTGGATGAGCTCCAACATGCGAGTCCCGAAGCGAGTTCCCTTGAAATCCTCGGCCATGCTGTAGACAAAATTCGGCATCTTTTGCGTAGTCTGGAGAAAATTAGTAATAACACAAGTCTAGAGAAAGAAAACACAAGTAACAATAGATGCAAAAATAAAATCAACCAACAAAACATTCCTCAAACCAAGTGGCAATACATTAATAAACTCAAGCAATCAAGGTCCAAACATAACTTATTTTTGCCATACCACATAGGTCGGTATGATCAAAATACTAACGTGATAAAACGCCAAGTATGGTGGTCCAACTAGTATCTCACTCCTTGTTAACCAAGGTAGAAATCTGGGCGTCCTTGGCAGCAATATGTTTGTCTTGCTTGCATAACTCCAAAGCCAAGTCTATGATATCCTTACTTAGTCGTTTTACCGTGACCCTTGAATCTTGGACACGACGTTTCTCCTCCTTGAGATCCTCCTGAGTATTGAGCATTCTATACTTAAGTCTTTCCCCAAGTTCATCAATGGCCTTCCACGCAGCATTCCTTGCGGTGTCAAAGAATGACGTGTGCATTTCGGAGTTGGTGAACATGCAGAATGCCATACTCTTTGGATCATCTTCCTTGTTCTTATATAAATGGAGTTGTACCCACCAATACTCTTGTCCTTCATTTATCACAGGAAATCCCTTGTACACGGCTTCACCATCCATCCCCCAGCCGATCATGAGGTTTTTGAGTGCCTTGGGAAATTCCGTCTCACATTCTAGTGTCATAATCATCAGTGGTTCCTTCTTGATAGATTCATTGATGGTGGACATCTTCAAAAATAGATGAGGAAGAATGATCAGGAAAAGTTTTACGAGATGAAAAGACAAGTGTAAAGTTTGAAATAGAGTTATTTTTCCTAAGGGTTTTCCTTAAGTCTAATCCAACCTAGGGTCACGAACCTACAGGCAACACAGTGCTCTGATACCATCTGGATCTCACCATAATAAGGTAAGATCCCAGTGATTGCAGTGCTAGTCCCTGGATCAAAATGCTAGCACCTACAGTTTAAGATGAAGTACACAGAAACAAAGGTCATTATTACATCGCATATTCAGGAATATAATAGTTCTTACAACTCACTTAGCCCAAGGCTAACATTATTCAAGGTTCACAAGACATAGTATAATAATAGAGTCTTTTGTCTTCATGTGCCACTGGAAAACATGTCGAGTGTAGACCCGCAACCCTACTCATCATCAGAGTAGCCTGCAACATAATAAGTTACAGCCACAAAGGGTCAATACATTTGGAATTGTATTGGCAAGTGATACCATAGATACTTAGTAAAAATCCAACAACTACATGAATATATGGCTAAGTGTGGTTTTGGCTGACTTTGCTAAAAGCAAGGCTTTATCTCATAGTTTTTGAAGAGTAGGTTTTCTCCTTCAAAATACTAAGGTACCACTGATAGGCATCAATGAACCTCTACCTTGTTCACCCACAAGTTTTAACTTAGAGAAATTTGGATGAGGAGATTATTGAACTGCTTCACTATCTTGACGCTCAGAGATTGTCCATAACCGGGGACACGGCTAAGTACTTAGTTTTACTCTCTCGACAGGTGGTGCACTTTCCCTACAAGACTCGACATGCATCGAGACGAGACTTTTCATAAGCAATCCCTCAGACCACCATGGACGCGTTCCATCCTATCATCACTACCATCCTCTGTCCGTCTGGCTGAGTTCTCGCAACTTAGTCGGTCAAGGCAGAGCCCATATGCCATGTGGCTGCACTGGAAGTTTCACGACAAGAACGTCTCCAATCTCTTTGTTCATAGGTGGCCGTCCACAAGTGCGATACACTAGGTGAAACCATAGACATGGGCCCTAAGTAACCACTCAACATAATCCATACAAGTCCCATTCCACCCAGGTGTTTCATTAACTTTAGTTGTTTTCTTAGTCAAGCAAAACAATATATTTCCATACTATCTTGATATGAATTTCTACCCATGAATTCTAATATCATGGCTAAGCACTCTAGCATACGATGTCTTTCAACTAGGAAATATTACCAAGATATAATCTATAGGATAGCATAACATAGTAACATATAAATAATCCTACCATGCTAAGATCTACAAAAATAGCACTAGTGCAATAGTGAAAATAATAGGACATAAGATGACACAAACTTCACAATCCACACAATCTACACAAAGAACAATTCAACAATAATAATACAATCAATATAGCATCAGAAAAATATGAATGCATGCAAAATGCAAGGATATGAACAAAACTCTAAAACTTACAAAGTCTACAATACAAAGGTTAAAATAATCTATCTAAAGGCATAAGGTTCTGAAGTAATTTTTATGGGCAAAATACTCCTAAAAGGGTTCTGCCTATAACTCCAATTTTTCAGAAGCAAAAGTGTGAAATAAGGCCTTCACAATAAAGGTCTCATTTTTCTGAATCCATACACACCAAATTTGTATTTTTCTGATTTGTGGATCAAACGTTATTGAATTTCTAAGTTTAATGTAAATTCTGTCTATTTTCTAATTTAAACAGATGCTCTGGCTGACGTGGCGTAATTCTATTGGCCCGTACCGATTCGGTCGGATCGGTCACTGTGGGCCGTTAGATTTAAGTGGCAACGGACGAACCAGATCAACCAGTACCCGTTCGCTTAAAGATCTAATCCTAGCCGCTGGTGACCGATTGGATGGTGCTAAGCGCGTGGCCAAGAGCTGGCGGCGCTGGTCCTCTGCACGCGTCGGACGGCGGTGTGCTGGAGATTTTAAAGGGGGTAGGGGTCCATGGACTGTTACCAGAGATCGCGGCGGTCGAGGTGGTCTCAGTGATGGTTGCGGTGGAGGGAGGGGTGCTCTGCTTCGCCCAAAATTCCTCGCCGGAGTTCCTGTCGACGGTGGAGCTCACGTCTCCGAGACGGTGGCGTCGTTCTGGGGCTCGAGCAGACAAAGAAAAGGGTTAGAGGAGTGCGCCCGGTCCCGTACCGTCTAGTAGTGGCCAAAGAGGGGCGGCGGGAACCCTAGTCTTACCGGGATTGTCGACGAACGGCGGCAGCAGAGGAAGACGCCGGTGGTGACCGTGGCGACGACCTGGGGCAGGTAGAAAACGAAAAAAAGATTAAATGGTGCGCCAGAGCATCGTGAAGGTGATAGGGCAGAGAGGAGGGCACGAGGCGGTTGGCGCTCACCGGAATCGTCGCCGGAGTACCGTCGGTGTGCGGCGGTTCGAGCTCTCAATTGGAGAGCCTGGGGGCTCTCTGGGGGTGGCGACTGTGAGGAAAACGAAGAGGAGGGAGAGGTGGTTAAGAAGCCGGGGCTGTAGTGGGGAATCACTTTCGCAAACGCTCGAATTTACTCGAGTTTAATCGAGTTAGAAACGGTAGGGGGAGGGGAACGAGCTGCTCGTCTCGTGGTGGAAGAAGGTGAGGTGGAGGGTGACTGCGCAGTGGGGCCAGGGTGTAAGTGAGAGGGGGTCCGAAGGGGAACGGTGAGAAAAGAAAGAGAGGGGGAAGAGGTGTCCGGGTGGGCTGCTGTTGGGCTGGGTTGGGCCGAGTAGGCCAAATGCTGCTGCTGCTGCTATTTTGTTCTCCTTTTGCTTTTTCTTTTTAAGTTTTTCTTTTCCTAGGTTTTGAATTAGCAAAAGTGTTTCAAATTGACTCAAACTTTCACTAAAATTTTGGGGAACAAACTAAATGCATTGCAACATATGCCATGATGATATGAGTGCAATGATGATGGTTTGCAAATAAATTTTTTTGGAATGTTACATATGCCCTTTTCCTGTTGGTTGGTAGCCCACAAGGTTAGTCCTGATTTTGGTAGTATATGGTTTCACGGTCTATATTAATCCTGTCGGTTTTCCAAGTTCGATCATGGGTACGGATTTAGTCGGTTGGCATTAATTTTCTGGTAGCCGACAGGCTACCAACCGACAGTAATTCTGGTAGCCGACAGGATTTATTTTCCCGTGGGGGTTATTCCCTTTTCCCGTAGGTTGGCATTAATCAGCCTTCAACCATAACTTTCCAACAAAAAACTGCCAAGACAGTGACCTAAGATTAGCCTAGTATATAAATCCGTACCCACGATCGAACTTGGACAAACCGTGAAACCATAGACTGATACATACACTCATGGAGGCCAACATGCTACTAGGTCTCGCTGCTATCCTCACACTTGTGGTGATCTCGGGGGTCCTATGGCATCTGGTGTGGAGGCCGTACACCGTAACCCGGTGGTTTGCACGACAGGGGATACGAGGGCCACCCTATAGGTTTGTTGTGGGGTCACTGTTGGAGATGAAACGAATGCTCGTAGCCGAGAGAGCAAACTTCACTCTAGATACCGGCAGCCACGACTACACCTCCCTCATTAGCCCATTCTTTCGCAGATGGGTCTCTGATTACGGTAATTGATCGAATATGCTCCTCCACGGACCTGATTACGGTAACCTCATTAACCCTCGTTTTCACTTGCTCTAGGGCAAACATTGCTGTACTGGTTGGGACCGATACCGGCGATATGCTCCACGGACATGGAGATGGTCCAGCAAGTGCTTGGAGACAGGTCAGACTTGTTCCAAAAGGACTACCTCAACCCGAGCTTGGAGGTCATCTTCGGCAAAGGGGTTGGATTCGCCAACGGAGATGACTGGAAGCGGCATCGCAAAGTTGTGTACCAAGTCTTCAACCACGAGAACCTCAAGGTTAGTTGGTTTGCTTTTTGCGCCGGACCTTTTTTTCCTTGGAAACCTTAGTTTTCCATTTTATTTTCTATGAATAATATAAAAGTTTCGGTGGTTAATTTGTCCTATGCATTATATATAGTCATTGTCAGCTATGACGTCGGACGGCACACAAAAGATGATTCAACAGTGGTGCATCCAAATAGAAAACGGCGAGAGGCACCAAGCTGAGATAAATGTGAGGCTTGACTTAGAAGAGCTAACTATGGGGCTAATCGAAAGAGTGGTCTTTGGAAACAAGAAGTACAAGGAAACCCGGGAGGCATTCCTCACCGGCAAGGAACTCCAGAAGCTTGCAGGATATGCATTTTCGGACCCTCCAGTACCTGGCTTTCGGTATATATCTGCAACACATGTTAAATTTGTTAAGTTTGGAATGGTGGACGCACTAGGAAAAAACACGATGAAAGCTATCTTCGTGTCTGCAGATACCTACCGACTCGCCGGTCGTGGAAACTAGAGAAGATGATGAAGAGCAAGATCACGAAGATCATAGAGGCTCGGCTTGCTGACAACACCGTCAATGGAGATGACCTACTCGGGCTAATGCTGCAGGCCTGCAGGAGGGATGTTGAGGTTCTCAGCACCGAGGAGATCATTGCTGAGTGCGTGACCTTCTCGGCCGCAGGGCATGAAACAATCTCCAACACCCTCACCTGGGGGATGTTCCTGCTCAGCATCTACCCCCAATGGCAAGAGAAGATCAGGGAGGAGGTCCTAAGGGAATGGCCAGATGGCGAGGAGGTCCCCAGCATCGATATTCTTGGCAAACAGAAGCTAGTATGTGCATGACTTTCTTCGTTGAGTTCTTTTCCATCACATGTTGTTTATATGTTTGTTCGTAGTACTACATGATTTTCAAAAAGCGTTAGGCTAGAAATTTCTGATAAATAATATATGACCACAGGGTTCCACGAACTCACACGCACACCACGCATGTGCAATACATATCGAATAGCGTCAATATATGAGAGTGGTAGCTCAACAATAATGGATGAGAATAATCGATATTGATGTTGCTTTGCTGTGTGACAAAGGAGGATAGAGTGTGGAAGACGATGATGACAAGGGGGTTCCCATGAAAAGTAACATATGGAGGAGAACGAGGAGTTGGTCGAGATAAATAGCGTAGGAGGTACTAGTGTATATGTCATGGGCACCACCCTAACCGGGAAGAGTGAAATTATAATTTTTGGAGTAGGCTACCATATATATATGAGGTGAAATAAGGAAGTGACCTCGATGTTGGATCCATATTAAAGGATAAATCGACCTAGAAATAGTTACACCCATATAAACATATAGAATTAAATCCCATCTCTTTTATGTACATCCATGCAGCTTTACATGTTCATCCTTGAAACACTAAGGATCTACAGTACTTTGCCATTCTTGCTGAGGAAGACAACTTCTGACACCATGGTCGCAAACATCAATGTTCCTAAAGGAACGATGATATTGTTTCCGGTTGCAATAATTCACCGGGACAAGAAGTTGTGGGGCCTTGATGCTGATGAGTTCAACCCCATGAGGTTCGAGAACGGTATCTTGAGGGCCGCCAACCACCCACAGGCACTACTAGCCTTCTCACATGGCCCACGAGTTTGTGTAGGGAAGAGTCATGCCATGGTTGAGATGCAGACCGTGATGGCGATGATCCTTAGAAAGTTCTCCTTCTCACTCTCTTCGAAGTATGTTCACATGCCCACGAACTTTGTTTCACTGGCACCTAAGTATGGGCTCCCTCTCATAGTGAAGAAGCTGCCAAGTGGGCCAAAAAATGTCATGTAATTTCTTCTTTTATGTTGTTTAAGGCAAGACATATGTGCCATGTATGTACTATGTGAATAAGGGGTGTAATATCGAGCACACAAATAAATAAAAATAGCCGGTTCCCAGCGTAAGCCTGCATGTGCTGTGCAAGATGGAACGATGGAACGATTCTAGCCTATTCCTACAGTGGAACGATGGAACGATTCTAGCGACACGCTCCAAGTTCCCATTGCCTCTATGGCTTCGTCTTACATGGGCTGTGCAAGAATAGCAGATGGTCCAGTCCCAGCCCACCGTACCCGTCAATAGAACATATCATCCAGTCCTGCACCCTATGCTAAACTCTAGCCTTGCACGCATTGCATCGCTTGCTCATCTTCCCTGTTCTTCCGCATATCCATCTACGATTCCGCGACCCTTGATGGCCCCACCACAATTCAAGGCCAATAAACGGTAGTAGAAGAAACTGAAGGAGGCCATCGGTCGCGTTCTTCACCTATAAATACCTTGGCTGATTTTCCTTTTCTTCCAGGGAAAGTATGCGCCCCTGCCCCTGCTCACGTCGTCGTACCCATCGTTGGGCTCCAGTTTGGTGAATTATCGGCTCCAATCACATTTCTCACCCGTGGAAGGTGTTTGGTTTTAGTCTCACACTCATCATTGATATGTCAGATTGTGCTCTCTACTCCATTGGTGCTGGAAGATTTACCACCTATGGGAATTATTTTTTGTGTTCATATCACGGTCTCACCCATGGAGCAGAAAGTAGATGCACGCACCCTCCTCTCCCTGCGATGATCCATCTGACATGTTTGACCTCCCGACTGTTTCTCTCTTCCTTCGGTGTTCTACCCGCAAGATACCTATGCATATGACTGTTCTAGTAATCTGCTTCTATCTTGCTGATCACATTCCAGTTTAGGTGTTCGTGTATTCTGGCCGTATTGTAGGTTGTTGGATGCTTACTTTAGTGTATTATTTTGAATATCCAGCGGTTACGATATTATTTCCTTTGCCGATTAAACTTTGGCAGCCATATATAAATGTCAGCGTTTGCTTGCAGATATAACTTTGAGGTATAATTCACGTGTAAGAATATGGAATGGAAAAGGAGAGGGGATGAACTGAACAATCGCTAGCATACAGACTATTAGTTACCACTTATACTAGCTAAATGAAATGTGAGCAATCAAGACTTTTTTGTAACTGGACATATAAAGTACACAAGCACTAACATGAGTCAAATTTCAACAAGATGTTAGGTTCTTTATACATTATCAGTTCTGAAGTTAACAGCTCCATCCACTTGGTAAATGAACTTGGAGGTGATAAAAACCTTTCAATTCACTTACTATAAGATGTAAAGGAAAATGGAATTATATAGAACCCATATTTTACCTTTTCTGTACTATGTGGTTTTGTAGAACTTTTCGGATTGGCATGCACACATTTTTTCGTCGCAGTTAGACTTGTGATATTTATTATTATTATATGGAACGAAGATGACTAGCTCTTTGTAGGACCATATCTATGCGTTCATTTGTACACCTCCATGAAAACCAAACAAAAATTGACGCACATTATTCTTGCCATTTTTTGCACTCCGAGCGTTTCTACACATTTTGTTCATCCATTTTTTTCCCTTTTTGCTCCACAACACATGCCCCCTCCTAAAGAAACTGCATGTTGTCCTCTCCTGGCAGCGCATGCCGTGGGCTGGCTGGGTTCGCTCTACTTATCTGTGTGCGCGCCTCGCCCTGCTGACGCCAGTCTGGCAGGGTTTCTCGTCGCTTTTGCCGCTATATCGTGCTGTCACCTCTGTCCGCATGAACGTGGTTGAAGTAGTCGAACACGTGGCCGACCTCAAGGTCACGAAGCTCCTCGCAGGTAACCCCTTGCTCCATCTTCATCGTGCAGCAGCTCCGGCTCACGACATCCAAAGTGCCCCAAGTGTGGCCCCTCACGGTTTCTTACACATACGGTGTACGATGACGACCTCTGGCTCCTCGATCCCGCCGGGAGTGCAGTAGATCTCCGCCTTAGAATCCATGCAGGGCAATGGCGTGCTGCAGGTGCGTCGTATCTTGCGTGAATAGTTCTTTCTTGAGACCGTACCAACACATGGAGACAACTATGTAGAGAGAGGGGGTTCTCTAAAAAAATGCCTTAGAGAACATCTTAGATTGTTGTGTTTATTTCCACCCATGAGCACCCCTTTATATAGGGGGAGGGGTGTGCTCTCCCCATAGGTTGGCCATGTGGGATTAAAAGGCAAAGGAAATAACAGGAAAAAGAACACACAGCCCGGATGGGCCAATTGTCTAGCCCAGCAAGCAATTTAGGCAGCAACCCGGGTGGGCCTGGGCACCTCCCGCGTGACCCAGCGCGCCAGACGTCGGGGGAAGCAACGTGGAACACCCCAAAACTTCTAATCAAGATTATCAAGTTCAAATCACCCAAAATTAGGGTTAACAAAAACTTTTGTTAATAATTTAAATATGAATGCATGTTAGTTTTGCATTAATGTGTGATTGATTGAAAATGCCATGCTTGATTTCTACAAATGATGTGAAATGGTTTAAAGATGAATACTACATCACCTAGACCAATTACAAACAAAATCAAAAGAAAAAAAAATCAAATATAAATTAAATAACCAAATGGTCATTTTGATAAAAGTAAACCTCTAGGCCACTTTGTGTGTTCCTAGAAGAAGATTTCTAACAAAAATATTTCTACTTCTTTTCACCCCTTGCTAGACCAAGTAAAAGTGTATCACGACCCACTTTACAACCTTACAAAAACAGCTTTCAAATCAATTTAATGGATATTTGAAAATTGAATCTAGTTCATATGTTAAGATCCCACTTTTTCAAAAACCTATCAAATCATTTCCATTTAACTTCTCCAAGAAAACATAGTTACTCAAGCTTAAGACCAAACCACTCACCAAATTTGAATAAAAAATTCCAAAGTATGTTTGCCATTTCATCAAACACCTTAATTACACAATTTAACCACCTGCCTAACTTTACTGTTTCCACAGTAATTAGTCGACCATTTGGTCTCCACTTCACTCCCCTGTCTCCCCTGAGCATAGCCAGCACCCAGAACAGGTCCCCCTTTTGCCGTTTTCACAGTGGAGCGTCGCCCGATTTTGGTCATCGCCGGCCGACCACGGCAGACACCTCCACAGCCAACCATGATGTCTAGGAAGCACGCTGCACTCCACCGCCACCCCTTGTCCCAGCCTCGACTCCAGCCCAGCCCTGGACCACCCTAGCTACGCCGCGCACCGTGCCTCTGCACCATGTCCAGAGCGCGTCAGCTCGCCGCGCCCGACCAGCTCGCCCAGACCGCGCCTCACCCCCGCCTCGCGTGCACTAGCTCACCATGACCGCAACAACCCAGCAGACAACCCCGTTCACCGTCGCGCGACCCGTAGCTGCCGCATGCCGCCGCAAACACCTCCGCGTCCCCGCGGAGCGCCACACGCCTCGCCATTATGCCCGTGAGAACCACCCGGGAACACATCACCGTCCACCTACCTTAGCCATGACAATAGCCGCATGTAGCGACGCCACCGTCGAGCTCACGCCGCACCGTTCGGACCCCTCGCCGCAGTATAAAAGGAGGTCACTCCTGCCTCATTTCTCCACACCACTCCACTTCCCACTCCTCACAGACAGTCCCCACTTGTTCCTGGAGCAAGGCGAGCACCATCGCACCGGAATTTTACCGGAGCCTGCCGCTGCTGGAGGAGAAGGGCGCCATCGATTTTGACCACCCCAAGCCCTATCGTGACCACGCCTCAAACCGTCGTCGTCTACCACGTCGATCGCCCCCGTCGCGGACCCTAGCTGGTGCCCAGGTGAGCCCCACACGACCCCCACTGCCGTGTTAGGTTAGAATCCTCGTCGGAGCTGTTCGTCATCGACGACGACTCCTAGCCGTTGGATTAGAATTAGATCGCACGACTCGAATGCATAGATATCGTTTCGGTTAAACTGAGTCACTGACTAGTGGGGCCATTCTATCAGTTGCCCGCTGCGCTGTGCAGTGCAGTTGGGCCGGCCCGTTTAGCTTTCCCGCGTAGCCTAGGAAATTCAAATATTGATTTTCCATTTTAGTTTAAACTAGTTTCTATCCATAGATTTAAAAATCAATTCAGAGAGTTTTACTAAACCAAATTGCATGATTCAAATTTTGCTAGAAAGGTATTTAAATTATCTATCCAAACCAATTGGATTTAAATCATTTGGAGCTAGAGTAATCAATAGTAAAAATAATAAGACACACACTTTTGCAACTTCAAACATTTTTCAAAAATCAACCATAATAGCTTTGAGTTGATTCCAACTCTCAAAAAGCACATTTGACAATATCTATCTGAATATGTAAAAATATTTCGATTTGGATGCATTGACTTTGGACTAGTACCAAATTAATGTTATTAGGGCATTTCTAGTCACTTTAAATCGATTAAATAATAATCTTAAACTTTATAAAGTATGATCAACACTTTAAATCACATTCCCATGTATTAAAATATGTGGCGATGACATGTGTCAACATGATCCCATATTTTAATTGGATAATATTAAACCTTAATTAATTTCAATGAGTAGAAATTACTTTTCTAAAATAAAATGAATAAAACTAGTTTTTTAATTCATGTGATGATGCTAGATCATCAAGTGTGAGCCTTAGTGTGCTGAATAGAAGTAATTAAGTATTGTTTGGTGATTGTGTACACCGTATGCATTTATAGATGATAGTACCGACCAAGGATACGAGGAGGAGTTCTACCAAGAAGACAAAGAAGAAAACTCCAATCACTGCACCAACCAAGGCAAGCTAGCATTATACAAGTTAACCAATGCAAGTTTTATTTGCAAGTTATTACTTGCAAGCCATCACTACTAAGAAAGCTAGACCCTTGCAAGCTAACACTTGCAAGTCTCATACCTATGCAAGTCATCAATTGCAAGTATTAACCTAAGGAAGATGCACTAGGCATGCTTTGGTTGTATACCTTTGATTAACCAATCCCAAGTTTTACTCGCAAGCTTTATTCTTTTACTTTACCAAAGTTCTTTACTTTTAAGATAGATAGCATAAAGAGTATAAAACTAGGCCTATCTAGTTATACTTAGATGTCATTCTATGGCATGAGATTGAAGATTAGCACCCCTCATTAGTGAACACTCTTAACCTTAGTGGATAGTGCTAAGCATAAAAGTTGATCACTTTAGATGGGAATACTTGGTGAAAATGATTATGAAAACCTTGGAATGGTGATTCATTCTATTGAGATGTTTTGACATGTGTTGAGAAACACCAAAGGATTTGATGATGAAAATGTTGAGGCATGATCCTTAGCCCTTTTATAAAAACTGATGGTTGGGTTCGGATGCGATACCATTCCAATTTTACCGTATAACCACAATACCTGAATTGAGTAGGGCTTAGATGGAAGTTTATATGCCTTAGTATGGGTTCCCTCGTAGGAGAGGTTTGAGCTGAGGCTACCTCTTGATGTTTGTCCACATATGCAGTGCCCACGATGGCAGATGGCCATGGCTGGGAGGCCAAGCTCATAGGAGAGGTGCCTATACTAGAGTGTGTAATTGAAAGGTTGTGATTGATTATCCGCATACTAAGTATGATGATTCAGGGTTATCCCTGACGGATGTATCGAATTTTGTGGTGAAAGTGTACCACCTCTACAGAGTGTCAAACTATTCAAATAGCCGCATCCGCGATCATGGACAGTTGGAGTGGCAATACTGTTCCGTCGTCAGATGTTTTCAAAATGACTTGTGAAATGAAATGTGACTTTGAATTGGCCACAACAGGGTTGTGGATATGAAAACTAGGTTCCCACTTAACGTGATTTAGAACATTAAATTAGCTTTCTTTACTTCTGAACTCAGCTTAAGATAGATCTGGCTTTTTTGCAAATAAACCTAGAGTTTAAGGTTCCTATTAGAACTACCTTACTTGTTAGTGATAGTTTGCGAGTACTTAAAGAGTACTCATGGCTTTGTCCCTGGCTATTCCCGTGGCCAGAATATGAGGAGGACTACCAGGCTGATGGACAACAGGATGTCTACGGCAACTAGGATCATCTCCCATCGTCAGAATTGCATGTGATCATGAAGATGGAGCCCACTACTACGCTTTATTATTCCGCTGCTTGATTGTATTAAGACTGGATCATGAGATCATTTATTTGTGTAAAACCTTATTATGGTTTGTAATGGATGATGTACTATGACATCCAATCTGTTATGTCTCGCAAAAATGGTAATCCTGGGATTGCGAGGTATGGCATAACAGGCATCTGGGATTAAAAATCCGGGTGTTGACAAGTTGGTATCAGAGCCATCCTGACTATAGGAGACCCTAGTTAGAATGGACGTCCGAACAAAAACTTAGTTTCAAAACAAAAGAAGTGAGTATTTATGAAAACCTATTTCCACTCTTATCGTTGAGATTCTTTCAAAAAAAGTCATGTTCCTCAAAACTTCTTACATTCCTACATAAAATTTGACACACTTGATCACTTCACTAACTTACTCATCCTAAATTCTTATAGATGGAAGTTCAGTATTGCAAGTTCTACCAATTGGGCAACGGAGGCCAACTGATCTTTGAGAGGGATCTAGATGCACTGTCAGAGTATCTGGAGTGCCCGCATCCAGAATTCTTTGGAGCCCAACTCAACGATCACATAGGAGGAGATCTACAATGGCTGATAGTTGCAGACCTCTGAGGCAAGATGGAAGCACCCACTTCCGAGAAGATTCAATTCACCCTACGGGAGAACAAATAGCTAGATGGATTAGCCAGGGCCATGCATGAAGCTCTTGCCTGTCTATGCGGACAAAACATTAACTTGATCCAGGGAACTCGCTTTGCTCACTTCGCAAGGCGTGATTCTATGGGAATGCCTTTGGAGATGCCAAGCCACCCGGAGTTGAAGCACCAAGTGGACAATCTCGACTTCATGCTTTATGATAGGCAGAAGGAATTGGACAATGCTCGAGCTTACGCCAACCACAACCTTGCAATTGTCATCAAGACGGACCAAACCATCGTCATGCTCATCAAGGATCGCCAATAACTTCGTCGTCAACGTGAGAAGAAGGATCGCACCATAGATCATATTCGCAAGAAGGTGGCCGCTCTTGAGAAGACCATCCGTGAGCAGGAAATCTAGCTTGAAGCAAAGGAGGAGGAGGAAGGTGAAGATATCCAGGGAGATCCTTACTCGTACCTTAGTGATGACAACGACTATCTGGAGGATGATGCCATGGAGTTCCACACTGATGATGATGATTCCGACTTCATTGACGATGACTAGATGCACTTGATCACTACCGTAGGAATGAGTTGTATCGGTCCCACTATATCGTAGTTTCACAGAATGGTTCTTAAAACCATCTGTTTTCCTTTGTGTTGTGGTGTGTGTTGTATTGTGTGCTTTGATTGAATGAATGAGGAGAAGAAGTTAGTTTGAAAAACCTGAGTCAAACTCAAAGTTTAAAGCTTTTGAAAACAAAACCATGAACCTTAGAAATTTCCCTCTTATCTCATTATCTATCTCAATCTTCAGATGACTCGTGGAAAGCCCGGAGGAAGCAGCTCATCTCAGGACCCGATGTTGCAGATTCTTCAGATGCTAGTTTCCGACCGTGAAGCTAGTAGAGCAGAACGCCAAGCCAACCTAGCCACCCTGCAACAAATAGCTCAGATGGCCCACAACAATCAAGGCCATGGAAACCAAGATCACCACGGATCCAAACTCAAGAACTTCCAGAATACCAATCCCCCTATCTTTATTAAGTCTGAAGACCCTTTAGATGTGGATGACTAGCTACAAACCATGGAGAACAACCTGGAGGTCACAGGAGTTGAAGCCAATGAGAAAGTATTGTTTTCCACTCATTATCTAGCAGGAGATGCAAGAGCCTGGTGGAATAGCACTCGTACCCTGAATGACTGTCCGATGATGAATTGGGAAGCATTCAAGATCAAATTCAGTCGAACCCATGTGCCGCAAGGTTTAGTCACCAGAATGAGAGATGAGTTCAGAGAACTGAAGCAAGGAAGGATGACGGTAGTTGAGTACCGTGACAAATTTATGTCCCTAGCTAGATATGCCCCTGATGAGATCAACACCGAAGTCAATAAGAAGGAAAGGTTCCTGAATGGATTGCATGATGAAATGCAGACTGTCCTAGTCAGTTTTGAAGATCTTGAAGAGCTAGTAGATTCTGCCATCCAGATGGAAGGGAAGATAAACCAAGCCAATGACAACCACAAGCGCAGGATGATGCACAAGAGTGGATCCAACAATAACCAGAAGTATCGCTCCAACCTGTCTGTAGGATATGCCCCAAGGAACAACAGACTCCCTATGTCTCGTCCAAGCTACCCCAATCGTAGAGAAGGAAACCTGAAGTCTGGAGGAAACCACAACAACAACCACGGTAACTCCAACAACTTCAATCGTGCATCGCCCAAGTCCAACAACAACAACAATAATAATAATACTGCACCAAGGACTAGAAGCAATGATGTGCATGTTGCAGCCAAAGACAAGTCCTAGATTACTTGCTTTGAATGTGGAGTCAAGGGTCACTACTCCTATGACTGTCCCAAGAAGCTTGCAGCAGCCACCAATGTGAATGCACCCGCTCAGCAACAACGCGGTGTTCATCCTGGAAGGAGATTTGTGATACGTCCATTTTGCATCACTATTCTATATCATAATTTACTATTATTCATTGATATATTTCATATTAAGAGATGATACTTATGTTATTTCACCTGTTATTGCATGGTTGATGACTTTTGGAGCATGGACCGCTGCAATCATCACTCTGATGGAAAATGTGCTATTTGGAGGCGAAAGTCGCGAAGATCAGAAAATCCGAGAAAATACATGGAAAATTCTATTTTTTGAGAAGACGAAGGATGCCAGAAGGGGGACTGGAGATGGGCCACAGGGGCCCACACCACCACCTGGCGCGGCCCACCCCAGGCCGCGCCACTAGTTAGTGTGGCCACCCTGGTCCACTCCAGGCTCTCCCCTTTGGCATATATTATCCCCCATGAAACCCCAAGCCTCGGGGAGTGACCATAGAAAGATTCCGCCGCCTCTGCGGGGCGGAAAATACCGAGAGAGAAAGATCTCTCTAGCAGACATAATTCTGCCAGGGGAATTCCTTCCCATAGAGGGGAGATCATCACCATCAAGCTGGACTTCATCGGGATCATCCTCACCACCATCATCTCCACAAGCACCATCATCACCACTCCATACCGCTGTAACAATTGGGTTGAATCTTGCATAGTTCTTAGGGGAAACTTTCCCGGTGTTGATTACTCCTTGTAGTTGATGCTATTGAGTGAACCATTGAATTATTGTTATGTTTAGATTGTTACTTATCGTTATATCATCTCTGATCTTGATCCATATGATGTCTTGTGAGTAGTTCGTTTAGTTTTTGAGGACATGGGAGAAGTCATGTTGTTAGTAGTGGAATTGTGTTGAGAAAGATTCAATGGTTTGTTATCTAAGTTGTGGTTTACTTCTTCTAGTGGTGCCATGTGAACGTCGACTACATGACACTTCACCTATATGGGCATAGGGGAATGCACTATGTATTTGGCTACTAATCGTAGGGGTTGCCGGAGTGACAGAAACCTGAACCTTGATGACCCACAAGTATAGGGGGTGTATCGCAGTATTTTCGATAAGTAAGAGTGTCGAACCCAACGAGGACTAGAAGGTGATGGCTAGTGGTATGGATTAGGAATTCTCTGCAAATACTTATCAAACCGATTTTTAGGGGTTTTTGATAAAGAAAGTAAACAAAGTACGAGTAAATAAAAGAAATATATGAATAAATGCAGCACGTGGCCCAATCCTTTATGCAGCAAAGGACAAGCCAGTTGTATTACTTAAGATGACCAAACGTTCTCGAGGACACATGGGAAGACTGTCAAGTGCTTTCGCTTTATATAGTTGATTAATCTTCTTTAGCTTGCTAAGTGTTGTGTGGGTGAACCTGTGCTAATGTACCGACCTTCCTAGGACTAATACATACTTGTGATTATACCCCTTGCAAACATCCGTAAGTACAAGAAAGTAATTAAGGTAGAAACCTAACCACGGCTTTAAACTCTAAGACCCTTAATTCCCTTGTGCAATGGTTTCCTAACGGAGGTTCAGGTTTATGTCACTCCGGCAACCCCTACAATTAGTAGCCAAATACACAATGGATTCCCCTAGGCCCATATAGGTGAAGTGTCATGTAGTCGACGTTCACATGACACCACTAGAAGACGTACACCACAACTTAAATAACAATCTATTGAATCTTTCTCAACACAACTCCACTACTAACAACATGACTTCTCCCATGTCCTCAAGAACAAAACGAACTACTCACAAGACATCATATG
This sequence comes from Avena eriantha, assembly GCA_910589775.1. Classification (NCBI taxonomy): domain Eukaryota; kingdom Viridiplantae; phylum Streptophyta; class Magnoliopsida; order Poales; family Poaceae; genus Avena; species Avena eriantha. Next base: position 132,310,146 of record OU342744.1, on the reverse strand, counting down.
GATCATGATCAGAGATGGAATAATGATGTATAACAATCTGAATATAAACAATAATTCAACGGTTCACTCAATAGCATCAACTACAAAGAGTAATAAACACTGGGAAAGTTTCCCCTATGAACTATGCAAGATTCAACATAATTGTTACAACAATATGGAGATGGTGATGAGGGTGCTGATGGTGATGGTGGTGGTGGTGATGATGATGATGATCCCGATGAAGTCCAGCTTGATGGTGGTGTTGATGGCGACGATCTCCCCTCTTTGGGAAGGAATTCCCCTGGCAGAAATCTGTCTGCCGTAGAGATCTTTCTCTCTCGGCGTTTTCTGCCCCGTAGAGGCGGCGGAATCTTTCTGTGGTCGCTCCCCGAGTCTTAGGGTTTCGCGAGGATGATATACACCAGAGGGGAGAGCCTAGAGTGGGACAGGGCGGCCACACCACCTGCTGGCGCGGCCTAGGGCTGCCCGCGCCAGGAGGTGGTGTGGGCCCCCTGTGGCCCATCTCTAGCCTCCCTTCTGGCTTCCTTCGTCTTCTGGAAAAATAGGATTTTCCGTATATTTTCCCGGATTTTCTGATCTTCGCGAATTTTGCCTCCAAACAGCACCTTTTCCATCAGAATCCTGACTGCAGCGGTCCATGCTCCAAAAGTCATCAACCATGCAAAAATATATGAAATAACATAAGTGTCACCTCTCAATACGAAATATATCAAAGAATAATAGTGAATTATGACATAGAATAGTGATGCAAAATGGACGTATCAACTCCCCCAAGCTTAGACTTCACTTGTCCCCAAGCGAAACTGAGCTCAATAAACATGGCCTCAGGTTTATGGAGTGAAGAGTCGATAAAAGAATACGGACAAGAAGCATCACATTCATGAATACATAGATCATAGCAGAAGACAACTCACTATTATATAACTCAACTTGCAATAAGTAGAGGAAACACAATAAAGATACATAAAGTGAATCATAATTGGTAATGGCAAACTTAGCTCTTGGTCGAAGAATAGTTTATAATTTGCTGGAGTTCACAAATAACTGGTTTTCAATGATAGCTTTCAAAGTAGTAAACATCAAGATAAGAGCAATGTGCAAAACAAGGAACATAAGAAACATGAATGAATAAATCATCATATGAATGAATGAAACACAACAACTCAAAATACTTGTTGAGACAGAAGGGAGTAGGTTTACTGACTCAACTAAAAAGTAAAAGAAAGGCCCTTCGCAGAGGGAAGCAGGGATTGCAAGTCTCATAAAGAGGTCCCAAAAATTATGATACTTACTAGCTTTCAGCTCTCATTGCCCCTATCATAGGCATCTTTTGGTGGTTAAGGTTAAAGTGACACAACTAAGAGGATATGCTTGACAAGTTATAAATTAAAGTCCCATGCCCCTTAGTTATGAGTACCGATCCTCATGCTACTCAACTTCAGTCACGAGTAAGCTCTTGTCATTGTAAATACATGTGTATCATTAAGAACCGCCAACGGGGTACCCCTTGCACATGACACAGGAGCTATCCCATAATCAAAATGACAAGCCAAGCAGACAGTGAGCATCTCAGTGATCTTTTTATTTGCTATTTGCATAGGTTTTTATTGAGGATGCTTCATAGAATGCTCACTACAGTTATGCTGCAAGTTTCCACCATGATTAGGCCCAGGCGTTTCTCTAACACATATAAAGTCCATGATCTTACACGTTCCACTTTTATTTCACACCGCTGGGATCCATAAGAAAAAGAACATGATATCAACTAGGTACAAGTACCAATGAAGTGTTGAAAGTGGTCCCCATGATACATGGTTCTGCTAACTTCAATTCATAAAGCGCAAGCATATACGCAACAAAGAAGGACCCAATGGTTCAAGTTTATTAAATGCAAGAAAGTAAAGTGTGCCATCAAGTTCGTGAGAGCTTTAATCACTAATTTTCACATAACAAGTTTAATTTGGGAGGTAGATAAAACAAGAATTTACTTGGAATAGCAATAATGCTACTAGGTAGGTATGGTGGACACAAATGGCAAAGGTTTTGGTTTAAAGGAGTGGATGCACGAGAAGAATTCCCTCTCGGTACAAGTTTTTGGCTAGCAAGACTGGGTAGAAAGTATAAGAGTTGAAGGAAACAAACAAACATACAAGTGATAGAAACATACATGCAATCTTCCTTGGAAGCACAAAAGATCTTAACTAGAGAATAGTAGACTTACGAGCAAATCAAGAAAGAAAGATGATGAAATCATTTTTCTTTAGAGTACTTTTATCTTTTTCATTCAACTCTCAAAAATAGTGTTGCTACCGACCGAGCTAGGTTTGCCAAAACCAACAAAATTAACTCAATGATACCAATACTAACAACAAGATCAATCATACAACCACGAATTGAAAACTAATATAAGCTATGCAAAAGAGTGAATGATAGAACTTCTCATTAATATTCCATAACGGCAACTCACACAAAGGGATACATATCTAACGAGAGAGGGGACACTTCCATAATGCAAACCATCCTACATAATAACTCCTCTATTCATGATATGACTCTACTAATAAGGTAAAAAGATAGAAGATAGTGATGTGATACCGCAGCACTCCCCATGCTTGGAACAAACCAAGGGGATGCCAAACCTGATGACGAATTACTCCTTCGGTGGTGGTGGTATCCTCTCATCTTCGCCCATCTTCCAAGGTAAGGGATTCCCATCAACAAAGGACATCGTGGTTTCCAACATCCTAAAACTTGCAGCAGCACTTATGCGTTTAAACTTAGCCTCATACTCACAATTTTGATTCTGAACATCATAGAACTGTGCTTGCAGTTCGTTGGTTGTTTGGCGGAGTGAGAGGACTTCGTCTTTGAGTTCAGCAGTCTCCTTTTGGTTCTCGGTGATGAGTTTGGAACAGATTTTATGGATGATATCCACTTCGCGCTCCGCCATCTTCTTGTACCTAAAGACTTCTTGCTCCAGTGCTTCCATCCTGTCCTCCAGACTTCCTTCACCTTTAGGGCCTTGAACCTCTTTAATCCGGACCTCCCCATCTTCGAGCAACAACTCCTTGGGATGAATCTTCAACTCTCTCATGTATGGGTTGATGATGTCTTCTAAGGAACCTCCCTCGGCTGATCTAGTGGAAGACATTGTGGCTCCAAATCTAGGATTCTACCTGGCAGAAATAGATCAAAACAAAAACACGACGAAAACACGATATATGAACCTCGGAAGATCCGGGGGGTTATATACTAAGAAGTTTCATAACAAGAGGAAGGTACTGGTTGAAAACGGGTCGGAGGCACAGTCTGGGGTGGCGTCACCACCTGGTGGCGTGGATAGGGGTGGGCCCGCGCCACAGGGTGGTGTGGGCCACCCTAGCTCCGTTTCTGTCCCTTTTTTGCTTCGTAACTTTCCTTATTGACTAAAAACTGCAAAAATATAGTTGGATTGTATTTTCGCGGAACTTTTCCTACCAGAACTGCTACCTATTTGAAAACAGACTCTGCAGGTCTCTGAATTTGGTCCTTGATGAATTTCTCCAGAGTTATAACTTCAAAGACATCAACATCTTCATTGTAAGAATCTCCAGCAATATAGTGCTTGAGTCGCTGCCCATTCACTACTTGTGTACTATTATCTTTTAAAGAAGAAATTTTTATTGCTCCTGAACGGTATACTTCATCAATAATGAAAGGTCCTTCCCATTTTGACAGTAGATTTCCTGCAAAAAATCTAAGATGAGACCTATACAATAGAAATTTCTCACCAACATGAAATTCTCTCTTAAGTATTCACTTGTCATGCCATCTTTTAACTTTTTCCTTAAAGAGCCTAGCATTTTCATAGGCTTCACTCCTCCATTCATCTAAAGAACTTAAGTCAAATAATCTTTTCTCACCAGCGAGCTTACAATCTCTATTTAGTTCTTTAACTGGCCAGTAAGCTTTGTGTTCTAATTCTAAGGGTAGGTGACAAGCTTTCCCATAAACCATTATATAAGGAGACATCCCCATAGGATTTTTGTAAGCAGTTCTATAAGCCCATAAAGCATCATTCAACTTTTTAGCCTAGTTTTTTCTAGATCTATTAACAGTCTTTTGCAAGATGGATTTAATTTATCTATTTGATAACTCTACTTGCCCGCTAGTTTGGGGGTGATAAGATGAAGCAATTCTATGATTAACATCATATTTAGCAAGGGTCTTTCTAAAACCACCATGAATGAAATGAGAACCCCCATCAGTCATGAGATACCTAGGCACTCCAAACCTAGGAAAGATAACATCCTTAAGCATTGTTAGAGAAGTCTCCCCGTCAGCACTCCTTGTAGGAATGGCTTCTACCCACTTAGTAACATAATCAACGGCAACAAGAATATGAGTGTAACCTCTCGAAGGAGGGAAAGGACCCATAAAGTCAAATCCCCAACAATCAAAATGTTAAATAACTAGAGAGTAGTTCATAGGCATTTCATTGCGTCTAGAAATATTACCAACATGCTGACATTCATCATAAGATAAAACAAATTTTCTTGCATCCTTAAAAAGGGTAGGCCAGTAGAAACCTGATTGTAGCACCTTTTGTGCAGTTCTATCTCCTGCATGATGTCCTCCATAAGCACTACCATGACATTTACGCAATATCTCCTTTTGTTCATATTCTGGAACACATCTTCGCATAATACCATCCACTCCTTCTTTGTATAAGTGTGGGTCATCCCAAAAATAATGCCTCAAATCATAGAAGAACTTCCTCCTTTGCTGAGCTGTAAAGGTTGGAGGCAAATACTTGGAGACAATAAAGTTAGCATAATTACTGTACCAAGGGCTCCCTCGCCAGCTTGCCCCTACTGCGGCTAACTGTTCATTTGGGAAACTATCATTAACAGGCATAGGGTCAAAAGAGATGTTTTCCAATCGAGATAAATTATCAACTACAGGGTTTTCAGCACCCTGCCTATCTACTATATGTAGATCAAACTCCTGTAAAAGCAGCACCCATCTAATAAGCCTAGGCTTAGCATCCTTCTTCGTCATAAGGTATTTAATAGCAGCATGATCAGTATGAATGGTGACTTTTGAGTCTACAATATAGGGCCTAAACTTATCACAAGCAAAAACAACAGCTAGAAATTCCTTTTCAGTAGTAGCATAATTCCTTTGAGCATCGTCTAGAGTCTTACTAGCATAATGGATAACGTTTAACTTTTTATCAATTCTTTGCCCAAGGACAGCACCTACAACAAAATCACTAGCATCACACATTATTTCAAAGGGTAAACTCCAATCAGGTGGTTGAACAATAGGGGCTGTAGATAAAGCCTTCTTAAGAGTTTCAAAAGCTTCCGTACAATCATCATCAAAAACGAAGGGTACATCTTTTTGAAGAAGATTAGTGAGGGGTTTTGATATCCTAGAAAAGTATTTAATAAACCTTCTATAGAAACCAGCATGACCAAGGATACTACGAATACCTTTGATGTCTCTTGGACATGGCATCTTCTCAATTGCCTCAACCTTAGCTATATCAACTTCTATGCCTCTTTCAGAAACTTTATGCCCGAGGACAATCCCTTCATTAACCATGAAGGCATTTCTCCCAATTAAGAACAAGATTAGTTTCTTCACATCTCTGCAAAACTTTATCAAGGTTGTGCAGAAAATTATCAAAAGAAGTTCCATAGACAGAAAAGTCATCCATGAACACTTCTACAATTTCCTCACAAAAACCATGAAAGATAGCAGACATGCACCTTTGAAAAGTAGCAGGAGCATTACATAAAACCAAAGGCATACGTTTATAAGCATAAGTTCCGTAAGGGCAAGTAAAAGTAGTTTTTTCTTGATCTTGTTGTTTAACAGCAATTTGAGAGAAACCAGAATAACCATCAAGAAAACAAAAAGGGTCTTTTTAGACAACCTTTCCAACATTTGATCAATAAAAGGAAGCGGGTAGTGATCTTTCTTAGTAACATTATTAACTTTTCTAAAATTGATGCACATCCTATAGCCTACTACTATTCTTTGAGGAATAAGCTCATCATTATCATTAGGAACAATGGTAATACCTCCGTTTTTAGGAACACAATGAACATGACTAACCCATTCACTATCAGCAATAGGGTAAATAATACCAGCATCAAGGAGTTTCAATACCTCATTCCTTACCACTTCCTTCATCTTAGGGTTTAAACGTCGTTGGTGCTCCACTACTGGCTTTGCATCTGGTTCTATGTTGGTAGAATGCTGACATATAGTAGGTGAAATCCCTTTTAAATCATCCAGAGTATAGCCCATAGCTCCTCGGTGTTTCTTCAAAACCTCCAACAACCTTTCTTCTTCCTTTCCTGAAAGTTTAGAGCTAATAATAATAGGATATATCTTTTTATCATCAATATAATAGCAATGATCACCAATTCTAACAGAAAGCACAGGAACACTAGCTTTTTTAATTCTATTAGGATGTGAAACAATATTAGAAGAATCCTCACAAAAGACTATGTGTCCATCTTCTATGCTTTTAGTGACAAGGTCTTTCACAATTGCTACCACAGGTTCAATGTTTATTTGTTCATCAGGTTTTACAGTTCTCTTTTCACTTTTAGTGATTACATTAGTTATCATAGGATGATCCTTTACCTTATCTGGGAAGGGAATCTTCTCGATATAAGGCTCAGGTAAGATGTGATCAATAATGCACCACTCAGTTCTCCCAACAGGAACACAGTCAACAATATCTTTATAAGGTGCGTGGTACTTATTCCATCCCCTTTTTGGAATTTCAATATAAGAAGCAAAAGCTCTAAAGCAATTCGTAATAACTTGCAAATCAAGACCATACACATTACTAATATTTTGAAAGTCATCAGTTCCCATAAAAGATTCAATGCATTCATAATCATAATTTATACCTGACTTTCTACCTTTGTCATTCTCCCAAGCTTCAGCATTGTCTTGAATATGGTCTAGAAGATCCTATTTAGCTTCTTCTTCCATACGAGTGAATGATCCAGCACAAGAAGCATCCAATAAATCCTTGTCATGTAGAGGGAGCCTTGCATAAAAGTTATTGATAATAATATTGTTGGGGAGCTCATGAATGGGACATTTGAGCATTAGTAACTTCAATTTCCCCCAAGGTTGAGCTGTACTCTCTCCATCAAGAGGCCAAAAGTTGTATATTTGATTCCGATCTTTATGAATCTCACTAGGAGGATAAAACTTTGAATAAAAGAGAGGGACTATTTCCTCCCATTCCAGAGCTTGACCATTCTTCAGCAGCTTATACCATTCCTCAGCTCTTCCTTTCAGTGATAATGAGAATAACTTCTTTTTAACTTGATCTGTAGTAATACCTGCACACTTGAACAACTCGCATAATTCGTGTATAAAGAGTAAATGATCACCGGGATGGACAGTTCCATCCCCAACATAGTAGTTATCCATAAAACGATCAATAATTCTTGTAGGTATTTTGAAAACATCATTCTCAGCAGGTAGTGGCTTATCTACTACCTTAGCAGTGGTAGTAGCATTACCAAATAAGAAACTCAGCGGATTATCCATAACGAAAATAAAGCAACTAACAGAAGTAAACAATACTCACAGTAGAAGTTTCCTTTACCAGTTCCACTCTCCAATAGCGCTTCACTCCCCGGCAACGGCGCTAGAAAATAGTCTTGATGAACCACAAGTATAGGGGGTGAATCGCAGTATTTTCGATAAGTAAGAGTGTCGAACCCAACGAGGAGCAGAAGGTGCTGGCTAGTGGTATGGATAAGGAATTCTCTGCAATTACTTAGCAAACGGATTTTTAGGGGTTTTTGATAAAGCAGGTAAACAAAGTACGAGTAAATAAAAGACAGTAGGAATAGATGCAGCAAGTGACCCAATCCTTTATGCAGCAAAGGACAAACCGGTTGTATTACTTAAGATGACCAAACGTTCTCGAGGACACACGGGAAGACTGTCAAGTGCTTTCGCTTCATATAGTTGATTAATCTTCTTTAGCTTGCTATGTGTTGTGTGGGTGAACCTATGCTAATATACCAACCTTCCTAGGACTGATACATACTTGCAATTATACCCCTTGCAAACATCCGTAAGTACAAGAAAGTAATTAAGGTAGAAACCTAACCACAGCTTTAAACTCTAAGACCCTTACTTCCCTTGTGCAATGGTTTCCTAACTGGGGTTCAGGTTTCTGTCACTCCGGCAACCCCTACGATTAGTAGCCAAATACACAATGCATTCCCCTAGGCCCATATAGGTGAAGTGTCATGTAGTCGACGTTCACATGACACCACTAGAAGAAGTACACCACAACTTAAATAACAATCTATTGAATCTTTCTCAACACAACTCCACTACTAACAACATGACTTCTCCCATGTCCTCAAGAACAAAACGAACTACTCACAAGACATCATATGGATCATGATCAGAGATGGAATAATGATGTATAACAATCTGAACGTAAACAAGAATTCAACGGTTCACTCAATAGCATCAACTACAAAGAGTAATCAACACCGGGAAAGTTTCCCCTATGAACTATGCAAGATTCAACACAATTGTTACAGAAATATGGAGATGGTGATGAGGGTGCTGATGGTGATGGTGGTGGTGGTGATGATGATCCCGATGAAGTCCAACTTGATGGTGGTGTTGATGGCGACGATCTCCCCTTTCCGGGAAGGAATTCCCCTGGCATAAATCTGTCTACCGGAGAGATCTTTCTCTCTCGGTGTTTTCCGCCCCGCAGAGACGGTGAAATCTTGTTGTGGTCGCTCCCCGAGTCTTAGGGTTTCGGGAGGATGATATACACCAGAGGGGAGAGCCTGGAGTGGGCCAGGTCAGCCACACCACCTACTGGCATGGCCTAGGGCTGCCCGCACCAGTGGGTGGTGTGGGCCCCCTGTGGCCCATCTCCAGCCCCCTTTCTGTCTTCCTTCGTCTTCTGGAAAAATAGGATTTTCCATATATTTTCCCGGATTTTCTGATCTTCGCGAATTTTGCCTCCAAACAACACCTTTTCCATCAGAATCCTGACTGCAGTGGTCCATGCTCCAAAAGTCATCATCCATGCAAAAACAGATGAAATAACATAAGTATCACCTCTCAGTATGAAATATATCAATGAATAATAGTGAATTATGACATAGAATAGTGATGCAAAATGGACGTATCAAACCCCCGTTAGGAAACCTTTGCACAAGGGATGTCAGGGTCTTAGAGTTTAAAGTTGTGGTTAGATTTCTATCTTAATTACTTTCTTGTACTTATGGATGCTTGCAAGGGGTATAATCACAAGTATGTATTAGTCCTAGGAAGGTCGGTACATTAGCACAGGTTCAACCACCACTAGTAGGAAATAGCCTATCTCTAGGGCATGGAAATGGGACTTCTGTGGCGCATATCTTAGTCACCATTGTTACCTCGCCACTGATAACTACTTCCTGTGGCGCATATGGATATGCGCGACAGAAGTCCCAGACTTCTGTGGCGCATTTCTTCATATGCGCCACAGGAAGAACTTCTGTGGCGCATTTACATATATGCGCCACAGAAATCCCATGCGCCACTGACTATATAATTATATGCGCCACTGATTGTGTAACACGTATTCGAAGTAAAATACGTTCCTGGTGTTTAATCAGGTATTTATACAGTATTTATCCAGATGAGTATAAAGTACATTGCACAAGTAGTAGATGCATGAAAACCGACATATATATATATATAATACAAACACTTAGAGCCCAATCGAGATACATATATAGTGTCAAGTGCCGAACTTTTACACAAGTGCCGAATACAAAGTTCATATCATCTCACATTACAAATATGAAGTGGCCACCGCTGCCTACACTAGGATCAAATAGAAGACATCTGTGATAATGGTGAGCAAGAGCATTAGCCCAACCAATATCTTCATCCGGTTCTTCTTCCACAAGTGGTTCCTCCACTTGGCTACTGCCTCCTCTCTAGTCACGTATCCTTTGTAGATGTTGCCGCTGAATTTGTTCACTTGTTTGTGACAATCCTCCCACTCCTCGTAGACTCCTAGAACCCTACCCATGTACACCACATACCACCTCGTCGCCATATCTATAGACGACAAGGCATATTAGTAAAAATACAACGAAAATAATTAATAAAGGGTTCGCATCCATATATATATATGTTCACAGAATATAAAACAAAGGATCCATAAACCTAACAGATAGATCATCATAGAAGCAATAAGTTCGACGACAACATGACCACAAGGTAGTTTAAGTCTAACAACAATGACCATTTCGACCACGAGATAGTAAAGTTTATGACACACACTAATACAGCAGGCGTCCATCAAGAATATACACACATTGGATCATGCTAGAGGCACACATCGATCATGAAGACTTCCTCTTCTCGCTCGGCTTCGGGAACGGTAGATAACCCTCTTTCGTCATCCACGTCCTTGTGTCTCCCTCTTACTCAACCCTCTAGCTTGTTGTAGGGCACCCCCCCTATGTTGACATCTTCAATGATGATTTGCGACAACTTCATCTGAATGTGATGGAAGTCTTCTCTAAGATCACCATCATCGATTCACGCCAAAGTTTCGGCCCATCCTCGGAGACTAGATGGCAGCGTTAGGTTCTGGCAATCCCGAACATAGCCTTTAAGGTGATGGAGGACGTAGAAGGCCTCCTTGGCACCAGTAGTGGACTGCTTGATGGAGGGGAACTCGAGCACGTGCTTGAACACGTGTTGCCATCCTTGATACATTCCTCCTTATCTACGAAGGTGTATCCCTTCTTGGTGTAGCCCTCGAGAGCCTCATTGCGAACATCCCTTATTTTGGTGTAGTCTTTCTTCTTCGTCAAACTCCCCGAGTCGAAATATGTGGCTAGCGAATACCTCGGGGCAAGGACGATGAGTGTGCAGTATTTGTCTCTGCGCAACACAATTGGAATGTTGGAAAAAGAGCAAAGGAAGAAATCTATAAGAAATGCATAAGGTACGGTGGCGATGAGCGAGTGTGTGTACTTACTCGGGAAAGAAAGGCAAAAGAAGTGTGCCCTTCCTCTTGTTTTCCACCATGAACTTCTTGAGGTACGCCGTCGCCTTGGTCTGTGTCTCTGATCCTTCCACCAACTGGCTGTCCTGCATGTAGTAGGGATCCACTATCGCGATTTCCGGGGTACTCTCTCTCTCTTGATCTTGATCGCCAGATTGAGCGCGTATAGGCGGACCAAGTTATAGTCCAGCCGTTTCGTGAGAAACAGCTTGAATATGTCCTCGAATGCTATGAAGAATATATCCGCGGGGGGTTCATCGACGAAGCCCACGTCCAATGGCACCTTGGCAGTGAAAACCGGGTAATTTGGATCTTCGTCTTTAAGAAGGAGGCCGTCTAGTGTCTTGACACCCTCGTGCAAAGTTAACATGGCTCCAACCGCAATGCGGATCATATCCGGAGTTAATATCGGATCACCAGCTACATGCACTCGGGGCAAGCCATATTGTGTGGATGGTACGACGACGGCGTCCTGACCCCGGATCCTCTTCGGAAGAGGCTGGCTCGCACCCTTCTTATTATTACCTCTCTTCCTGTAGTGCTTCTTCTTCACAACAGTGTCAGCCACTACCATCTGCTCATTAGCCGCCTTTCGGAGTGTGTTGGGGCTGAAAACCAATCCTGGTTTCTCTTGTGGTGGATCGGCGGCCGGAGGCGTCTCTTGAGAAAGACCATGGAAGACCAGGCGCTGCATGCATGTATTGGGATGACCAGCTTGATGGTCGTCACGAGATGTGAAGGGTTCTTCATCCACAGAAGGCATATACAATCCTTTGGCGGTGCCGGTGTTGATGAAGTCGTCAACGTTGACCAATTCATCATCATATTCATGGGTGCCATCATGTGGTGGTGGTAGCGAGGGCGACGGCGGTTGCGGCACAACGTCTTTTCCATGTGGCGGTGCACACGCTGCCAAGAGTTACTGGTGACGGCTGGTGGTGGCGACGACGGCGGCTGCTGGCTTCCGAGGTGGTGGCTGGGCGATCGGTCGAGAGGTGGCGCCGGTGCTCCCCCTGCAAAATGAATCTGGGTCTTCGGCCATATCAAGGGCCAGTTGTAGCATTCTCCAAGGGTCTTGTGTTCGTCGGCTCCCTGAGGATGAAAGGGGGTCCATGTCGTCACACCCTGGCAACACCCGAGCCAACCTGACCCTCATCACGTCATCATCCATTGGATTGTTGTGCATCGTGCGGCTCGCCGGTTGTATGAGAGTGCCCTTGGCAACATCCTTCAACTCACCGCCGACATCTTTAAGCAGGAGTACGCAAGTGTCCTGAGGCAAAACATGTTGTTGGGCGTCATGAGATGGCAGCAGTCATGCATCGAAGGCATAAAGAAGATGACGTGCACTAACTAATTAGTTACCTTGCTGATGGCGTGGATCTCGGCTAATTTAGAGACACGTCCGATGCCGGTGGCCGGCCTATCATCATCTGCAATCTCCCGCTCGGGTGCCTCACGAAGCACCACCGCCGTCGGCTGCACCTTATTGGTATCTTTGGCGGGAGGGGGTGTCGGTGTGACCAAAACGAGCGGCTGCGTCCTGACGTTGACGACCGGCGGGGTCACCAGGTCCGGTGACACGGTAACATTGATGCCTGAGTTGCTGCCGCTTAAGCTGGGTAGATGTATCAGCCCCTGTCGACCTCCCGCATTCCAAGCAGTAAGCCCCTCGAAAAACTTAGGGGGATCATCGAGCGGAGCTTCTCTTCCTTCTCCTCCAGTGTCTGCACCTTCATCTTCAGCTCTTCAACAACGGCTTTATCCTTAGCCGCCAACTGGTTCTACCTCTCCCTTCTTTTCTTGGCGTCCTCTTTGTAGTACTCCTTGAACTTCATGCTCGTACCGAAGCCGGACACACGGCCAGCTGAGGACGGCGGCAACCCCTTGTCCGTCTTCTTGTAAACATTGGTCGTCCTGTTGAAAACCATGTCCCACGGCTCCATCGAATCCTAGGACGACTCTATGGCAGTAGCGTTCAGTTCATCCTCCTATAGAGACAAGGAAAGGTGAACCCATTTAGATTCTTGACTTCATTATTTTAATTACAACGCAATAGACTTGAGATTGGCGATAAATTCCTTACCAGCTTCTTTTCAAAGTCCTTCACCTCCGGATCGTCGGTGATGAACTCCCATGTTTCCTTGTCCAGGTAGTAGCGGGCCCGAACAAATTGCCTAAGCTGCAAGTCCATGATTTTAAGCCAAGGGTTGTCTTTACCAAGGTGTTCAAGCTCGGCGTCCTCCTTGTCCCAAATGGCCTGTTTCCCCCTGTAACCACCGCTTCCAAGGTGGTGGTTACCTATGTTCTGTTCCCGCATACTCCTTCCCCATTTAGTCCATTTTATAGCGTCAGCGGCAGCTATATCCGCCTTGAATATCTTAAACTCCTCTTCGTCGAGCATCGAATTTTTCTTACTAATAACCTCCCAGCTTTCACCTTTGTCAATGCTAGTGTTCACCTGGGTTTTCCAGCTGCTCAAGGCGTTGCTCATCTTCGTGAGGGCTAGTTTGTTCACCGGGTTCTTTCTCTCGAGGTTTCTAAACCGCTCTGGGAATCTGTATCGCTTGTGAAGCTTCATAAGGAGGTTATCGACCAAAGCTGCATTGTCAGCATGTCTGATGTACTTCGTGTTGATCGACATGCTTTCCCGGACGATGCACCCGAGTTGCAGGCCGTACCCTTTAGCAATCACCTCTGGCGCAATGGGTAGGCCACTTTCTGTGACCTCAGTGAACTCATCGTAGATGGTGGCGAGCACTAGCACCTTCCGCTCCTTCTGTTCCTTCTTCTTCTTCTTCTTCTTCTTCTTCTTCTTCTTCTTCTTCTTCTTCTTCTTCTTCTTCTTCTTCGAAGCGGACGGGTTGCCGCTATCGCCATCCGTGCGCTCGCCTCCATCGGTGCGGGCACCGCCATCGGTGGTGTCATCCTCTTCGCCGCCGCCTTCACTAGTTCCATCGTAGTCGTCTTCATCCCCCCCCGTAATCAGGATCTCCTCCCTCATTGGCCCCAGCAGCTCTGGCAACGGTCGCCTCCTCCTCCGGTGGTGGTGGCATCCTCATCGCCTCCTCCTCCTCCTGTTGGGACCCCCGCCAAAATGACTGGTTGGCCTGTCTAGCTTCTTCTTCGACGCAAATCATGTGCTTAGAAGGGCCGGCCTCATTTTTTCCGGCATGTTTGCACTACTCTATTAAAAAGAGGCAAAAAGTTAGCACAAATCTCAGCCGAAAAATTCGGCATGACCTTTGCTAATTTTTTGACCTAGGAGTGCCCATTTCTCAACCGAAACAGAAGTGAATCGACACTTCGGGAGAAATGGGCAACTCAAATGAAACCCCTGCAACATTCACACACAAGAAAACAGCCCCATTCATAGCCCCATCCAGCCCCATTCACATCCCCCATCCAGCCCCATCCACAGCCCCATTGAATCAGACAACACCATATTTTGTAAATAGAAATAATAGGACAACATGTACATCAGCCCCATAGTCCAAACAAGGGTCATCAACTTGATGGCCAGGACACAAAGAAGAACCAGAAACTTACCTCAACCTTAATAAAAGTAGATCTAGTCCAGATCATGGATCCATAATATTTATACCACAAGATGCCTTCACTAGCCAAACACACAAAGTAAAAAATTGCACTATATAGGGTATCATCAACAACCAAACGAAGAGAAAAGGACATTTCAGGTATACATCCAGAGGCACAACATTTTCAGGTATACAAGTTCCAATAACTTGTATACATCCAGAGGCAAAACATATTTACATGTAAATAAAAAAGGTAAACTATGAAACAATTATAAGAGCATTCAGTTAAAACCTGGGACATGTTCTACTGTGACATATTTAGTTGAAACCTAGGACATATTCAGTTAAAACCTAGGACATGTTCTACTTTGACATATTCAGTTAAAACCTGGGACATATTCAGTTAAAACCTGGTACATGTTCTAACACCTAGGACAAGCTATCAATAAAACATTATTAATGGATCAAACCAAGCTTAGGCAGAGTGGATCACAGGAACCAAGCTCAGGAGCTCACAATAGTTAAATAACTGAACCACATGAACCAAGATCAGGAGCTCACAATAGTTAAATAACTGAACCACAGGAACCAGAGTGGATTGAATGAGTTGCCTTAAAATTCTGTCTTTTACATGCATCATACTCCTAGTTGACTGCTAACACATGATCTTCATTTCCCTGTCTCTAGGCTTTTAGGTACTTTGACCAAAACAGAGTTGGTTATATAAAGGTAGTGTGACAAACAACACCATTGTTCTTTTGGAAGTGATTCCTTAATTAGGTACCTAAGTTTGCATTATTCTTACTTTTCTTATAAATGCAGGTGGATGATTTACAATACCACTACCACTAAAATACCTGAAAACTTACATAGCTATGGCAACAAACGCCCAAGACCAAATCAATTCCACTACCACTAAAATATAAATCAACCAGATCGTTTAATTTGTTCCATGCTTGCATCCTTGTTACTCAATCTACCACTCGTTAATAATCAGTCACTACCAGGCCTAGCTAGTTCATTGATCAGCATTCAACTTGGCACATGCAAAAGATTAACCTTCACTGAATATCCAAGAATTCCATCAAAACAGGATTACATGCATAAAGGATGATCCAAAGCTACTAAAAATAATTACAACCATTGCAATAGATGAGTACCAGATAAGAAAAAAGGTTCACATCCTAATCAACGACAGATACCTAAGATGCCAGAATTAGTGACAAACCATTGCAAAAAAAAGGTTACTCATTTGCACATGCACATCAAAAATTACCAGGTTACTCATTTGCAGTGGTTTCATACTGGTCAAATTCTCTCTGGTCTTGCATATTTGCATGGGAAGCATACTGTCCACAGGTATATACCTATGATTTTCAGTGGTTCCTGCCAATGATTTTCTCCTCTGATGCTTCCTATTTTGTTCTACCTATGATCAATTTCGTTTTACCGCCCCTTGAAGAAATACAACTATTTCTGTATTCAATTTATGAAACCGAGTATGCAACTACTTATATAAAAAAGGAGAACAAAACAGTGGTGTCAGATGTTCTGTACTAGTGTTTGTGGGAGAGGTTGAGAGGGATCTTGCCCAGGAGGCAAGGTAGCTTGATCTCAGAAGGGTGCATGGCAGATCTTTATATAGGACCAAGAAAATAAGCAACTAGGGTTCAGAGGGGGGTGGGGGGAAAAACCGTGCACGCTGCTGCTGCGGTGGTCGACGACGGCGAGGGTGGCAGGCTCCGGCGCGGCGGCTCCTCCTCCACGGGCTGTAGGGCTATAGGGCAGCTCCCTCCTCCGACGGCTCCTCCTCCATGGGTTCGTCGGGTGGCTGCTCCTCCACAGGCTGCTAGGGCTCCGGCGCGGCGGTGGCTAGGGCTCTGGCGACGAGGGAGGTGCTAGGATTTGCGTGCGGGCGATGACAGAGAGGTTGCTCGATTAGGGGGAGATTTTGGCTAAGTTTTGGATCGAGAGAGAAAGGTGGGATTAGGGGGAGAGGCCGAACAGTCTATTTGGCTAAGTGTGAATGTTCTGTGGCGCATTCCCACAGAATGTGCCACAGAAGTTCCAACTTCTGTGGCGCATTCTATGGGAATGCGCCACATAACTTTTGGATATGGTAGAAAAAAATGTGGCGTCGTTCTATGACAAGATCCGATACTTGTCCTAGTGGTCTTGCTCGCTTGCTCTCACCTAGGGCAGCCAGGTTCGAATCCTGGCTGTCTCACACATTTTTTTAATTTTTTTTAAATATTTTTAATTACATAGATATGCATATTTATTCAAAAAAAGCAAGAACATATACATATATTCATATTTATTAACATATGTATATTTATTTAAAAAACGAAAGAACTAATATATATGTGTGTTTGCTTGTCACACATAAATGTGAATTTGTATACCCACACAAATATCACATTATATGTTTTAGTCTCTAACTAATACCCACACTAATATCACATTATACCCACACGAATTAATACACCAAAGAGTCACACAATTGCTAGTGTATCTTCACATTCTTCTTGCCCTTTTTCGTCGCGGTTGAATACTTTAGCCCGTGCACTTTGAGATTTCTTCTTGTGAATGGACAACCTTTAGTAGGAAGTGTGGCCTTCCTTCTTACTTTAGTAGTAGTAGGCATGTCGAAGTACTTGTCGAATTCCTCTTCGATCTTCGGGTCACCGTTTTTGTCAAAGTTTTGCTCGTTGGCGGCTCCTTCCATTCCGATGATGCTCCTCTTGCCCCTCCTAACTACAACACGGTTGAGCTTTGATGGGTCGGTAATAAAAAAACATTGATCAACTTGGCTAGCGAGTACCCAAGGCTCATTTTTTGCGGAGGCTTTCTTCGTCGATTTGGCATCTGGTATAACCATTGTCGTGAAATACCGGCCTTCTTTTTCCACGTTCTTGGCCCATCTAACACGGAACATCGGTACAATCTCTCCACAGTAGTAGAGCTCCCATATCTCCTCGATCCTTCCGTAGAATCTTTCCATCACAGTAGTCTCATCATCAGCAAAGGATAACATAGTTACTCCTGAGTTTTGATATTCGCTATTCCTGTCCTTTTCCTCAGTGTAGAATCTGTAATCGTTTATGTCATATGACTGATAGGTCCTTAGGTTATGCTCTGGGCCCTGCGACAAGGGGAATATGAGTTTTTGATCTTCTGTAGAAGGCATCTGTGGGGGATTGTCCAGTTGCCTTTTCTTGAACCAACCCGTGAAGCTGGAGTTGTGCTCTCTAGTTACATCTCCCTTCTTCCTCGGTCGGCCCTGGTCGATGTACTCGTGCTCGATTAAGCTTTTGTGCTCTTCGACCCAAGGGCCGACCACTTCAATGTGTTGTACCGCGACTCGATGAGCCCTTTCAAAATCAGTGCATCGACCATCAATGCCGACATGCAGTGAGCGGCAGCCCTCGCGGTGACCATATCCACCGAGCCTGCCGAGGTGCTTCTTTGCGGGTATTCCAACATCCTCGTTCTCCGTGGTTAGATAATTATGGCAGAAGGAGATGCATTCGTAGATCAGAAAGCCCTTGGTTATGCTTCCATCTAGACGAGACATGTTGTGAAGGAATCCTTTGATGACACCGTTTAGCCTTTCAAACAGCATCATGTTGTGCAGGAATGTCGGCCCGAGCTGGATGATGTCGTCCACGACATGTACAAGCAGATGCACCATGATGTCGAAGAATGCGGGCGGGAAGTAAATCTCAAGCTCGCATAGTATCATCACGATCTCTTCCTGTAGCCTGTCGAGCTGCTTCACACCGATCGACTTCCTACATATGACGTCGAAAAAGTTACAGAGGCCAAACAACGTCTCATAGACATGCTCGTCCATTATCCCACATATCACAACAGGGAGTATCTGCGTCATTAGCACGTGACAATCATGAGACTTCATACCGCTGAACCTCTTCTTCGCCACGCCTAGATATCTGCTTATCTTCCCTGAGTAACCGTGAGGAACTTTCACTCCTAAGAGGCACCTAAAAAACTGCTCGCGCTCCTCTAGACTCGGAGTGAAGCAGGCAGCGCGAAGCACCACCTCATTCTTCTTAACTCTTTTGCAGCGACCTTGAGTCCCTTCCGTCTGATCATCATCATCATCATCATCACTATCAGGGTACTGAAGATCTTTCTTGATGCCAAGCAATTTAAGGTCCTTTCTTTCTTTCGGCCCATCCTTGGTCCTCTCCGGCATGTTCAGTAGAGTGCCAAGCAGACTCTCGGTAACATTCTTAGTGATGTGCAGTACATCGAGGCTATGGGGAGTGTGAAGGACCTTCCAATACGGCAGGTCCCAGAAAACAGACCTTGCTTTCCATACACCCAGCAGCGGCTTTGTCCTCGGTCGTTTTTTTCCAGGCGCAGGGCAATCTACCCAATTATTCAAAAGCTCCTCGATTTCTTTGCCACTCCTCGGACGCGGGGCTCTTTCAAGCTCGTCCTTACCATTGAACATGTCACCACGTTTTCTCCATGGGTGATCCATGCAGAGCCATTTTCGAGTACCGTGGAACACGGTTTTCGAAGACCCGGGATCCCTTGGTAGCTGGAGATGCGGTGTCTCATCCATGCACTTGACACATGTATTGTGTCCGTGGTTCACCTGGGCTGATACATATGCATAACCAGCATAGTCCTGCACAGTCGTGAGCAACGCGGCTCTCAGATGGAAATATTCTTTAGTGTAGGCGTCCCACGTACGAGCCGACGTCTCCCACAAGCTGGCTAACTCCTCTCTCAATAGCCCAAGATACATATGCATATCGATACCTGGTTGTTTCGGCCCCTGAATAAGAATGCTCATGTGTACATACCTTTGCTTTGTGCATAGCCACGGGGGGAGGTTGTACGGCCATACAAACACGGGTCAGGTGCTATGCGTGCTACTCTGGTTTCCAAAAGGATTGAGTCCATCGGTGCTCATACCTAGCCTAACGTTCCTTGCATCGCCCCCAAACTCTTCGAACTCGATGTCTAATGCATTCCACTAGCTAGCGTCTGAAGGGTGTGTCAGGATCTTGCCCTTCTCTGGATCTTCTTCGGGTTTTTCTCATTCCACGTGCCATTGCATGAGCTTTGCTTCCTTAGGATCTATGAAATATCGCTGCAGACGGGGGCTGATAGGAAAGTACAATACCACTTTTCGAGGAACTTTCTTGTTCCCTCTTTTGTACCGTCCTTGGCCACACACCGGACATGTGGTTCTATCCGCGTACTCATTCCGATAAAGTGCGCAATTATTGATGCATGCGTGGTATTTAATGTATGGTAGGTCGAAAGGGCACATGATTTTCTTGGCCTCCTCGATACTTGTTGGCAATGTGTTCCCCTTAAGAAGTCAGTCGTGCCAGTATTCCATGTTCGCGTTGAAGCTCACATTGGTCCATTTGTGTTCGGCCTTCATCTCCAGAGCCTTGAGCGTTACACTCAAACGTGTATCCTCGGGGTGACACCCAGGATACAATGGAGTCATCCTGTCTACCTCCATTTGGGCCAGCTTGGCTTTCTCTCTGGCTGCAGCTTTGTCGTTGCTCGTCTCCTTGAGGAGCAGTTCTTAAACATGAGGGTCCTGCAAGACTGAAGTTAGCAGCGTCTATGTGTTCGCGTCTTCTCCTTCTTCATGATGATCATGCCTGTCGCCATCTCCTTCTCCATGTTGATCATGCCCGCTGGCATCTCCTTCGTCATGATGATCATGCCCACCGGCATCTCCTTCGTCATGATGATCATGCCTGGTAGACTCTTCGTCTTCTCGCCTGTCCACGTCTTCGTGACCACCATGTCCTGCCGGCGCCTCATTGAGGTCACGCATGAAACCGCGCCTGAGCAGGTGACCCTCCAATTGTCTAGATTCAGGGTCGATCCAGCGTTGCAGTTTGCATGTTCAACATGGACATCTTATCATGGTCTTGTTGTTTAGAATCATGTCCTCCTTCACGTCTTTCTTGTACCTAGCAATTCGACCTTCGCTCATCGTGAGGACCATGGTTGCCTGAGCGGTCAAAACAGAGAGTATAGGTGAGAACCACACCATATGAATACACACATGCATCAATGCTTGCCGGAAAAAATTCAGCATGACCTTTCCTAAAATTAGGACATATGGGTAGTGAAAAAATTTGCCGAAATGGAAATTAATCAACATTTCGGCAAACATCCATGCAACCACACCGGCCGGGACAACAACAAGCAAGCAACAAAAAACTTCCTCCTATTGCAAACATTCATGCACCACACAAGCATCGTCTCGCCATGGATCGCACACACACACCGCCCGAGTGACAAGCTTCACCTACATGTTCATGGCCAAGTACTCACCTAGTAGACACAATAATAGCGAGACGAGACCGCGCGATGAGAGTGTGTGGACAAATAGATCTACAAGTTGGTGGAGAGGAAATTAGTAAACAAATAGAGATGTGAGAGACAAAAGTAAGGAACTTTTAGATCTACAAGTTGGAGGGAAGCTTCCACTTACCAATCTATGGACTAAAGTAGGTTTAGTTACAAGATAATGGAGAAACTATGGGCAAAATGGGGTGTGAGGGAGGAGGAAGACGAGTTGGGAGGAGGTAGAAAGGAAGAGATGTGAAATGGGTGGTGGTGGATAGATAAGGTGGGAGCTTTTGTCACCTTTTTAACATGGATCTGGATGCCCTCATCTGTGGCGCATATGGAGAAAATGCGACACAAATGCTTAATCTTCTGTGGCGCATAAGCCCATATGCGCCACAGAAGTGGGTGAATTAGATTCCGTGTGGTGGGGCCCTCCTCCATGTTCTGTGGCGCATGTGAGGATATGCGCCACAGAAGTGAAACATATATGTGGTGCATATCCGCAAATGCGCCACAGATCGTGGGTGAATTAGATTCCGTGGTGGGGCCCTCCATGTTCTGTGGCGCATAATAAAATATGCAACACAGAAGAGGTAACTTCTGTGGCGCATATCTCGTTATGCGCCATAGAACTTGGATCAACCCACCTCGGCTGGCGGGTCCCACCAATATTCTGTGGCGCATATTGTACAGAATGCGCCACAAAACTTCTAGGTTTCTGTGGCGCATGTTTCCTAGTGAGCCACTGACAAGTCTCTGTGGCGCATGGAATTACATATGTGCCATAGATTAACTTGTCTATCTATAGGCTATTTCCTAGAAGTGCACACAACACTTAGCAAGCTAAAGAAGATTAATCAACTATATGAAGTGAAAGCACTTGACGATATTCCCATGTGTCATCGAGAACGTTTGGTCATCTTAAGTAATACAACGAGCTTGTCCTTTGTTGACGAAAGGATTGGGCCACTTGCTGCATTTATTATTATTGTCTTTTATTTACTCGTACTTTATTTACCTGCATTATCAAAACCCCCTAAAAATCCGTTTGCTAAGTATTTACAGAGAATTCCTGCTCCAAGCCACTCGTCAACACCTTCTACTCCTCATTGGGTTCGACACTCTTACTTATCGAAAATACTACGATACCCCCCTATACTTGTGGGTCATCAAGACTATTTTCTAGTGCCATTGCCGGGGAGTGAAGCGCTATTGGATCTGGAACTGGTAAAGGAAACTTCTACTGTGAGTATTATTTATTTCTATTAGTTGCTTTATTTTCAATATGGATAATTCGCTGAGTTTCTTATTTCGTAATGCTACTAGCACTGCTAAGGTAGTAGATAAACCACCACCTGCTGAAAATGATACTTTCAAAATACCTACAAGAATTATTGATCGTGTTATGGATAACTACTATTTTGGGGATGGAATTGTCCATCCCGGTGATCATTTGCTCTTTACACACGAATTATGCGGGTTGTTCAAGTGTGCAGGTATTACAACCGATCACGTCAAGAAGAATTTATTCTCATTATCACTGAAAGGAAGAGCTGAGGAATGGTATAAGCTGCTGAAGAATCGCTAATCTCTTGAATGGGAGGAAATAGTGCCTCTCTTTTATTCAAAATTTTATCCTCCTAGTGAGATTCATAAAGACCAGAATCAAATATATAACTTTTGGCCTCTTGATGGAGAGAGTACAGCTCAAGCTTGGGGAGATTGAAGTTATTAATGCTCAAATGTCCTATTCATGAGCTCCCCAACAATATTATTATCAATTAATTTTATGCAAGGCTTTCTCTTCAAGATAAGGATCTATTGGATGCTTCTTGCGCTGGATCATTTACACGCATGGAAGAAGGAGCTAAATGGGATCTTCTAGACCGTCAGGAAAATGCTGAAGCATGGGAGAATGATAAAGGAAGAAAGTCCGGTATAAATTATGATTATGAATGCATTGAATCTTTTATGGGAACTGATGACTTCCAAAATATTAAAAATGCTTATGGTCTAGACTCTCAAGCTATTGCAACTTATTTTAAGACTTTTGCTTCCTATATTGAAGTTCCTAAAAAGAAGTGGAATAAGTATCATGAACCTTATAAAGATATTGTTAATAGTGTTCCTGCAAGAAATACTGAAGTTTATACTGCTAATCATGTTTTACTTAAACCTTACATTGAGAAAATGCCTATCCCAGTTAATATAAAGGAACACTCTATGATAGCTAGTATGGTTAATGAAAGTACAAATAAAGCTGTTGATCCTGATAAACAAGTAGCTATTGAACCTATGATAGCAAATGTGAAAGACTTTGTCGCAAAATATGTAGGAGATGGACACACTATTCTTTGTAAGGATACTTCTAGTATTGTTTCACAAAGTAGTGTTATAAGAACTAGTATTCCTGTGTTTTCTGTTAGAGTAAGTGATCATTGCTTCAATAGTTCTTGTGATAGCTATATTATTATATTTATTCATGATACTGAAAGTTATTATGAGAGAGGGAAAAGTGTTCTTATGCATCTCAATAATATTAAGTTTTCTCACTTTATGCTGAAAGTCTTTATGTTGCACTTGTTTTGCCTTCCTATGCTAGTAACCTTTGGTTACAACAATTTATTTTCTTACAAAATTCCCTTGCATAGGAAGTGGGTTAGACTTAAACATGTGAATTTTTGCTTCTTGATGTTCTCTTTTTCTTCAATTCATATTCCTATGTGAGCATCATTGAAATCATCATGCACATCTTAATGGCTATAAAGAAAGAGCTTTTTGGGAGACAACCCAATTCATTTGTGCTTTCAATTTGTTTTTGTTTATTTGAGTCTTGGAAGTTATTACTTAAGTAATAACCTCTCCTTATCCTTTTTTTGGTTTTTGTGCCAAGATCAACCTCTAATCAGAGAGAAGTAAGATTTGGGGAAGTTGCTGTCCCGAAACAGATTTTTGTGCTTCACTGTAAAAATTTATGTGAGATCTATGTACTTCGGATTGAGATGTAATTGTTTGTGCTTCTGCCCTAGATTGTTATTTAACTTTCGTTAGTTTTGTACTTTTTGATTTGAGCAACAAAAGATTTTCGAAAAAATTGATCTTTACTTGCTGGTCTGTTTTGACAGATTTTTGCCACTCTTGCATTTGCCTCTTAAATCGATTTCCTTTTTGAATTCCTTTTGGGCTTTCGGAAGGAGTTGTTTCAGTAGCTTATGTTTTGATGGATTTCAGTTGAAATTGAACTTAAATGGTTTATTACCTCATATGCACTAATGTTGCTAATGATAATTGTGTCAAGTTTTGTGTGAAAGAAATTTCCAGGTTAGTGGAGAAAATGGTGTAATAAGAAAGTGAAAGGTTTCATGACTCGAGCAATATGTGTATGAAGATGAAGATATTTATGCTATTCAAATGGTAACTCCAAAAAAATTTATCAAAGACCAAGTTCAGAGACCTACAGAGTCTGTTTTTGAATATGTAACAGTTCTGGTAAGAAAAGTTCCGCGAAAAATCTGTCCAGTTATATTTTTGCAGTTTTTATCTAACAAGGAAGGCCACGAAGCGAAAGAGGGACGGAAATGGAGCCAGGGTGGCTCACACCAGCCCCTGGCGCGGGCACCCCTGGCCGCACCACCAGGTGGTGTGGACACCCCGGAGTCTGTCTCCGACCCATTTTCTCCCAGTACCTTCCTTTTGTTGTAAAACTTCGTAATATATAACCCCCCGGATCCCCCGAGGTTCGTATATCGTGTTCTCGTCGTGTTTTCATTTCGACCTGTTTCTGCCAGGAACTATTCTTAAAGTTTAGAAGCATAATGGTCTCCGCCAAGGATAGGAGAAAGGAGCCTGTGGAGGAGGATCCCCAAGACCCTGGGCAGGAGAAGGAGATCGAGAGTAAAGATGAAGAGGAGGCAAAGAAAAGCCAGCATCCGCACACCGGCACTACCATTGCAAGCATTGGAGTGGTGGCAAACCCTGCCAGGATCAAAAGGACTACAAGGATGTCAACTGGAAGGAAGCCTCCGCGTCACTGTTTGGCTCCACGGTCACCTTCTCCATGCACCAAGAATCTCTTCCATACCCTTATCCATGAGCATCAATTCTAGAATATGCCCAAGGAGAAACTACCCTCCAATTGGGATATGCCTCGTTCTAACCATGCAAGAAAAGAAGACTTCAAGAAGGAAGAGTGGGGAAAGAATCGTACGAGCTAGGAATCACAACCCAACATGATCATGAACCGCATTGAGAAAAACTTACAGTTCATTCGTACTCTCACCTTCGAGATTGAGGACTTGAGGAAATTGATCGAAAGCTCATCGAGAGAACACCACCACCACCGAAGGAGTAATTCGTCATCACGTTTTGGCATCCCCTTGGTTTGTTCCAAGCTTGGGGGAGTGCCATGGTATCACATCACTATTTTCTATCTTTTACCTTTTTAGTAGAGTCATATCATGAATAGAGAAATTATCATGTAGGATGGTTTGCATTATGGAAGTGTCCCCCCTCTCGTTAGATATCTATGTATCCCTTGGTGTGAGTTGCTGTTATGGAATATTAATGAGAAGTTCTATCATTTACTCTTTTGCATATCTTATATTAGTTTTCAATTGCTATTATATGATTGATCTTGTTGTTAGTATTGGTATCACTTTGGGATCATTGAGTAAATTTAGTTGGTTTTGGCAAACCTGGCTCGGTCAGTAGCAATACTACTTTGAGAATTGAATGAATAAGGATAAAAGTACTTTCAAGAAATATAATTTCATCATCTTTCTTTCTTGAGTGGCTCATAAGCTTTGTATTATCTAGTTAAGATCTTTTGTGCTTCCAAGGAAGATTGTATGTTTGTTTTTATCACATGTATGTTTGTTTGTTTCCTTCAACTCTTATACTTGCTACCCAGCCTTGCTAGCCAAAAACCTGTACTAACAGGGTATGCTTCTCGTGCATCCAATCCTTAAACCAAAACCTATGCCATTTGTGTCCACCATACCTACCTATTAGCATTATTGCTATTCCAAGTAAATTCATGTTTTTATCTACCTTTCGAATTAAACTTGTTATGTGAAAATTAGTGATTAAAGCTCTCATGAACTCTATGGCACACTTTACTTTATTGCACTTAATAAACTTGAACCATTGTGCCCATCTATGTTGCGTATGTGCTTGCACTTTGTAAGTTGTGAATTAGCAGAACCATGCTGTCATGGGGAACACTTTCAACATTGCACTTTATTTAGTTGATATCATGCTCTTTTGTTTATGGATGTCGTCGGTGTGAAATGAAAGGGGAGCTTGTAAGTCCATGGAGTTATGTATGTGTGTTAGGGAAACGCCTGGGCTGCTGGTCTAATCCATGCCTAATCATGGTGGAAACCTGCAGCGTAACCATAATGAGCATCTATGAAGCATCCTTCTTATAAAAAAGAGACAGAGATTAAAAAAAGAGATGAGAAAATAGGAAAGAGAGAAAAAGCACCATTTTCCCATGGTAAATAAGTAGATTGCTGAGATGCTTATTGTCTGCTTGCCTTGTAATTTTGATATGGGGATTCTTCGATATCATCGGGTAAGGGGTACCCTGTTGGCGGTTCTCTATGATACACATGTGTACTTACTATGACAAGAACTTACCGGTAACTAAACTTGAGTAGCATGAGGAGCGGCCCTCGTATTCAAGGGACATGAGATTTTCAACTTACAACTTGTCTAGCATATCCTCATATTTGATCACTTTAACCTTAATCACCTAAAGATGCTTATGATAGGGTCTATGAGAGCTGAAAGCTAATAAGTACCATAATTTTTGGAATCTCTTTATGAAACTTGAAATCCCTGCTTCCCTCTGCGAAGGGCCTTTCTTTTACTTTCTAGTTGAGTCAGTAAAACCTATTCCCTTCTATCTCAGCAAGTATTTTGAGTTGTTGTGTTTCATTCATTCATATGATGATTTATTCAATCATGTTTCTTATGTTCCTTGTTTTGCACATTGCTCTTATCTTAGTATTTATTACTTTGAAAGCTTTCATTTGAAAAACCATTATGTTTGAACTCCTGCAAATTGTTAACTATTCCTTGACCAAGAGCAAAGTTTACCATTACGAATAATGATTTACTTTGTGTATCTTTATTGTGTTTCCTTTACCTATTGCAAGTTAAGGTATATAATGGTGAGTTGTCTTCTATTATGATTTATGCATTGATGAATATGATGCTTCTTGTCCGTATTCTTTTATCGACTCTTCACTCCATAAACCTGAGGTCATGTTTATTGAGCTCAGTTTTCGCTTGGGGACAAGCGAAGTCTAAGCTTGGAGGAGTTGATACGTACATTTTGCATCAGTATTCTATATCATAATTTACTGTTATTCATTGATATATTTCATATTAAGAGATGATACTTATGTTATTTCACCTGTTTTTGCATGGTTGATGGCTTTTGGAGCATGGTCCGCTGCAGTCAAGATTCTGATGGAAAAGGTGCTGTTTGGAGGCGAAAGTCGCGAAGATCAGAAAATCCGGGAAAATACATGGAAAATTATATTTTTCGAAAAGACGAAGGATGCCAGAAGGGGGAGTGGAGATGGGTCATAGGGGGCCCACACCATGCCCTGGCGCGGGCCACCCTAGGCCACGCCACCAGGTGGTGTGGCCACCCTGGCCCACTCCAGGCTCTCCCCTTTGGCGTATATTATCCCCACGAAACCCTAAGCCTCGGGGAGCGACCATAGAAAGATTAAACCGCCTCTGCGGGGCGGAAAACACCGAGAGAGAAAGATCTCTCCGGCAGATAGAATTCTGCCGGGGGAATTCCTTCCCGGAGAGGGGAGATCGTCACCATCAACACCACCATCAAGCTAGACTTCATCAGGATCATTATCATCATCATCATCACCACCATCACCTCCACCAGCACCATCATCACCACTCCATACCGCTGTAACAATTGGGTTGAATCTTGCATAGTTCTTAGGGGAAACTTTCCCGGTGTTGATTACTCCTTGTAGTTGATGCTATTGACTGAACCATAGAATTATTGTGATGTTCATATTGTTACTTATCATCATATCATCTCTGATCTTGATCCATATGATGTCTTGTGAGTAGTTCGTTTAGTTCTTGAGGACATGGGAGAAGTCATGTTGTTAGTAGTGGAATTGTGTTGAGAAAGATTCAATGGTTTGTTATTTAAGTTGTGGTGTACTTCTTCTAGTGGTGTCATGTGAACATCGACTACATGACACTTCACCTATATGGGCCTAGGGGAATGCATTGTGTATTTGGCTACTAATCGTAGGGGTTGCCGAAGTGACAGAAACCCGAATCCCCGTTAGGAAACCTTTGCACAAGGGATGTCAGGGTCTTAGAGTTTAAAGCTGTGGTTAGATTTCTATCTTAATTAATTTCTTGTACTTGCGGATGCTTGCAAGGGTTATAATCACAAGAATATATTAGTCCTAGGAAGGTCGGTACATTAGCACATGTTCACCCACACAACACTTAGCAAGCTAAAGAAGATTAATCAACTATATGAAGAGAAAGCACTTTACGATATTCCCATGTGTCCTCGAGAACGTTTGGTCATCTTAAGTAATACAACCGGCTTGTCCTTTGCTGAAGAAAGGATTGGGCCACTTGCTGCATTTATTATTATTGTCTTTTATTTACTCGTACTTTATTTACCTGCATTAATTTGCTAAGTATTTAGAGAGAATTCCTGCTCCAAGCCACTCGTCAACACCTTCTGCTCCTTGTTAGGTTCGACACTCTTACTTATCAAAAATACTGCGATACACCCCTTATACTTGTGGGTCATCAATTTTCCCCAGGGAATTCGCTTAACCGCAACGGCCGTCTGTTCCACATGAATGCGAAAGAAGCCCAGGAAGCGCCAGATGTCATGCTGGGTATGTTTTCTATTAACTCAGTACTTGCAAGAGTGTTGTTTGATTCTAGAGCATCGCACTCGTTTGTTACAGAAGAATTTGCATGCACTAGTAAGATTTAACCCACAAAATTGAAGTATGTTATGATAGTTCAAATACCTGGTTCAACCACCAAAGCTAGAAAAATTTGCAAGGCTGTGCCTATCAGAATCCATGGGATAGATTTTTATGCCAATATAATAGTACTTGGAACCAAAGGTTTGGAAGTAGTACTAGGAATGGATTGGATGTCAAAACATAAAGGATTGATCGACTGTGCCAAGAAAGCCATAACCATGACCAGTAGCTCTGGAGTATCAGTAGAGCATGTATCTGAAACCTTGCCCCATCAATTCAAGTGCAACAAGAGTTTAGCCCAACCAACCCTAGACCAAGTCAGAGTAGTCTATGTGACATGGGTATACCCTACAGGTACTCGAGCTTGGTATATACGGTCCAAATACGTACAAGCCCACGGTGTCGCCAAGGCCCAAACAAAGGACTCGAGCAAACTAGGGACTCTCGATTGCTTGAAGAACAAGAAGAAGTTAAAGATAGAAAGTTTGAAGGGGAAAACCCTAACTTGTAACCGAATCGACCTGCTACCCGAGACCTAGCTTATCTATATAAAGGCTAGGAGGGGGCAGCGAGAAGGACACACGCAACCCTAGTTTTCCACAACCCTCGCCAGATTGCATCTGCGCGCCATTGTAACTTCCGAATCCTTCGATAATTCCACGAGCAGACAAGGAGGAGTAGGGACCTCTACGAGGCCTGAACCTGGGTAAATCTGTGTCCCCTGTGTGCTTGTGTGCTAGCCAATAGATGTCTCCAGCGCTCCCTCCTTCTCCAAAACCCAACTCCATAACAATGGGCATTGATGAGTTAAACCCTCGTCAATTGGCGCCGTCTGTGGGAATTGGGAGTGCTGATGTTGCGGCTTCTTCAGCCCCATCAACTGCAATCTACAACTCCGCAACAGCGGAGATTCGCCAACTCTTCGGCGCGTTCGACTTCACCGTCCACACGCCAGCCACTCGCCCGGCCTTCGAGTTCGTGGGCGATGGAATCAGCCTGGCAATTGGGAGCTTTCGCTTCCAAGTTGGTCAGATGGGCACGCTTCGCATGCCCGATCAGCCGACAGCACCGGCGATTGCCCCAGCATCATGGTTCCCTCCATCAATCGGCACCCTCAGCGAGCTCAACGCCCCGACAGCAGTCGAGAATACGGTCAGCGACAGCAGTTGCGACTCCGATCTGAGCGATCTGGCCATTGAAGATGGAGCCTACGGTTCCGGATCTGAGAGTTGTGGAAGCAACAGCTTCCCCAATCACTTCATGTGCGCCGTCATCAAAGCAGGCGACACCTCTGCCAATCGCGACAATGGTGGCAACCCTGGTAATGGCACCAATCCACCCAACCCCGGTAATGGTGGCAATGGTGGCAACGGCGGTAACGGTGGCAATCGTGCCCCCGTCAACAATGGAGGAGCAGTCGAACCTCCCAGCATAATCAACGAGCAAACCAACGATCGTGTCGTAATCAAGCTCAACGAGCAAGAGTGGGATCGCTGCCGCGAGGCCTTACGAGGCAATCCTCTACCCTTCGGGTCCCCGCAAGAACTGCTGATGGGCTATCACTGGCTCCTGAAGGAAGAATTCAAGCGCCAACTGCAAACAATCGCGCAACTTGAAGCGCGTAAAAAGGCAGCGGACGAATCGAGCCTTTGTCACGCCAGGCTCTCCTCCTACGGAGGATCCTCCTCAAGGGGCAACGAGTACCTCGCCAAGAAGAGGCAATCGCGGATGGCTCATCTCACCGAGCAAGAACGCATAGAAGCCGCGAAAGTCCTCGACTTCGGCTCTATGACAGTTGACACGAGAGGCAACGTGGTCCCTAGGACGCCGCAGGCTGTGGTGACAGCAGCCACCCTGTACCTCCTCAATAACCAGCCGCCAGCTGGAGATCCACGAACTGCCAAGCACCGATCTACGATCGCGGGCTTGGGATTAATCGAGGCCGCCCTTGACAAGGAGCCAACACCAGACCCAAAAAGGGCAAAGCGCTAGCAAAGCGCCACTCCTCGCCCTCATCCAGTGATGACAGTCATGACCTGTCTCGGCGCCGCCACTCACGGAGACACGACCGCAACGACGATGCGAGCGACGACCTCAATCAGCGCAAGATCGACAAATCAAGGGCACGACGTGCTCGATTGACTGATACGGAAGAAGAAGATGGGGAGCTCTGCGGTGCCAGATGCTTCAGCAGATCCATTAGGAAGAAGCGAATGCCTAAAGGGTTTAAACTCCTGTCGGAGAACCCGAAGTTTGACGGCCTACAGGACCCCAAGATCTGGCTGGAGGACCACATCTCCTCCGTCAAACTCCACGGAGGTAGTCGAAGCACTACCATGCAATGCTTGCAGCTACAGCTGCAGGGCACCGCCCGAGCATGGCTCAATAACCTCCCACGCGGATCCATTCGCAGTTGGGATGAGCTGGTTTATAGCTTCATGCGCAACTTTAAGGGCACGTACAAGCGGCCCGCATCAATCGAAGAGCTGAGATGCTGCCAGCAAAGATCCGACGAATCACTGCGCTCCTACATCCAAAGGTGGTCCATCATCAAGAACTCCGCGGAGAACATCTCGGAAGACCGTCCGATTGATACATTCAACGGTGGTGTCCGCCGCCTAGAACTCAGGGAGGAGCTGGGCCGCTCAAAGCCCCAGAACATCGACCACCTGATGGAGATCGCGAATCGGTGGGTCGATGGAGAACATTCGGTGAAGAATGGCGCTCACTCTAACGAGGAGGCGGAACTCGAACGCAGACTCGACCGCCGAGGCAAGCGCCGCATGAGAATCTACGATGACCGCAGAGACGTCAACATGGTCGCGGCCGGCTACGCTGATAGACGCGACGGTAACCACAACAGTGGATACCGTAGCGGCGGATACCGTGACTCCGGGAAAACCACGCAAGTATGGCAACGCCGCACTCGCGACGAAGCACCCGCGAACTCCATCGAGGACAAACTGTCCGGGCCATGCACGGTACACTTCTACATCGACAAACATGACGGCAAGAGAAAGTCCAGCCACCTCCTCAAGGACTGCCGCGAGTTCCTCAAGCTACACGAGGGATTGGTTCGGATGAACCGCAATGCAGTCGAAAGAGGCTACGGAGCCGCTCCAGGCGCCGTGGCACATGGCGCACCACCACCACCACCTGGGCGACCCCCGAACAGAGCCGCACCAGACCGGCACCACAGAGGCGAACCGTACCCACGGGCCATGGGCACCATGATGATCCAAAAGGGACGCCCCTCCAACAGGGTGCAGAAGGCCATCACTCGCCAAGTCAACTTGGCCACGCACTCACCACCATCCAACACTAAGTACCTCAGTGGAAGCGAGTCATGCATCACCTTCGACAAGCGCGACCACCCGCCTCAAATACCCCGTCCAAGTCATTGCCCCCTCGTACTCGAGGCGCAAATCGGAGGCTTCGACATGAGCCACGTCTTCATGGATGGCGGAAGCGGCATCAACCTCATATTCGCGAGTACCTTGCGAGCAATGAGAATCCCTCTAACCTGCCTGGAGGCATCGGAAACAACGTTCCACGGTATCGTCCCAGGGAAAGGCGTATACCCCCTGGGCAAAATCAACCTCGACGTCATCTTCGGCACTCCGAAGAAGTTCCGGCGCGAGCGCATCGACTTTGAGGTCGTCGACTGGCCCTCACAATACCACTGCATCCTCGGGCGCGTCGCGTTCGCTAGGTTCATGGCAGTGCCCCACTACGCCTACCTGCAGATGAAAATGCCAGGTCCCAATGGCGTCATCACGATCAACGGGAGCTTTGAGCGATCTGACAGTTGCGACAGGGAATTCAACAGAATCTCCCAATCCTTCGGCACGCAGGAGGAACTCGCGAGATTGAAAGAGATGACAGACAACAGTCTGTCTCCCCTAAGCAGGCTAAGCTCACCCGATCTCTCCTTCGACTCATCTGTGCACACAAAGAAAGTGCAGGTCCATCCATCGGATCTTGCCAAGACGGCCCTCATCGCCAACAACTTGAGTCCCACATAGGAACTCGCGCTCGTCGAATTCCTCTGTGAGCACTGGGAAATTTTTGCCTGGTGTCCTGCGGACATGCCAGGAGTTCCCAGGGAATTCGCCGAGAATGCACTCAACGTCAACCCTGACGCAAGGCCAGTCAAGCAAACAATTAGGCGATTGTCTGAGCCACGAGCGCAGGCAATTGGAATGGAGATCAACAGACTCCTTGAGGCCAAGTTCATACGCGAGATCAACGAAAGCACTTGGCTCGCCAACACGGTGCTGGTACCAAAAAAGGACACGGGTATCCTGCGGATGTGCGTGGACTTCACTTCTCTGAACAAGCACTGCCCAAAGGATCACTTCCCGCTGCCACGGATCGACCAGATCATCGACTCCACCGCGCGATGCGAACGCCTCTGCTTCCTCGACACCTACTCAGGCTATAATCAAATTCGAATGAAGGAGGAAGATCAAGAAAAAACAGCGTTTACAACGCCCTTTGGTGTGTTCTCCTACAACACAATGCCCTTCGGGCTAAAAAACGTGGGAGCCACCTACCAGCGGTGCATGCAGGATTGCCTCAAGGAACAACTGGGTTGCAACATCCAAGTCTATGTCGACGACATAGTAATTAAGACCAAGGAGGAAGCCTCTCTGATCGACGATCTGCGCGAAACCTTCGCCAACCTCGACCGCTACCGGATCAAGCTCAATCCGGACAAATGCACCTTCGGCATACCATCTGGGCAGCTACTCGGGTATCTCATCTCCGCGAGGGAAATCGAGGCGAACCCGAAGAAGATAAAAGCCATACTGGCCATGGAGAAGCCGAAGAACATAAGAGGCGTCCAGCAACTGGCCGGACAAATCGTGGCCCTCGGTCGATTTATCAGTCGGATGGGTGAAAAGGCACTACCCTTCTACCGGATCCTCCGCAAAGCTGAAAAATTCGAGTGGACCAACGAAGCACAAGAAGCATTCCAAGATCTCAAGCGCCTGCTATCCACTTCGCCAGTACTAGTGACTCCACGAGAAAGGGAACCACTATTGCTGTACATCTCTGCCACCAACCAGGTGGTCAGCACAGTGCTCGTCGTCGAGCGAGCTGAGGAAAACTAGGTCCATGGCGTACAACGCCCAGTATACTACCTCAGCGAGGTCATCACGCCAACAAAACAGCGGTACCCGGACTACCAGAAGATGGCGTACAATGTCTTTATGACCGCCCGGTGACTGCGCCAGTACTTCCAGGAACACCCAATCGTGGTAGTCAACGACGCCCCGTTGGGACATATCCTCAATAACCCCGACGCCACGGGGCGAGTCGCGCTTTGGGGAATAGAGCTATCTCCACGAGACATCACATACGAAAAGCGCGACGCGATCAAGTCGCAAGTTCTCCCTGACTTCCTCGTGCACTGGATGGAGAACCAGCTCCCTGACAAACCAGATATGTCCTACCTTTGCACAATGCACTTCGATGGATCCAAGCGGAAGGACAGAGCAGGTGCCGGTGTCATACTGACATCACCTCAAGGGGACAAGCTGAAATACATCCTGCAAATGCAGTTCACAGCCTCCAACAACGAGGCTGAATGCAAGGCCCTGCTGCACGGGATGAGGATGGCAAAAGCCTGCGGCACCAAGAGGCTCATCATATACGGCGACTCCAAGTTGGTCGTCAACCAAACAATGCATGAGTGCGATGCACTGAATGACAAAATGATCTGTACCGCGACCTCTACGATACACTCGAAGGAGACTTTGTTGGTTGCGAGCTGCGACACGTAGGTCGCGAAAGCAACGAAGAGGCGGACGCACTCGCCAACATAGGCTCTACCTGCGCCCCCATACAACCTGGGGTATTTCTCGAGTGCATCTACGAACGCTCCATCAAGCCAAAGGCCGCAGAGAAGAAAACAAGCGCATCAACGGACTCGGGGGCTACGCCACCCAATGAGCCAATGGCACTCGATGACTTGGAGCTGGACACAGGACTCGAGGGACCAATGAGCGTCATGATGATTGAAAATCCTGGACGTAGCCATACATCACATACCTCATCAGCAAGAGGCTACCGGATGATCCGACAGATGCACGGCACATCGCGCGGCGATCCAAGGCATTTGCCGTCATCAACGGCGAGCTGTACAAGTGCAACATCACAGGAGTACTCCAACGATGCATCTCCATGGCCGATGGAAAAGCAGTTCTCCTTGATATCCATGAAGGGACCTGCGGGCACCATGCCGGCAGTCGCCCTCGTCGCCAAAGCTCTACGACCTAGATTCTACTGGCCTACGACCATGCGTGACGCCAAGGACATCGTCCAAAAATGCAACGCCTGCCAGCGATTCGCGGACAAGCCGCACACACCGGGCGCAGAGCTACGACCAATCTCATTGGCCTGGCCCTCCGCACAATGGGGGCTCGACATGGTCGACAAACTTCCAAGGTCCTCACGAGGAGGCTACGTCTACCTCTTAGTCGCACTCGACAAATTCACCAAGTGGATTAAGGCCATGCCACTGACAAACCAATCAGGGCACAACGCAATCAAGTTCTTTGAGTCCATCGTCTACCGCTTCAGAGTGCTGCACATCATCATCACTGACAACGGGACGAACTTCACATCCAAAGAGTTCCAGGAATTCTGCGAAAACCTAGGAATCAACATCAGCTACGCCTCAGTCGCGCATCCACAGACCAACGGTTAGGTGGAAAAAGCAAACGGGCTCGTCTGCAACGGCATCAAGAAGCGACTCCTCCGGCCACTCGAACAAGCCGTGGGTTATTGGCCAAACGAACTTCAATCCATACTCTGGAGCCTACGTACAACTCCAAACAGCGCCACGGGCTACACGCCATTTTTTATGGTACACGGAGCAGAGGAAGTGCTACCCGCCGAAGTACGGTACAAGGCGCCAAGCATGGTCGCCTACAGCGAACAGGAGTCATCCCTCGCACTCAAAGACTCCGTCGACCTCCTTGACGAAGCAAGAGAAATCGCCGCAGAAAGATCCACGATCTACCAGAAGGACCTGTGTAACTACCACAATAGGAGGCTTCACCCCAGGTCCTTCGTTGAAGGCGACCTGGTCCTGCGACTGAAGCAGCAGGGGCATCTCAAGCTCGAGTCTCCCTGGGAAGGACCATATGTGATTACAGAAGTAATCCCAAGTGGTGCCTATCACCTTCAAGATTTAGAGACAGGAGTCGCATACTCCAACCCCTGGAACGTCGCATAGCTGCGACGCTTCTACCCCTAGTCGTTTTTTACTTTTACATTGCAAATAAGGATACTTAGCCACACATTGTACCTCGTACTGTTCTTCGAATAAATCAAAAGCTAAGTCCCCCAAAACTCTGTGTTCTCCTTTACTTTTTCAATTTATATACTCGGGGGTTGCGCCACCCTATACACATCTGTTCTTCGAACCAAAACGCGATATCCTGAGTAGCTGGTACATCAATCGAAACCCTTAAGCACAACCTCAATCCAGCTGCAACGCACCTGACAGGTTGACAAGGGACTGAGATAAAACATGGCCAGGCTAACGAAAATGACTCGCATAGTGCAACACACTTCATGCTAACAAAACTCTTTATGCACATACGATAATAAATTATTTGTAAGACCTATACGAACTTTACAACACAAGTACACTTATGTGCAGGATACAAAAAAGGCTACTACTACAGCAGAAGAACGTTGGTTTGTTCCTCAAAGAAGTCGACGATCTCTTCTGCTGGGCGATCCACCGCCTGGTAATGCGGCACCATATTCCAGGCAGAACCTGCTGGTGGTGCAGGAGGCCTAGACGCAATAGCTGCAATGTCTACGTCAGGCCTGTGCAACCGCACTATTGACAGAGCAGCCTTGCCACCGGCCACCAACTGTTGCCTCACACATTCGCGAACCGCAGACAGATCTTGAAACTTGGCCAGGAGGGCCAGCAAGCTTGATGGAGTATCATCCAACGGGAACATTGCCCGATAAATGTTCTTCAAGCATGACTGCGATTTCTTCAGAAAGAGCAGCACTCGCGACGCACGATCCTGCAAGGTCGCCAGCGCAGTCGCACGATCATGATCTACCCAGAAGTATCCACTCTCCTGAAGTTTCTCCTGGGTAAGATAATGCAGGCAAATGGCAATTATATCCTTCTCCTCCTGCGGATGACGCGCGCTGACAACTACACGCAGCAGCAACAGCAGCATGAGTACAACGTACCACTGCGAGTAACTACAAGGAAAAGATGAGAACCAGCAAACTAACATTTGAATTGGTCGCCCAGTTGCGTCACCTCGCCAGCTCTCGAGCGGCGGCTTTTTCCGCCTTCGACTTCCATACATCCACATTACCGCGGAGCACGGGAAACTCATGCTCCAGCTGCTTCACGCGGTCACGCAGTCATGAAAGCAAGGACAGCTCATCTGCCCTGGAGTGTGGCGGTGCCACGGTATCATCAAGAGTTGGTGAGTCCTGGGTTTCCCTCAAAGGATCACTTGATGTACCCTACCACAAGTCAAGATAGAAGCAAATAAGACGACCAAATCAACACAAAGACAAAAGATCAGGTGCATTCAAGACTAGCAAAAGTATCAGCAGATACACTAGCCAGTAGGCATGTTCTTAAACAAAGGACATAAACTAATCAACTATTACAAAGCTAACTAAGGAGCAGCTGGCTTCTTCGACTTCAACGGCTTCAGGGGCTTCATCAAGTTCGTGGTAGTATCAGACGCCACAGACTTTCCGCCGGCCCCCTGAGGCCGAAGCTTTTGCCGCCTTCTTGGCATGTTGGAGCTCCTCAGAGTACTTCGCAATAGTATTTATCAAATGATGCCCATATTTGCCACAGGCAGTCACAAAAGGAGCAAAGACTACCTGCTGACCATCCGCGCCAACATGCATCGCCTTCGACACCGCGGCAGGATCAATCTCGACGTCGTGGGCCTGCACCATGGCGTGCGACATAGACGTGCCAGCCGCGTGCAGTGAGTTCTTGTAGCTGGAAGGCACACCCTCGGTGAGTGACTCAACTAGCTCACCCATATTACTGATCAGCTCCACCTTGGGCATCAACTCCTCCCGGAGGCGACTGAGGGCTCCCTTGGCCTTAAAAAGTGTATCCTGGACGGCGGTGCTACGGTCCTCGACTGCCGACAGCGCACTCGCCAGAGCGTCATCACGACGAAGGGCCTGCGGGTCGAAGCTCAAATCGCCAGCATCTGTACATAAACCCACACATGGACAAAAACATCAGCGCCACCGGCAAAAACATTAGAAGCAACGAAGGATAACAATATCCACAAGCAAAAGTACTTGAGAGAGCCTTAGCGATTGAGAACAGTTGTTCTTCGAACAACTTCTCCCTGGCTGCGAAGGAGGCACGCAGCTCCTCTTCGCACCTTCGCACCTCGTCACGCGACGCGATTGCCTCGTCGCGACCCTTCACAGCCGCGGCAAGTGTCTTCTCCAAGGTGGCGACGTTACGGAATAAGGCATTATGTTCAGCTACACGACAAGCAAAAGTTGATTATCAGTCGACTATATCAAAAGGAGAAGATGAAGAAGAATAAGTGTAGAACACTCACTTTCAACCACGTGGTGACGTGTCTCCAACATTGCAAGCTGGTGGCCCATCGCCATCACTTGTTCTGCCAAGTGCGCGGCCTCCTTCACAAGGAGCTATCGCACAAACAAGGAGTCAGCAGAGGCAACAGATAACATCGACTGCAACACTAAAAAAAGAAGAAAAGCTATACTGACATGGTCCTCTAGTGACTCTAAAGATGTCTGCTGTACCGTCATCCGGGCAACCATTCGATGCTCTCCTGCACGAGGAGAACTGGAAGAGTTGTGCCCGGAGTGGGCCGCCAATGGAGGGGAAGGAGCACGCTCGACCTCTTC
The DNA here is from genome assembly GCA_910589775.1 of Avena eriantha. Lineage (NCBI taxonomy): Eukaryota > Viridiplantae > Streptophyta > Magnoliopsida > Poales > Poaceae > Avena > Avena eriantha. The sequence goes on along the minus strand of OU342744.1, from coordinate 132,271,252 downwards.
CTTGGGCCTTGAGGTCACGACTCCTGATTCCTTCAAAAAATGGACGTCGCCAGAAGATGACGACGCCTCTTGACTACAAGACAAATCCCACATTGAGAAAGGGCAAACTCAGGGACAAGCCAGCAAAGAGAAAACAGAGAAGAACAAATGAACTAGAAAACTCACCAGTCAAACTTGTCAAAGTCAAATGTGGCCTCCATCGACTCTGACGAAGACTCCTTAGGCAATCGCATCTTCTTGCGAGAATATGGTGCCACAACACTCACAGGAACGGGAGGAATTGGCGACTCCGCACCAACGCCCGCACCTTCCGAAGTCGAAGGAGACAACGTGTCGGAATCCTCGCTGCGTGAACGCTTGCGAGTACCCGGACTATCGGACTCGGGGGCTTCCTCCTCCACATCAGACGGGACAGTCGACTTAGACTCATCCTCTTCCAAGGCTTCGCGAGGAATAACCCCCTCAGGAAGAGGGGGCATACCAGGCGACACCTCCCAATCCTGCGTACAGACAACGAAATTCATCAAAAAAGCAAGTAAGCAACAGGCAAACAATCGATGAAATAAGCTACTGCGTAGCACAACTATACCTCAGGAGGAGGATTCGAAGCATCAAAGGGAGGAACAACTGGCTCACTGGGAAGCACATCCTTGTTGGTGTACTTCGTGACCAGTCAAACCCTCTTGTCCACCTCACTCGCGGACATGCCATCGGCAGACACGCGAGTGGCATCATCAGCGCTAGCCCATTGAAACATGGGGTGGACTCTGGCTTGCAGGGGCTGGATGCGACGGCGCAGCCAAGTGCGGATGAGAGCGCAGCCTCCCTCCTCTTTGCCTATGCGACTCTCGAGGTCGCAGATGCGTTGATACAACACGTCTGTCTCCATGAGCTCACCAGGCATGACTACGTTCTTCCAGGAGCGCATCCTCCTACACGGTGTTGCGGGATCGAAGGGCGTGAGTCCAAAGTGCTCACCATTGGCCTTCTGATCGCGGATGTAGAACCATTTGTCCCTCCACCCTTGGAAGGACTTTGTGAGCTTGATGTCGAAGTAGGTGGTGGATGGGTCGAAGTGGATTCCGCAACCACCTACATCGTAAACTAAAGAGCTAGATGCTGACTGGCGCTTCAATTTGAAGATGCGCTTGAAAAGGCCGAAGTGTGGCTCGATTCCGAGCCCACACTCGCAGAGTGAGATGAAGCAAGAGATGTGGAGGATCGAATTTGGGGACAGCTGATGGAGCTGGATCCCATAGAAACAAAGAAGACCCCTAAAAAAGGGGTGCAGAGGCAAGGAGAGACCACAAATGATGAATGCTAGAAACATCACTCGAAAACCAGCGGGAGGAGCAGGAATGATCTAACTGCTGGGGATGCGTGCATCGGCGACTGCAGCGGACAACACTCCATCTTGGTGAATAATATGGAGATCAGACGCCTTGATGATGGAAGGGCGCCACGCACCATTCGTGACGCGGGTGCCCGCGATCTTCTTCTTCCCGTCGGCGGCGGTGCTGGTGCCCACAGCGGCGGAGCCGCCCTTCTTCTTCGCTGCGGCAACAGTGGCCGCGGAATCAGTAGCAGCGCCTCCCTTCTTCTTCCCCATTGCACGACGGCGATACGAGCGAAGAAAGAGCTCGGAAACGAGCGGAGCTGGTCCAGCTTCGTGGAGAAAACGGGTGCAGAGAAAAGCAGAGGAGCAGCAGCAATGGCGATGGGCAACAAGGATGAATGAGAATAGATGGGAAAAAATTACCGTCGCAATGCCGCTACTTAACCCCTAGAAGATGCAATCCAATGGCCCAAAAAAACCCTACTGAACACGTGGCACACATCGCGTTGGACATGTGGAGAAGGGGAAGCGTGAACCATCCCTCCACTACTCCCATTACGCACGGAATCGAGGAGACATAGTTAAAATAAATATTACGCATGCCCAGTCAAATCAAAGTCAGAAAGTGGGACCCACTGCTCGTCACGTCCTGTCAAACTCGCTCACACGGGCAACTAAGGTCATACAAGCGTCAGCACTGACGTCATCAAAGCTACGCATCGGAAAACTTCGACTACTTTAGTCCTTGCTGGAGTCTTCGACTCCACCAAGCACTCGGGGGCTACTCCCATAGGGAGCGCTGGTCGCGCACCCTACGATTTTTCTTTTCTTGTTGTAGGAACATGGACAATCACAAGCAAACCCAACCACTCGAAACACGGTTCGACTACGGACATGGGTTACTCCCATAGGGAGCACCGGAAACAAATTCGACTGAAACAAGCAAGCAAAAGATGACAGCAGTCGCAAAAGTTCTTTAGTCCCTGCCCGAGTCTTTGACTCAACCAGGCACTCGGGGGCTACTCCCATAGGGAGCGCTGGTCGCGCACCCTATGATTATTTATATAAAAACTGTGTGTTGATAACATCCACACTTGAAACTCATGGCGAAACCGCCTCATAATTTTTCCCTACAAAGAGACTGCGTCTCCTGGGTCACCCGAATCGTCTCCGCGATGATAAAATTCGGATGCCGCGCTTACAACGTGAAGGTAAGACCTGAATAAGGCCTGGCAACGCATTTGTTGCACACTACCACAAACATATCCGTGCCTATAGGTACGATGAATATGCCTTGACGGACGCGTCGAGTGCTCACACCCATATAACTGGAATTCGACTCCTGTAAGACCTCCACGGCCTGAGTCGAATTAAACCAGCACTTTTCCGGATTCGAGTCCGGGGACTCTAGTTCGAGTAGATTGCGTTGTTTCACCCTAAGGTGGTTAACTGATACCAATACTTCAGTTATATCAGGAACATATATCAACAATCCCTATGACACAAATAAAAGCAGTCGATATGCACTCGTTCAGGCACTCGAAGACTTCAAAAAGTCCCCAGTCGAATCTGTGATTCCACTGGACACTCGGGGGTTACTGACATGGGTATACCCTACAGGTACTCGAGCTTGGTATATACGGTCCAAATACGTACAAGCCCACGGTGTCGCCAAGGCCCAAACAAAGGACTCGAGTAACCTACGGACTCCCGATTGCTTGAAGAACAAGAAGAAGTTAAAGATAGAAAGTTTGAAGGGGAAAAACCCTAACTTGTAACCGACTCGACCTGCTACCCGAGACCTAGCTTATCAATATAAAGGCTAGGAGGGGGCGGATAGAAGGACACACGCAACCCTAGTTTTCCACAACCCTCGCCAGATTGCATCTGCGCACCATTGTAACTTTCGACTCCTTCGATAATTCCACGAGCAGATAAGCAGGAGTAGGGACCTCTACGAGGCATGAACCTGGGTAAATCTTTGTCACCCAAGTTAAACCCTGATGAGTTAAACCCTCGTCACTATGAATACCCCGACGTGTTCCTAGATGATTCGCCCGGTATCCCCCTAGATCGAGATATCGAGTTCATCATTGAACTAATTCCTGGAACTGGACCCATAGCTCAGCGACCCTATAGTATGAACCCATCGGAATTAGTGGAGCTGAAGAAACAACTTGATTCTATGCTAGCGAAAGGTTTGATTCAACCAAGCGCATCGCCATGGAGATCACATGTTCTGTTTGTGGATAACAAAGATGGAGGTAACCATTTGTGCATGGATTACCAGAAGCTGAATGATGTCACCATCAAGAACAAACACCCACTACCGAAGATAGAGGATCTGTTTGACCAGTTGACTAGTGCCAGAGTGTTTTATAAGATTGATCTTAGAACTTGTTATCATCAACTCAAGATTCGTGCAACGGATATCCCAAAGACCGCCTTTACCACCAGATATGGATTGTATGAGTACACTTTCATGTATATTGGATTAACCAATGCCCCCGCTTATTTCATGAATCACATGAATAAGATGGTTATGTACTTTATGGATAAGTTTGTCATTATTTTTATCGACAATATTCTAATCTATTCCAAGTCAGAAGAAGTCCATGAGCTACACCTGAGAACCATCCTTGAAACCCTTAGAGAACATCAGTTGTATGCTAAGTTTAGCAAATATGAGTTGTAGTTGAAGGAAGTAGGATTCCTAGGACATATTGTGTCAGCAGGAGAAGTCGCTGTTGATCCCGCCAAGATCAAAGATGTTGAAGCATGGAAAGCCCCAACCGCTCAAACCCAAGTCCCTGCATTTCTCGGATTAGCAGGATATTACCGCAAGTTTGTTGAAGGATTTTCGAGGATCGCAAGACCGATCTCCCAATTATTGAAGAAAGATAAGAAGTTTGAATGGACTGAAAAATGTGAAGCGAGTTTTCAAGAGCTCAAGAAGAGATTGAGTTCATCCCCAATTCTGATTATGCTAGATATCAAGAAGCCTTTTGATGTGTATTGTGATGCATCCAAGATTGGTCTCAGATGTGTGTTGATGCAAGAAGGAAAAGTTATAGCATATCTGTTCCGACAACTGAAGCAGCATGAGCAAAACTACCCGACCCATTATCTTGAACAAGCAGCCGTAGTTTTAGCCTTGAAGACATGGCGTCATTATCTTATCGGTAATCGCTGTGAGATTTATTCAGATCACAAGAGTTTGAAGTATATTTTCACTCAGAAGGAGCTGAATATGAGGCAAAGGAGATGGATAGAGTCAAGGATTATGACCTTGACATTCACTATCACCCCGACAAAGCCAATGTGGTAGCGGATGCTCTTAGCATATTGCCGTGTAGATTAGACACCATGATCGAAGAAACCCAGCCAAGTTTGCATCAAGAGTTGGAGCAGTTTAGAAAGGAGCTATTTAGCAAAGGATTTTGAGCTAGCACTGAACTTCAACCCACGTTGATCCGTCAGATCAAGGAAGCCCAGAAAGGAAATGCAAGTATCGACGGAATCAAATGTCGTATCAGTATAGGGAAGGTACCCGAATTCACCGAAGATGAAGAAGGAGTTTTGTGGTACAAAGGACGTATCTGTGTACCGGCAGATTCCGAGTTGAAACAAGTTATCATGCAGGAAGCTCATGATACTCTTTATTTTATCCACCCTAGAGGAACAAAGATGTATCAGGATTTGAAGGAGCAATTTTGGCGGCAGAAGATGAATAGAGAAATCGGAAGCTACATCGCCAAGTGTGATATCTGTCAGAGAGTCAAAGCAGAACATCAGAGACCCACAGGACTTTTGCAACCATTGCAGATTCCAGAATGGAAATGGGATTCTGTCGGAATGGACTTTATCACCGGTTTGCCTACTTCTAGTAAGGGGAAATGACTCTATTTGGGTCATAGTTGTAAGACTGTCCAAAGTAGCCCATTTATACCTGTCAAGACAACCTACCAGAGTTCCAAGCTAGCAGAGTTATACATTGCTAGAACTGTCAGTTTGCATGGAACCCCTAAGACCATAGTATCAGATCGAGGAACCCAGTTCACCTCAAGATTTTGGCAGAAAGTCCAAGAAGGATTAGGAACCAAGCTGAATTTCATCACAGCTTATCACCCGCAGACCGATGGACAAGCTGAGAGAGTCAACCAAATCTTAGAAGATATGTTGAGAGCTTGTGTTCTAGAGTATGGATCAAAATGGGAAGATTTTCTGCCTTTCGCAGAATTCTCATACAACAACAGTTATCAAGCCAGTTTGCAAATGGACCCATTTGAGTTCTTATATGGAAGAAAGTGCCGTACCCCCTTGAATTGGTCACAAGTAGGAGAGAGTCAGATTTTCGGACCCGCCATCCTACGAGAAGCTGAAGAGAAGGTTCACAAAGTACGTGAGCACCTTAAGACCGCCCAAACCCGACAGAAGAGTTACGCTGACAAGAGATGTCGAGACCTGACCTTCAATGTCGGAGATTTTGTGTATCTCAAAGTGTCACCTTTGAAGGGAATGCAACATTTTCAACTGAAAGGAAAGTTAGCCCCCAGATATATTGGACCCTTCAAGATTCTGAATCACCGGGAGAAGTATCTTATCTCGTTACTTCGCAAATGCCTAGAAGTTCCAGAGAAGACCGAAGTGTTCAAGAACATCGATCACCGAGCCATAGATATCAACAAGGATCTGACGTATCGTGAAGTACCCATTCGTATTTTGGAAGAAGCCTTCAGAACTACCAGGACCAGGAGTATCAAATTTCTCAAGATCCAATGGACCAACCATACCAAACAAGAAGCTACTTGGGAGCAAGAAGATTACATTAGGACTGAGTTTCTAGATCTCTTTAGTTCCTAGTTTTTCTTAAATCTCGGGATGAGATTTTGTTTAAGGAGGGAAGGTTTGTAACACCCCAAAACTTCTAATCAAGATTATCAAGTTCAAATCACCCAAAATTAGGGTTAACAAAAACTTTTGTTAATAATTTAAATATGAATTCATGTTAGTTTTGCATTAATGTGTGATTGATTGAAAATGCCATGCTTGATTGATACAAATGATGTGAAATGGTTTAAAGATGAATACTACATCACCTAGACCAATTACAAACAAATTCAAAAGAAAAAGAAATCAAATATGAATTAAATAACCAAATGGTCATTTTGACAAAAGTAAACCTCTAGGCCACTTTGTGTGTTCCTAGAAGAATATTTCTAACAGAAACATTTCTACTTCTTTTCACCCCTTGCTAGACCAAGTAAAAGTGTATCACAGCCCACTTTACAAACTTACAAAAATAGCTTTCAAATCAATTTAATGGACAGTTCAAAATTGAATCTAGTTCATATGTTAAGATCCCACTTTTTCAAAAACCTATCAAATCATTTCCATTTAACTTCTCCAAGCAAACATAGTTACTCAAGCTTAAGACCAAACCGCTCACCAAATTTTAATCAAAATTACAAAGTATGTTTCTTGCGGCCATTTCATCAAACACCTTAATTACACAATTTAACCACCTGCCTAACTTCACTATTTCCACAGTAATTAGTCGACCATTTGGTCTCCACTTCACTCCCCTGTCTCCCCTGAGCATAGCCAGCACCTAGACCAAGTCCCCCTTTTGCCGTTTACACAGTGGAGCGCCGCCTGATTTTGGTCATCATCGGCCGACCACGGCCAGCTATAACATCCGAAATCTTTAATCAAGGTTATCAAGATCCAAATCACCCAATTTAGGGTTAACAAAAACTTTTTATCACTAAAATAAATAAGGATGCATATGTCTGTTGCATTAATATGGAATTGTTTAGAAATGTCATGTTTGCTTGTTCTAATGGTTGTAAATTGGTGTAAAGGTGAATGACACATCATCTAGACCATTTAAAAACAAAATCCAATGAAAAAGAAATCAAATAAGATTAATAAATGGAAATGGCTATTTTGGCCATTTTAATCCACTAGGCCACTTTAGGTGCTCCTAGAACTCAAATTCCAACAGAAACAAGTATGAATCTTTGCACCCCTTGCTAGTACAAGTAAGGATATACCAAGGCCCACTTTGTGATCTTACAAATACATTTAAACCCTAAATTTAAATGGCATTTGAAAATAGAATCAAGTGTATGTGCATAGATCCCACTTTTTAAAAAACCACTCAAATGCGTTCAACTTGACAATCCCAAGAAACCACAGATGCTCAAGCATGTGACTAACACCTCCACCAAAAATCTTTTCAAAATTCATTTGTTCTTGCGGCCATTGTGTCAAACACCTTGGGAGCAAAATCAAATCTGCCTAACTAACACTATTGTGATCAAAGCATTGTCGAGCCATTTGGTTTAATTCTTGTCCCCTGGTCTCCCCTAGCTCTAACCATGCCATCAACAAGCTATCCCTTAGCCTGGAGCAGCAGTAGCGCGCCGCTCATTCTTGGTCGCCACTGGCCGAGCGTGGACAATGCGCCACAGACAACGCTGCACCAAACTAGCACCCTCCCTAGCTCCGTTCCACCCTACCGCGACCCCTGTCCACCCAATGGACACAGCCGAGCACTAGACCACCGAGGCACGCTCGCGCCCACCGCCTTTGCGCCGTGCACCGCTCACGCCAGAGCACCGTCCCCGACAGGCCCGCACAAGCCGCGCCTCGACCCAAGCTTGCACGCGCCGCCCCGCCTTAACCCCAGCACACGCCCAAACATGCCCTTTTCCCGCCGCGCGACCAGCAGCCACCGCACGCCGTGTCGAGCACCGCCTCTGCCATGTAGAGCGCCAGCCTTTCCCGACCAAACGCCACCACCCCTAGCGTCCCTGTTACGTTTTAGCTGACCGCCAGGAGGCAGCGCACCGTCCGCCTACCCCGCCCATGCCTCTAGCAGCCTGTATCAACGTCATTGGCGAGCTCACCGTCGTGGAGCACGGTCCCCTCGTCGACCTATATAAGGAGCCCTTCCCCAGCCTCCATTGCCACAATCAAACACTCCCCTCTCACAGTTGATCCTTCCCCACCTCTCGCTGGAGCCGCTCGAGCAGCTGTTTACCGGAATTGCGCCGGAGTTCGCCGTAGCAGAGAAGAAATGGGCCCGTCGGTTTCGTCCAGCACAGGAACCGCCGCAACCACGCCTAAGTCCGCCGTCATCTCCATGTTCGATCGTGTAACTACCTCGGTGAATTACGCTCTTAGTTAAAGCCTGGATGAACGAAAGTGGTTAAATAAGTACGGTGGGGCCCAGGGCCACTCACGGTAGACCTTTCGGCCATCCTAACCACTTTCAGACAACGGGACAAGAACGAGCGGCGTAATCGGCAGGCGAAGGGATCAACTACATACACAAGTGAGTATGTATGCAAGCCGCATACTATAGTCCTCAGAGCCATTCCATCTAAAAGAAATAGAAATATTGCAACGCCATACGGCAAGATCCAAATTTCCTAGATAGATATAATATTTTAGGATAGCTCCTCATACATCACACATCAGAGTATAAGGCGGAAGGGGAAAACAAGATCCGAGTACGGATAAGAAGCAAATTGGCATAAGATGCCCCATAAATAAACACATCCCGCCCACAGATCTCACGGATCCCCGTTCCCGGAATCTCTACACCGAATGATCGTTGCCAACATCATATGTCTCTTCCACCCAGTATCCATCTTGCGGGTACACCTGTTCATCTGAATCAAACAATTTATCGTGTGAGACCCTAGGGGTACTCAGCAAGTCTTTATGCCGCTAAAGGAGACACAACCTGGGGTGACGCAATTTCAGCAAAAGATAATACCTAACAATTCTACAGATACTCGCTAACCTTCCGCCTAACCAATGATAGATGGAAGTCTGTGAATTAAGAACAACAGTTATAACAGTATAATTAACAAATCCATCCTCCTCCTCGCTTACCAACGAGGAAGCGGACGAACAACCCCCATCATCCGTTGGCAGTTTTATTAACCATTCCATGAGTATTGCACTATTTACTAGTCAAGTACTTAGTCAATTTAAAAGCGGTACTTTAGTTATACTTGTCTATGATCGAGAAACTGTGCTCCAAGTCGTCCATAACTGCGGACACGGCTTTCAGAAAGATTTACCCTGCAGGGGTGCACGAATAGCAACACACACTCGATCAACCTCGGAAAAACCAAATCAAAACCCAACGAGGCCTTCACGACAAAGGAATCACAGGATTCAGAAATATTTCAGGGGGCCACCCCATTAAGCTACCTACAACGAAGTTGGCCAGCTCCGAGACGGACCCAAGGTTTGTGTGGACGGCGGTAAACGACTGGGAACCCGAAAATGTGACTGGGCTTGTCGATACAGCGAAAACGTGTCACGATCCAAAACAGTACAGGTGCTCCTCGCACAATCTTAAATAAAGCAGTAACATGGCATAAGTACAGGATAGTAATAAAGCCCCAATCTAATTGTGGCCCCAAGAAATAAGAATGAATCAAGCTCTGGCTCAGGGGGGTCCATAAGGCCTCCCGGATGTGGATAGTGCGAATAGTCAAGGAACAGGAATCAAGTACTCGGGGGTCCTACGGGACACAAGTGAGCATGAAAATCCAAATACCAGATATTGCTCACCGGTGCCTCTTTCATTAGTTATCCCATTACTACCCAGGTTAAGTTGTTTAGGTACCTCGTTATTCCTCAGACACTCACATACCCTACTCATGCTTTTCTACGACTCGCATGGCTCAAACAACTCCTGTAGTAACGGCTCATGGGATGGAGGAACAAGCTTCGGTGGGGTTTAAGAGTAAAGGCTATGCAGTACTTGGGATTCAATTTAATGCAATCGCGACTCAATGATGTAAGAATAAGATAGAGGCAATAGGTACTGTATGTATGCAAGCATGTGGTAGTGCTTTCCTAGCAGCTCAGTTGAAGCGAGAGATGGATCTGGGTAATACTCCTGTGATTCCTGGTAATTCTCCTGCTGGGCGTCTATCCGAAGAAGAACCAAACAAACAAGGGGCCAACATAAATAAAGTGTACAAGCATATGAATTAAAGTGCGACAAGCAACAAGCATGCCATGATGAATGGTGCACAATTTACATGGCATTAAAGTAGCATGGAAAAGGTGAGGTGTGGATACAAGAAATAAAGCGTTTTGTTATTTATTTAACCAAGTTTTATTATCATAAACAGTTCAGATTTTTAATAATGCCATGATGCATGCTTCAATTCAGAACAAGGACTTCATAAATAGAACGGGCTCGTCGCGCTGGTCGATTTAGACATATTATTTGTCAAATTTGGAGTTATAAAACAAAAGTTATTAATTAATTAAGGAAAAGGGCATTTTATTGTAATTTAATCATCTCGAAAATTTAAAGTGTTCAAAACATATTTTGAAGGGCATATTTGAATTCCTCACATTTTTCTGATTCCAAAACATATATTATTTGCATTATTTGGATTTGTATTTTAAAAATTATTTGAATCTGATTTGAATTTGAATTTAAATCAATTTGAAAAAGATTTAATTTAAAACAGGCTCAGGAAAATACTTTTGTCACCCAGGCGAAATCAGCCCCGGTCACTGACGGGTGGGCCTTGCGCTGACTGGACCACGCGCGCGGAAAAACCGTTTCCCACCACGGGCTGGGCTAGCCACTGAGGCGGACAGGCGGGGCCAGCGGCTTGGGGCCCACGCGACAGTGGGGATGCCCCCAGAAGCTGACTGGTGGGGCGCAAGCTGGACCGCGGGTTACGGCCTGAGAAAGCAAAGGGGTTTTCTGCAAAATTACTAGTGCGGCTGGCAGGTGGGGTCTCCAGGAGCGCAGGTTGCAGGAATCAAAAAGGTGGGGGGCTTAATGTAAATTTACCACGGCCCGGTACTGTTTCTCTTCTTCCGGGTCTGACGAGAACTCGGCGTGCGGCACGGGGCGGGGGATCGATCCCGGGACGCGGGCGTACGCGCTGAGGTGGCTAACCAGTGCGGTAGGGCGAGGGGAGTTGACACGTGAGGGGCTGGGGCCTAGGTAAGCTCGCTGCGGCACGGAAAACTTGAAGACGCCGGCGAGCTCTGGCGCACGTTGGACGTTCGATGAAACGAACGGCGGGGCTAGGGTGGTACGGCGAGGCGGAGCATGTCCGGGAGGGAGAGAGACCGCGGGCTCGACGGCGGGCTCGGATCGGAGCAAGAAGTGGCGGAGCAGCGAGATCGCTGGCGCTCTAGCGGCTAAGGTTTCGTCGGGACGGCGAGGATCTGGCAGCCCTGGGAGCTTCTCCTTCGCGTCAGCGTGTGCGGGGTGATGTAGTGGACGGCCCTCGGTCTTCCAGGCCACCTCCAGGTCGCGCTGCTCGGCTGGAACGACGGGGACGAGGTGGGTGCTGGCGGCGACCGGCGGTAGGAGCTGTGGTCGGAGAGGAAGAAGGAGAGGAGGAGGGGCGGCTCGGGCAGATCTGGGCGAGCCCAGAGAGCCGTGTGGTAGGAGGAAAAAGGAGGGAGAGGGAGGAGAAGCAGTCGTGGCAGGGGTAGATAAAGGTGGCCTCGGTGCCACCTTTTTCTTCTCCCTCACGTGCTGGCTCGAGCTGGGGGCTGGATCTAGGGGCTGGTGGGCACGGCAGGGGCTGCAGGTGGGGCTAGGTCGAGAGAGAGAGAGATAGGCAGGTGGGGCTAGCTCGGCCGGTGGAGAAAGAGAGAAAGAGAGAAAGAAGAGGGGGTAGCTCGGCTAGGTAGATGGGGCTTGGGTTAGGGCTTGCTAGGGTTAGGGAGAGGAGTGGCTGGGGTGTGGGCCGGAGAGAGAGAGAGAGGCTTGGCATGGTGGTCATGCTAGAGAGAGAGAGAGAGTGAGAGAGGGGCTTAGGGTTTAGGAGAAAATAGGGTTATGAGGAGAATAAAGAGAGTAGCTAGGTTTGATTTTGTTAGGTTTTAGATTGTTAACACTTGTGCAAAAGGCCAACCCAAGTGGAGCATGATGAGTGCTTGAAGTATTATGAGGTGAAGGTGAAAGAGAATTCCAAGAAAAGGAAAGAAAAAATGATGGAATAGGCCTCATATGGTTCATGCATGGAGAAATAAAAATAAGAGAAAATGAGGTGGATGAGACTATGAGGATGGTGGAATGGTAGTAGATGGTTTCCCCAAGATAGGATCCATTAAACCAAAAGAAAAACCAATGGAGTAAAAGGTGGTGAAGAAGCTTGCATGGCCCATGCAAAAATAATAATGCCATTATTTATTTTGTGAATACAATAATAATATTATGGCATTATTCTCATGCATTTCCAAGAAGTGGAATAAAGCCAAGGAAAGGAAATTAAAGGACTAGATCCACCCTATTGCCCCTGAGTTAAATAAAACCAAAATAAAGACAAACAAGCTCATGGTCTAGTAGGATGGTGGAATTATAAAGTGGTGGAGAAGAAAAGTGATGGAATTGAAATAAAAGATATGCCCCCAACTCATCTTGGGCATTTGATCAATATATCAATAACCAAATACAATATCAAGAGGCAAATACAATTAATAATGCATGTGAGAGAAGAACCAAAAGAAAAGGGTTTTATATGATGCTCAAATTCAAGGTGGCATGATGACATGAGCATGATATAATTATGATGCAACAATAATATATATGAAGTAGCCAATATCTCACTAGGACAAGTAGCATTATAATTGTTAGACAATTGGGATGCTACAGATCGCCCCCATCGCACGTTAGCTGGCGCCCTGGTAAGCCCCCATTGCACCCGCATCTAGCCGCTAGGGTTCCGTCTCGTCAGCGACCAGTTCGTCGTCGACGATGAACCACCACGGTCGATCTAGGTTCTAATCGCACGACCCACATCGCCCCGTACCACTTCGCATTAAGTTGTTCCGATGACATGTGAACCCCTCCCGTCAGTTGCCAGCCGCGCCGCGGAGTGTCACTGGGCCGGCCCATTAGTGTTCCCGCACTGGCCCTAGATTTCAAATTTAGATTTTTCTATTTCGAGTTAATCTAGTTTATATCCACTAGTTTAAAAATCAATGCATGGAGTTTTACAAATCCAAATTGAATGATTCCAATTTTGTTGGAAAGATAATGAAAATATATATCCAAGCCCGTTGGATTTAAATCAACTAGAGTTAGAAATATCACTTAGAAAAAATAACAATATAGAGACATTTCCACATTCAAACATTTTTCAAAAATCAACCATAATAGCTTTTGAGTTGATTCCACCTCTCAAAAATCACATTTGACCATACCTATCTGAATATGTAATAATATTTAGTTTGAATGAAGTGACTTTGGACTAGTACCCAAATAATGCTATATAGGCATTTCTAGTCACTTTAAATCTTTAAAATAATAAACTTAAACTTATTGAAATATGATCAAACCTTTAAATCACATTCCCATGCATTAGAATATGTGGTGATGACATGTGTACACATGATCCCATATTTTAATTGGATAATATTAAATATTAGTTAATTTCAATGAGTAGAAATTACTTTTCTCAAATAAAATAAATGAAACTAGTTCATTAAATCTTGTGATGTTTTGATGATGCTATATCATCAAGTGTGTGCCTTAGTGTGCCAAGTAGACTAGTTAAGTAGTGTTTGGTGATTGTGTATCCCGTGTGTATTTATAGGCGATAGTACCGACCAAGTCTATGAGGAGGAAGAGTTCTACCCCGAAGAAGACGAGCAGAATTTCAACCACTACACTAGCCAAGGCAAGCTAGAACTAAGCAAGTTAACACTTTCCCCCTTGACTTAAGAAAATACATTGGGCATTCTTTAGTTATACCCTCTTTTATTAATACCCATCCCAAGTTCTACTTACAAGCTTTACTTTCCTTTACTTTACCAAAGTTCTATACTTTATTGATAGATAGCATAAAGAGTATAAAACTTGGCCTATCTAGTTAGACTTAGATGTCATTCTTTGGCATGAGATTGATATTAGCATCCCACCTTAGTGAACACTCTTAACTTAGTGTTTAGAGCTAAACCAAAAACCTGATCACTTTAGATGGGAATACTTGGTGAAAATGCTTATGAAAACCTTGGAATGATGAGTCATTCTATTGAGATGTTTTGACATGTGTTGAGAAACACAAATGGTTTATGATGATGAAAATGTTGAGGCATGAGCCTTAGCCCTTTATAAAAACTGATGGTTGGGTTCGGATGCGATACCATTCCAAATTTACCGTACAACCACAATACCTGAATTGGGTAAGGCTTAGCCGGAAGTTTATATGCATTAGTATGAGTTCCCTTGCGGGAGAAGTTTGAGCTGAGGCTACCTCTCAATGTTGTCCACCTATGCAGTGCCCATGATGGAAGATGGCCATGGCTAGGAGGCCAGGCTCATAGGAGAGGTGCTTATACTAGGGTGTGTAATGGAAAGGTTATGATTGATTATCCGCATAACAAGTATGATGATTCAGGGTTATCCCTGATGGCTATATTGAATTTTGTGGTGAAAGTGTACCACCTCTGTAGAGTGTCAAACTATTCGAATAGCTGTGTCCGTAGTCATGGACAGTTGGAGTGGCCATACTGTTCCGTTGTTAGATGTTTTCAAAATGACTTGTGAAATGATTTGTGACTTTGACTTGACCACAACAGGGTTGTGAACATGAAAACTAAGTTCCCACTTAGGTGATTTAGAACATTATTTTATCTTTCTTTCCTTCTAAACTCAGCTTAGGTTTCAAACTTAACTTTGCAAATAAACTTAGAGTTTAGCATTCCTACTAGAACTACCTTACTTGTTAGTGATGGTTTGCGAGTACTTAAAGAGTACTCATGCCTTTGTCCCTAGCTATTCCCGTGGCTAGACTATGAAGAGGACTATCAGGAAGAAGGAAAACGGGACGGCTACGACAACTAGGACTATCTCCCATTGTCAGCATTGCCTGTGACACTGAAGATGGACCCCACCACTACGCTTATTATTCCGCTACTTGTTTGTACTAAGACTGGATCATGAGATCCTTTATTTGTGTAAGACCTTATTATGGTTTGTAATGGATGATGTACTGTGATATCCAATATGTTATGTCTCGCAAAAATGGTAATCCTGGGATTGCGAGGTATAGCATAAAAGGCATCTGGGATTAAAAATCCGGTTGTTGACAAGTTGGTAGCAGAGCCATCGTGACCATAGGTGACCCTAGTTAGAATGGACGTCCGAACAAAAACTTAGTTTCAAAACAAAAGAAGTGAGTATTTACGAAAACCTATTTCCACTCTTACCCTTGGGATTCTTTCTCTCAAAAAAAATCATGTTCCTCAGAATTCTTACATTACTACATAAAATTTGACACACTTGATCACTTCACTAACTTACTCCTCCTAAATCCTTATAGATGGAAGTTTAGTACTGCAAGTTCTACCAATTGGGAAACGGATGCCAACTAATCTTCGAGAGGGATCTTGATGCACTGTTTGAGTACTTAGAGCGCCCGCATCCGGAATTCTTTGGAACTCAACTCAATGGTCCCCTAGGAGGAGATTTAAAATGGCTAGTAGTTCTGATCTTCGAGGCAAGATGGAAGCACCACTTTCAAAGAAGATTCAATTCACCCTGAGAGAGAACAACTGGCTAGATGGATTAGCCAGGGCAATGCATGAAGCTCTCGCCTGTCTTTGCGGACAGAACGTCAACTTGATCCAGGGAACTCGCTTTGCCTACTACGCAAGGCGTGATTCTATGGGAATGCCATTGGAGATGCCAAGTAACCCGGAGATGAGACGCCAAGTGGAGAATCTTGACTTCCTACTATACGATAGGTATAAGGAATTGGACAATGCTCGAGAGTACGCCAATCACAACCATGCCATTGCCGCCCAGAAGGCCCGGACTTTCTCACTGCTCGTCAAGGATCGTCAATCACTTTGTCATCAACGCGCGAAGAAGGATCGCACCATCGGCCGTCTTCGTAAGAAGGTGGCCGACCTCTCGAAGAACATCAAGGAGCAAGAAGCTCAGCTTGCAGCCAAGGAAGAAGAAGAGGAAGAAGGCGAAGACATCCAGGGGGATATTAACTCGTACCTCAGCAATGATGATGACTACCTGGAGGATGATGCCATGGACTTCTACACCGACGATGATGACTCCGACTTCATCGATGATGAGTATATGCACTAGAGCACTATCATAGGAATGAGAAGTATCGATCCCATTGTATCTTAGTTCACAGAATGGTTCTTAAAACCATTTGTTTTACTTTCATGTTGTGGTGTGTGTGTGTGTTTGTATCGTGTGCTTTGATTGAATGAATGAAAAGAAGTTAGTTGCAAAACCTGAGTCAAACTCAAAGTTTTAGCTTGTGAAAACAAAACCATGAACCTTAGAAATTTCCCTCTTACCCCTTTATCTATCTAAATCTTCAGATGACTAGTGGAAACCCCGAAGGGAGCAGATCATCACAGGACCCGATGCTGCAGATGCTAGTTTCCGACCGTGAAGCTAGTAGAGCAGAGCGCCAAGCCAACCTATCCACCCTGCAACAGATCACTCAGATGGCCCACAACAATCAAGGCCATGGAAATCAGGATCACCAGGGATCCAAGCTTAAGAACTTCTAGAATACCAATCCCCCTATCTTCAGCCATTCAGAGAACCCACTAGATGCAGATGATTGGTTACAAACCATGGAGAATAACCTAGAAGTCACCAGAGTTGATGCCAATGAGCAAGTAATGTTTGCCACCCACTATCTTGCAGGAGATGCAAGAGCCTGGTGGAACAGCACCCGTACTATGAACCACGGGCAAGTGATGACATGGGAGGATTTCAAGACCAAGTTTAGCCGCACCCATGTGCCGCAAGGTTTAGTCACCAGAATAAGAGATGAGTTCAGAGAGCTGAAGCAGGGCAGGATGACTATAGTAGAGTACCGTGACAGATTCCTGTCTCTCGCTAGGTCTGCACCGGATGAGATCAACACTGAAGCCAAGAAGAAGGAGAGATTCCTGAATGGATTGCATGATGAGACGCAAATGGTGTTAATCAATATCCATTTTGATGATCTCGAAGAACTAGTCAACTCTGCCATCCAGATGGAAGGAAAGATCAACCAAGCCAACGACAATCGCAAGCGCAGAATGATGCACCAGAATGTATCCAACAGTCACCAGAAGTATCGCCCCAACCTGTCTGTAGGATATGCCCCAAGGAACAATCGACCCCCAATGTCTCTTCCAAGCTACCCCAACCGTAGCAGAGGAAATGTGAAGTCCGGACAACAACAACCCTGGCAACTCCAACAACTTCAACCATGCACCACTCAAGTCCAACAACAACATCAGCAACAACAACAATACTACCCCAAGGAGTGGAAGCAATGTTGTGCCTGTTGCAGCCAAAGACAAGTCTCGGATTACTTGTTTTGAGTGTGGAGTGAAGGGTCACTACTCCAATGAGTGTCCCAAGAAGATTGCAGCCACCACCAATGTGAATGCCCCAGCTCAGCAGCAACTACGTGTTCAGCCCGGAAGGAGATTTGCCCTAGGGAATTCGCTCAACCGCAATGGCCATCTCTTCCATATGAACGCTGAAGAAGCCCAGGAAGCGCCAAATGTCATGCTGGGTATGTTTTCTATTAACTCGGTATTAGCAAGAGTGTTGTTTGATTCTGGAGCATCGCACTCATTTGTTACAGAAGAATTTTCATGCACTAGTAAGATTCACCCAACCAATTTGAAGCAGGTCATGATAGTTCAAATTCTTGGTCAACCTCCAAAGCTAGAAAAATTTGCAAGGTTGTACCTATCAGAATTCATGGGATAGATTTTTATGCTAATCTAATAGTACTTGGAACCAAAGGTTTGGAAGTAGTACTAGGAATGGATTGGATGTCGAAACATGAAGGATTGATCTACTGTGCCAAGAAAACCATCACCATGACCAGTAGCTCTGGAGTAACAGTAGAGCATATATCTGAAACCTTGCCCCGTCAATTCAAATGCAACAAGAGCCTAGCCCTACCAACCATTGACCAAGTCAGAGTAGTCTGTGAATACCCCGATGTATTCCCAGATGAACTGCCCGGTATGCCCCCAGATCGGGATATTGAGTTCATTATTGAACTAATCCCTAGAACTGGACCCATAACTCAGAGACCCTATAGCATGAACCCATCAGAGTTAGTGGAACTAAAGAAGCAACTTGATGCTATGCTGGCAAAAGGCTTGATTCAACCAAGCGCATCGCCATGGAGATCACCTGTTTTGTTTGTCGACAAGAAAGATGGAGGTAACCATTTGTGCACATATTACCGGAAGCTGAATCATGTCACCATCAAGAACAAGTACCCACTGCCCATGATAGAGGATCTATTTGATCAGTTGACTGGTGCCAGAGTGTTCTCTAAGATCGATCTTAGGACTGGTTACCATCAACTCAAGATTCGTGCAACGGATATTCCAAAGACTGCCTTTACTACCAGATATGGATTGTATGAGTATACAGTCATGTCTTTTGGATTAACCAATGCTCCTGCTTATTTCATGAATCTCATGAATAAGATCTTTATGAATTTCCTGGATAAGTTTATCCTTGTGTTTATCTACTCTAAGTCAGAAGAAGACCATGAGCAACATCTGAGAATCATCCTTGAAACCCTGAGAGAACATCAGTTGTATGCCAAGTTCAGCAAATGTGTGTTTTGGCTAAAGGAAGTAGGATTCCTCGGACATATTGTGTCGGCAGGAGGAGTCGCTGATGATCCTGCCAAGATCAGGGATGTTGAAGCATGGGAAGCCCGAACCACTCAAACCCAAGTCCGTGCATTTCTCGGATTAGCGGGATATTATCGCAAGTTCATTGAGGGATTTTCGAACATTGCAAGACCCATGACCCAATTCTTGAAAAAGACAAGAAGTTTGAATGGACCGACAAATGTGAAGCAAGTTTCCAAGAGCTCAAGAAGAGATTGATTTCAGCCACAATATTAATTATGCCAAATATCAAGAAGCCATTTGATGTGTATTATGATGCATCCAAGATTGGTCTTGGATGTGTGTTGATGCAAGAAGGCAAAGTCATAGCATATCTGTCAAGACAACTGAAGCAGCAGGAGCAAAACTACCCTACCCATGATCTAGAACTAGCAGTTGTAGTTCTAGCGTTAAAGACCTGGCGTCATTACCTTATGGGTAACCGCTGTGAGATTTACTCGGATCACAAGAGCTTGAAGTATATTTTTACTTAGAAAGAGCTGAATATGAGACAAAGGAGATGGATAGAGTTAATCAAGGATTATGATGTTGACATTCACTATCACCCCGGCAAAGCCAATGTGGTAGCGGATGCTCTTAGCAGATTGCCGTGTAGATTAAACACCATGATCAAAGAAACCCAGCCAAGTTTACATGAAGAGTTGGAGCTGTTTAGAACTGAGCTAGTTAGCAAAGGATTCTTAGCTAGCATTGAACTTCAACCTACTTTGATTTGTCAAATCAAGGAAGCCCAGAAGGGAAATGCAAGTATCGACAGAATCAAACGTCATATTGGTACATGAAAGGTACTGGGATGCACAGAAGACAAATAAGGAGTTCTGTGGTACAAAGGACGTATCCGTGTGCCAGCAGATTCGGAGCTGAAGCAAGTTATCATACAGGAAGCTCATGATACTCTTTGTTCTATCCACCCCGGAGGAACGAAGATGTATCAGGATTTGAAGGAGCAATTTTGGTGGCACAAGAAGAAGAGAAAAATCGGAAGCTACATCGCCAAGTGTGATATATGTCACAGAGTCAAAGCAGAAGATCAGAGACCCGCAGGATTGTTGCAACCATTGCAGATTCCAGAATGGAAATGGGATTCCGTCGGAATGAACTTTATCACCGGTTTACCTACTTCTAGTAGGGGAAATGACTCTATCTGGGTCATAGTGGATAGACTATCGAAGGTAGCCCATTTTATACCGGTCAAGACAACCTACCAAAGTTCGAAGCTAGCAGAGTTGTACATTGCTAGAATTGTTAGTTTGCATGGAACCCCCAAGACCATAGTGTCGGATCGAGGAACCCAATTTACCTCAAGATTCTGGCAGAAAGTCCAAGAAGGATTGGGAACCAAGTTGAATTTCAGCATAACTTATCACCCGCAGACCGATGGACAGACTGAAAGAGTCAACCAAATCGTAGAAGATATGTTGAGAGCTTGTGTGCTTGAGTATGGATCAAAATGGGAAGATTGTCTGCCTTTCGCAGAATTCTCATACAACAACAGTTATCAAGCCAGTTTGCAAATGGCCCCATTTGAGTTCTTATATGGAAGAAAGTGTCGTACCGCTTTGAATTGGTCACAAGTAGGAGAGAGTCAGATTTTCGGACCCGATATCCTATGAGGAGCCAAAGAGAAAGTTCACAAAGTCCGAGAGCACCTCAAGACCGCCCAATCCAGATAGAATAGTTATGCTGATAAGAGACGTAGAGACTTGACTTTCAATGTTGGAGATTTTGTGTATCTCAAAGTGTCGCCATTGAAGGGAACGCAACATTGATACGTCCATTTTGCATCACTATTCTATGTCATAATTCACTATTATTCATTGATATATTTCATACTAAGAGGTGATACTTATGTTATTTCATCTGTTTTTGCATGGTTGATGACTTTTGGAGCATGGACCGCTGCTGTCCGGATTCTAATGGAAAGGGTGCTGTTTGGAGGCAAAATTCGTGAAGTTCAAAAAATCTGGGAAAATATACGGAAAATTCTATTTTTCCAGAAGACGAAGGATGGCAGAGGGAGGAGTGGAGATGGGCCACAGTGGGCTCACACCACCCCCTAGCGCGGGCGACCCTAGGCCGCGCCACCAGGTGGTGTGGCCGCCCTGGCCCACCTCTAGCTCTCCCCTCTGGCGTATATATTCCTCCCGAAACCCTAAGACTCGGGGAGCAACCATAGAAAGATTCCGCCGCCTCTGCAGGGCGGAAAACACCGAGAGAGAATATCTCTTCGGCAGATAGATTTCTGCCAGGGGAATTCCTTCCTAGAGAGGGGAGATCGTCGCCATCAACACCACCATCAAGCTGGACTTCATCAGGAGCATCATCATCATCACCACCATCATCACCATCACACCCTCATCACCATCTCCATGCTGTAACAATTGGGTTGAATCTTGCATAATTCTTAGGGGAAACTTTCCTGGTGTTGATTACTCTTTGTAGTTGATGCTATTGAGTGAACCATTCAATTATTGTTTATGTTCAGATTGTTATACATCATTATTCCATCTCTGATCATCATCCATATGATGTCTTGTGAGTAGTTCGTTTTGTTCTTGAGGACATGGGAGAAGTCATGTTGTTAGTAGTGGAGTTGTGTTGAGAAAGATTCAATAGTTTGATATTTAAGTTGTGGTGTACTTCTTCTAGTGGTGTCATGTGAACATCGACTACATGAAACTTCACCTATATGGGCCTAGGGGAATGCATTGTGTATTTGGCTACTAATCGTAGGGTTGCTAGAGTGACAGAAACCTGAACCCCCGTTAGGAAACCATTGCACAAGGGACGTAAGGGTCTTAGAGTTTAAAGCTGTGGTTAGGTTTCTACCTTAATTACTTTCTTGTACTTACGGATGTTTTCAAGGGGTATAATCATAATTATGTATTAGTCCTAGGAAGGTCGGTACATTAGCACAGGTTCACCCACACAACACTTAGCAAGCTAAAGAAGATTAATCAGCTATATGATGCGAAAGCACTTGACAGTCTTCCCATGTGTCCTCAAGAACGGTTGGTTATCTTGAGTAATACAACCGGCTTGTCATTTGCTGCATAAAGGATTGGGCCACTTGCTGCATTTATTCTTATTGTCTTTTATTTACTCGTACTTCATTTACTTCCTTTATCAAAAACCCCTAAAAATCCGTTTGCTAAGTATTTGCAGAGAATTCCTGATCCATACCACTAGCCAGCACCTTCTACTCCTCGTTGGGATCGACACTCTTACTTATCGAAAATACTGCGATACACCCCCTATACTTGTGGGTCATCAAGACTATTTTCTGGCGCCATTGCCAGGGAGTGAAGCGCTATTGGAGAGTGGAACTGGTGAAGGAAACATCTACTATGAGTATTGTTTATTTCTGTTAGTTGCTTTATTTTCGTTATGGATAATTCGTTGAGTTTCTTATTTGGTAATGCTACTACCACTGCTAAGGTAGTAGATGAACCACCACCTGCTGAGAATGATGCTTTTAAAATACCTACAAGAATTATTGATCGTGTTATGGATAACTACTATGTTGGGGATGGAACTGTCCATCCCGGTGATCATTTACTCTTTATACACGAATTATGCGAGTTGTTCAAGTGTGCATGTATTACTACATATCAAGTTAAAAAGAAGTTATTCTCATTATCACTGAAAGGAAGAGCTAAGGAATGGTATAAGCTGCTGAAGAATGGTCAAGCTCTGGAATGGGAGGAAATAGTGCCTCTCTTTTATTCAAAATTTTATCCTCCTAGTGAGATTCATAAAGATCGGAATCAAATATACAACTTTTGGCCTCTTGATGGAGAGAGTACAGCTCAAGATTGGGGGAGATTGAAGTTAGTAATGCTCAAATGCCCCATTCATGAGCTTCCCAACAATATTATTATCAATAACTTTTATGCAAGGTTCCCTCTACATGACAAGGATTTATTGGATGCTTCTTGTGCTAGATCATTCACTCGCATGGAAGAAGAAGCTAAATGGGATCTTCTGGACCATATTCAAGACAATGCTGAAGCTTGGGAGAATGAAAAAGGTAGAAAGTCAGGTATAAATTATGAGTATGAATGCATTGAATCTTTTATGGGAACTGATGACTTTCAAAATATTAAAAATGCTTATGGTCTAGACTCTCAAGCTATTGCTTCTTATTTTAAGGATTTTGCTTCCTATATTGAAGTGCCTAAAAAGAAGTGGAATAAGTATGATGATCCTTATAAAGATATTGATAAGATCGTTCCTACAAGAAATACTGAAGTTTATACTGCTAATCATGTTTTACCTGAACCTTATAGTTAGAAAATGCCTTTCCCAGTTAAGATAAAGGAACATTCTATGATAGCTAGTATGGTTGATGAAAGTATAAGAAAAGCTCTTGAATCTGATAAACAAATGGTTGATGAACCTATAATAGCAAATGTGACAGACTTTGTTACTAAATATGTAGAAAAGTGACACACTATCCTTTGTAAGGATACCTCTAATATTGTTTCACAAAGTAGTGTTATGAGAGCTAGTATTCCTGTGTTTTCTGTTAGAATAAGCGATCATTGTCGCGATGGTCCTTGTGATAGTTATATTATTAAGTTTATGCATTATACTAAAAGTTACTACGAGAGAGGGAAAAGTGTTCTTATGCATCTCCATAATCTCAAGTTTCCTCGTTTTATGCTGAAAGTTTTTATGTTGCACTTCTTTTGCCTTCTTATGCTAGTGGTTTCTGGTTTCAACAACTTGTTTGTTTACAAAATTCCCTTGCATAGGAAGTGGGTTAGACTTAAACGTGTGTATTTTTGCTTCTTAATGCTCCCTTTCAACTCAATCCATATTCCTATGTGAGCACCCTCAAAATTATCATGCCCATCTTAATGGCTATAAAGAAAGAGCTTTCTGGGAGACAACCCAATTTATTTTTTCTTTCAGTTTGTTTTTGTTTCTTTAAGTCTTAGAAGTTATTACTTCGGTAATAACCTCGCCTTATCCTTTTTGTTTGGCTTTTGTGTCAAGACCAACCTCTAATGAGAGAGAAGTAAGATTTGGAGAAGTTTCTGTCCCGAAACAGATTTTTGTGCTTCACCGTAAAAATTCGTGAGAGATCTCTGTATGTCGGATTGAGCTGTAATTTTTTGTGCTTCTGCCCCAGGTTTTTATTTAACGTTCGTTAGTTTTGCACTTTTTGATTTGAGCAACATAAGATTTTCGAAAAAATTGATCTTTACCTGCTGGTCTGTTTTGACAAATTTTGCCGCTCTTGCATTTGCTTCTTTATTCGATTTCCTTTTTAAATTATTTTTGGGTTTTCGGAAGGACTTTCTATAGTAGCTGATGTTTTGATGGTTTTCAGTTGAAATTGAACTCAAAAGGTTTTGTCACTTCCCTTATACTAATGTTGCTAATGAGAACTATGTGAAGTTTTGTGTGAAAGAAATTTCCAAGTAGTGGAGATAATGGTGCAATAAGGAAGTGAAAGATTTCATGACTCAAGTAATAAGTGTATGAAGATGAAGATATTGCTGTTATTCAAGTGGTGACTCTGGAAGAATCTACTAAATACCAAATTCAGAGACCTTCAGAGTCTGTTTTCAAATAGGTAACAGTTCTGGTAAGAAAAGTTCTGCCAAAATACTATCCCACTATATTTTTGAAGGTTTTTGGACAATAAGGAAAGCTACAAAGCGAAAGAGGGACGGAACCGGAGCCAGGGTGGCTCACACCACCCTATGGCGCGGGCCCACCCCTGGCCGCGCCACCAGGTGGTGTGGCCACTCCGGACTCCGTCTCCGACCCGTTTTCTCCCAATACCTTCCTTTTGTTGTGAAACTTCATAATATATAACCCCCCGGATCTCCCGAGGTTCGTATATCATGTTTTCGTCATGTTTTCATTTCGATTTGTTTCTACCAGGAACTATCTGTGAAAGCTTAGAAGCACAATGGTGTCTACCAAAGATAAAGGAAAGGAGCCTATGGAGGAAGATCTCCATACCCCAAGCAGGGGCTGGTACCTTTAGTCTCTTGCCCTGCATCAACAGAAGCTCTACGAGTCACTAATGAGTTCTACAATAAGTACCAAGACTTAAGGAGGAAGGTGGAAATGCTTCAATGGGAGAATAATAGGCTTTGCAAGATGCTGGAAGATTTCCTCACATCAACTAAGAAAATATTACCACAACCACCGAAGGAGTAATTCGTCATCAGGTTTGGCATCCCCTTGGTTTGTTCCAAGCTTGGGGGAGTGTCGCGGTATCACATCACTATCTTCTATCTTTTTCCCTTTTTAGTAGAGTCATATCATGAATAGAGAAGTTATCATGTAGGATGGTTTGAATTATGGAAGTGTCCCCTCTCTCATTAGATATGTATCCCTTGGTGTGAGTTGCAGTTATGGAATATTAATGAGAAGTTCTATCATTTACTCTTTTGCATATCTTATATTAGTTTTCAATTCGTGGTTATATGATTGATCTTGTTGTTAGTATTGGTATCACTTTTGGATCATTGAGTTAATTTAGTTGGTTTTGGCAAACCTCGCTCGATGAGTAGCAACACTATTTTTGAGAGTTGAACGAAACAATAAAAGTACTCTAAAGAAAAATATAATTTCATCATCTTTCTTTCTTGATTTGCTCATAAGTCTAGTATTCTCGAGTTAAGACCATTTGTGCTTCCAAGGAAGATTCCATGTTTGTTTTTATCACTTGTATGCTTGTTTGTTTCCTTCAACTCTTATACTTGCTACCCAGCCTTGCTAGCCAAAAACTTGTACTCAGAGGGAATACTTCTCGTGCATCCACTTCCTTAAGCCAAAAACCATGCCATTTGTGATACCAACCTATTAGCATTATTGCTATTCCAAGTAAATTCTTGTTTTTATCTACCTTCCAAATTAAACTTGCTATGTGAAAATTAGTGATTAAAGCTCTCACGAACTTGATGGCACACTTTACTTTCTTGCACTTAATAAACTTGAACCATTGTGCTCACCTATGTTGCGTATATGCTTGCGCTTTGTAAGTTGTGAATTAGTAGAACCATGCTGTCATGGGGAACGCTTTCAACACTGCACTGGTACTTTGTACCTAGTTGATATCATGTTCTTTTGTCTATGGATGTCGTCGGTGTGAAATGAAAGGGGAGCTTGTAAGTCCATGGAGTTATGCATGTGTGTTAGAGAAACGCCTGGGCCACTGGTCTAATCCATGCTGACATAGTGGAAACCTGCAGCGTAACCATAATGAGCTGTCTATGAAGCATTCTTCTTATAAAAAAAGAGTCCGATATTGAGAAAAAAGAGAAAAAAATAAGAGATTATGAAAAGAGGAAAGAGAGAAAAAGCACCATATTCCCATGGTAAATAAGAAGATTGCTGAGATGCTTGTTGTCTGCTTGCCTTGTCATTTTGATATGGGGATTCTTCCGGATCATCGGGCAAGGGGTACCCCGTTGGCGGTTCTCTATGATACACATATGCTTACGATGACAAGAACTTACCGGTGACTAAACTTGAGTAGCATGAGGAGCGGCCCTCGTATTCAAGGGACATGAGATTCTCAATTTACAACTTGTCAAGCATATCCTCATATTTGATCACTTTAACCTTAATCACCTAAAGATGCCTATGCTAGGGGCAATGAGAGCTGAAATCTAATAAGTACCATAATTTTTGGGACCTCTTTATGAAACTTGCAATCCCTGCTTCCCTCTGCGAACGGCCTTTCTTTTACTTTTTAGTTGAGTCAGTAAACCTATTCCCTTCTATCTCAGCAAGTATTTTGAGTTGTTGTGTTTCATTCATTCATATGACGATTTATTGAATCATGTTTCTTATGTTCCTTGTTTTGCACTTTGCTCTTATCTTGGTGACTACTACTTTGAAAGCTATCATTGAAAATCAGTTATTTGTGAACTCCAGCAAATTATCAACTATTCTTCGACCAAGAGCTAAGTTTGCCATTACCAATTATGATTCACTTTATGTATCTTTATTGTGTTTCCTTTACTTATTGCAAGTTAAGTTATATAATAGTGAGTTGTCTTCTATTGTGATCTATGTATTGATGAATGTGATGCTTCTTGTCTGTATTCTTTTATCGATTCTTCACTTGAGGCCATGTTTATTGAGCTCAGTTTCGCTTGGGGACAAGCAAAGTCTAAGCTTGGGGGGGGGGGGGTTGTTACGTCCATTTTGCATCTGTTGGGGGGATACCCCCGGGTAGGGTAAGATTTATGCCGGCCGTGTCTATCTGTTTTGCAGGTAAATGGGTAAGCCGGATTAGCTATATCCTAGCCGGATTATCTTAGCTTCCAAGAGAAGGAATCCCTCGCTGGTCAAAAGGTGGCTTTATTAGCTGAAGCATGTGCAAAGTAAAGTAAAGAAGAGGACCAGCGGGTCAGGGGCGACCAAGGTGAAGCGGGCAAAGCCGGATGGCGTAGCCCGTGTCTAGTGACGCCAAAAGCCAAGGATGACGCTGCGGGTTACGTCCAAAGCTCGGACGAGCCGTTAAAGAGGAATAAAGAAGCATCTGCTTTAGGAAAGGAGCATATTCGTAGAATATGCTGCCACGTGTGCCCTAGAATTGTAACCGGGGCTCCCCTATATAAGGAGCACCGGGGCCTCCATAGAGGGGGACGGCTAATAGATGAATGATTCTCTGTCTAAGGTAGAACTATAGGGCTAGTGAACAGGGAGTAAGAGACATCGTCTCCTTGTTGAGAGCCTTAGGAGCACTTGTAAGCACCATTGATAGAGAATATACAAGAACTTCCATGCGTGGAATAACCACACTCTCCCTCCCTGGATTCCCTTAGCACTCATTGGCCCCATCTTTAGCCTATCCATGGCATCTGCTGTGCCACCATCACGATAGTTGGTGCCCACCGTGGGGCTAGCGATGCTAGCAGGGGTGAAAATTCAGACGGGAAACTTCTCAAGCACCGGCGAGCATATCGTCTTAGGCTTGGTTCAGTGCTTTGGAGCGCTGGACTATGTCAGCGACAACGCGAGAAGCTTTGGCAGGCACCCTCCACCACGCAACGACGTCTTCCTCAATCTTGGTGCGCACAAGATCTACGTCGGGGTGGATGAGTCCTGTGTTCACTCGCGGCACATCGTCGAGGGAGGCGAACCACCTCTCAGCGCCGCTCATGGAGTGCATATCGCTCGCCCCACTAGCAGCGTTGAGGTCCTGATGACCGCGCCAGATGCGGTACCGGGCAAAGATCCGGCGCCAGAGCCAGAGGTAACACCAAAATAGACCAGGTCTAGGTTTCCCCCGCTGGAGAAGCCAGAAAATGTGCTTCAGCAAACGATAGATAGCTTAGCAACGCCAATAGCACCTGTGGTAGATCCGGCTCAGGCGCAAGTTGAGTTAGAAGAAACTAGGCGAAAAATGTTAGCTGGAGCAAGGAAAGTAGCAGAGCTGCATCAGTCGCTGAACATCACTTTGAGAGAGTATGCTAAGGCAAACCGTATTGATGGAGTGAAAATCTGGGCTAGGAACCTGATCACTGAGATTGACAAGGAGTATGAGCCTAGGCCGGGTCAGACAGCTACGATAGTAATAGGAGGGTTGGATCGGTACAGTACCCCGGCAAAGAACCTTAGAGCAGCAAATGCGGCCGCGTCCGAGTTAGAAGGTTTAACCGGAGAGGCCCGACAAAGGCAGCAAGAGAGGGTAAATCACATGTTGAGAGTTGCATGCCAACAAAATGAAGAAATAAACAAAGCTAACTCGGCACCACCAGGGGCCTCACAGGTGGTACATTCGGCCAGAAATAACCCAGCAAGATCCAAAGGAGCCACGTCGTCTCCGGATCATGGTCCCAGGAGAGAGGAAGTAGTGGACTCCGGGAGAAGAGACAAGCAAATGGTCCCTTATGACACGGTAAGGGCTGGAAAAGGCAAAGCAGTGCAAGTTGATGAGGACCGGCACAGTACCAGCCAAGGTGTGGCTGCCCGAGGTAACCATGACCAAGGCAATGCCGGTCAAAGAAATGCTGCCAACGGCAATGCCAGACAGCGCAATCCCGTGGGAGCGGGGCAAAATTTACCTCGGACACAGCAACATCGTGTACCTCAGCAAGAAGGAAGTGCGGGACAAGCGGCACAACAACACCAACACATCCGGATCAGGAAAGGTACAATGACGGTTATTCGGCTATGGTCAACGATGGATACCCTAGACCGGATCACCACGTAATTGGATCACTGTTGGGAACCAGGAACTTGCAGCCAGATGATGCCAGGTTGAAGTTGGATAGGATTTATAGGTCGGAGCAAATCGAGTTACAAGGTCCACCGGGTCAAGCATGTTTTGGGCCTCCGATCAAGAATGAGCCACTAGTGCTGAACTTTTAGCTGGCTAGGGGAACCCGAACTTATGATGGTAGTACCAGGCCAGAGGATTGGCTGATTGACTATGCTACAACGGTCAAGATCGCAACAGGAAATTTGGGATGGGTGGTGAGGTATGTACCGCAGATGTTGTAAGGACCAGCGCGAGTTTGGTTGAACAATTTGCCACCAGGAAGCGTTAACTGCTGGCTGGATTTCCAGGAGCTGTTCGTTCGCAATTTCTCAAGCACCTACAAGAGACCCAATAGACCGCGAACCCTTGCGTTGTGCCGGCAGAGACCGAATGAGCCAGATAGATATTTCCTGACTCGGTGGTGCAATGTGAGAAACTTGTGCGAAGGAGTGATTGAATCACAAGCTATTGCATGGTTCACTCAGGGGTGCAGATATGGAAGTATGTTGTGGCAAAGATTACAGTGAGATATGCCAACTACCTTGGCTGAGACGATCCAGATCACAGATTCATACGCCTTGGGAGATCCAACGCAACTCCTATTAATGTCTAGCGAAGCAAACGAAGAGTTTTACGGCCAGGATGGCCCCGGATCATCAAGGAGGAATGATTTCCGAGGAAAAATAAGGGATGAGCACCCGGATTATCGGCATAACTCGCAGCAAGTCGCAGCAGTGGACCGGGATCAACCCAATGCCGAAGCCAGTCAACGCCAAAAAACTGGAGGGAAAAGCTGGCAATAGAAAAACGAAGGGAGAAAGCCTTGGACCCCGGAGCAGAAAAAGCAATGACAGGAACGAAAGGATAGGCCGAGGTATACATTTGAGTCTATGCTAGATCAACCTTGCAAATTTCATACACCAATTCCGAACAGTCCAGCGAATCATACGACCCAGCAGTGTGAATGGATGAGGAAATTAGAACAGGGGAGTTCGGGGAATGCTCAGACACCTCGGAACGAAGCACCTAGAAATGAAACACCTGGCCACCATTACTAACAGGGGGAAATGGATAGCAACTGATGCTGCCACCACCTCCGCCGAGGTACGAGAATCCGGAAAGAAGGGATGCGGTACATAAGGTGGGCAATAACCAACAACAAGGCCAAGGTTACAACGAGAATGAGGGACGAAATGAGTACAGGGAACATCATCAGAGCTACTGTGTGTTCACCACGGAAGAGAATTACCGGAAAAGCTTGTAGCGCCGGCATATGGAGGTGAACGCAGTAATGTCGGCTGTGCCAAGATATATGCCTTGGGCGGATCAAGAAATCACATGGAGTATCAAGGATCACCCAAAGATCATGCCAATCCCGGGAACCTATGCCCTCGTCCTAGATCCGACGATCATCGTACCGAATCTCAATGTCAGATTTTCCAAGGTGTTGATTAACAATGGCAGCACTATCAACATTATGTACAAAGATACCATGCATAAGTTGGGGATAACAGAGAACATGTTGCAAGAAACAAGGACCACCTTTCATGGCATTGTGCCGGGTATTTCTTGTGAACCAATTGGTAAGGTCTGGGTTGACGTGTTATTCGGCACAAGAGACAACTGCCGCACTAAGAACTTGGAATTCAAGGTGGTGAATCTGGAAAGCGCTTATCACGCGTTACTCGACAGGCCAGCGCTGAGCAAATTCATGGCAACTACCCACGTCGGTTACCTTAAGATGAAGTTGCCCGGACCAAGGGGTGTGATAACTATATCAGGGGACTTCCAGCGTTCGATCGAGTGCGCCTTAGCCAGATCCAATTTAGCCGAGTCACTCGTGATAGCTCAAGAAAAAAGGAAGATACTAGAAGTGGCAGCATTGGCTCAATCCGCGCAACAACATATGCCGGCCCTGACCAACCCGCACGGGAGCGTATCATTCCAAGTAACTAAGGACACAAAGAAAGTGCCAATCAATGATTAGTTCCCAGAGCGCACCGTCACCATTGGTGCCGGGTAAAGCAACAAATAGGAAAGCGAGCTCGTCAATTTCCTTCATGAGAATCAGGATATCTTTGCTTGGTCTACGCAAGATCTACAAGGTGTACCGAGGGAGTTGGCTGAGCACTCATTGAATGTAAGACCAAAGGCTAAGCCGGTAAAGTAGCCTCTCAGACGTTTCGTAGAAGACAGACAGAAAGTTATTGGAGATGAGATAGCAAGATTACTAGCGGCAGGAGGGAGGTACTCCAAAGTGCGGGGGAGGAGCGCTAGCTTCGGCTTCATCTTCCGGGTTAACCTCACCTTCCTCCGGATCCTCAGCCTCGTCACCTAGTTCGAAGCCCTCGTTCTCATTTCCATCATCTTCGGCTCCAGAGGCAATCTCGTCATCAGCGACATCAAGATAACTCGGCCCCTCATTCCAGGCATGGCATAAGGAGTACTGGATGAGATTGTTCGCACAGGCTTGGCGGCGCGCTCCACTCCGGATCCTCGCACCACTTTGACCCGGTGCGCATGTGATTGAGCAATGCCAAGTCAATTCCTTCATACCAAGAGAGCGCAAATTTCAGAGCAATGTCGGGCCCAGCCCGTGTGGCAGATTCGCGCCACAAATGCAGCTGCGTGTCACATTCCATGAGTTTGTCTATAAAAGCAGAGATTTTCTTGGGAATGGTTTCACTGGGCCAGAGGCAGCTGAACATCCGTGTTGCCGCCGGGATGATGTCCTGTGCCATGGTTCTTTACTACCTCAAGGCGAGCAGTGAGACTTGCCAGGAGATCTTCTATGGTATAGGGGATTGGCTCACCATTAGAGACAGCAGGAATTCCCCGTCGTTCACAGGACTCGCGTATGGCAGAGGCAGCGAGCGTATCGCTCTCTAGAAATTTGCCTAAGGATAAGAAGAAAAACAGTGAGGAAATGGACCAAATCCGAATGGTAGAAGATCAAGCAAGGGCAGGGAACTTACGTGCAATCTGGAAGAGAAGTTGTTGTATCTCGGAATCAACATTAGCATTGTGGACCCGGAGTTTTTCGTATTCGGTGGTCACCGACGTAAGCTTGACATCGGCTTCTTCCAGTAGACTCTTGTCCTTGGAGATTTGTGTGGTTAAACGGTCTTTCTCCTCGGCAAACTCCTGGTCGGCCTTCTCTAGCACAGACTGATGGGAGCTCTTAAGATTTTGAATTTCGGCGTTCAGCCGAGTGATTTCCGAGTCCTGCTGCCTGAGCCAAGATATTTCCTCATCCTTCTTTTTCAGTTCAGCTTCATAGTTTCCTGCTTGTTCGAGGCAGTGGGTCATCAGTTCAGGCATGGTGACACTATCATCGAGAGCAACTGCAACATGATCCAGAGCACCCAAAATATGAGTGTCCACCGGATGAGGCAAGGAAAGTACAATGATTATATGAAAGGGGTGAGTTTACCTTTGATCTCCGCAAGGTTCTTCCTCATGATTTTATTCTCAGCTTCAACCTCGGTTGCATGATTCAGACAAGACATTCATATAGGTCCTAAGAAGTTTGAATGAACAAGGAAGAAAAGGAATAGAAACTAACCCCTCTTCTGGTACTCCGCCACGAGTTTACCATAACGCCCGCGAATGTCTTTGTAGGAGTCCAGCAGGCGCTCGAACTCTGCGGTTCGGCGATTAGTGGTAATCTGAAATAAGCAAGGAAGAGACAAAATCTTAGAGGCAAGCTAGAAATAATTCAAAGTCTACAAGACCCGGCCAAGTGGAACTTAACTCGGCTCTAGGTGTGTGGATATTCGAAGTCTACAAGACCTGGGCCAAGTGGAACTTAACCCGGCTCTAGGTGTGTGGATATTCGAAGTCTACAAGACCCAGGCCAAGTGGAACTTAACCTGGCTCTAGGTGTGTGTATATTCGAAGTCTACAAGACCCGGGCCAAGTGGAACTTCACCCAGCTCTAGGTGTGTGGATATTCGAAGTCTACAAGACCCGGGCCAAGTGGAACTTAACTCGGCTCTAGGTGTGTGGATATTCGAAGTATACAAGATCCGGGCCAAGTGGGACTTAACCCGGCTCTAGGTGTGTGGATATTCAAAGTCTACAAGACCCGGGCCAAGTGGAACTTAACCCGGCTCTAGGTGTGTGGATATTCGAAGTACATAAGATACAGGCCAAGGGAACTAGACCTGGCCCAAAATTTATTGCAAATTAATGTCATTATGAACAAAAACTAAGCTCTGCAAGAAGCATCCGACCGAATAACAAGTTATTCCCTCGGAGGCTCGGGGACTAGGGGCTATATCTACAAGCATTCAATTGCATAAAACATCAACAGCAGAAAAAAAGAATTACCTCCATCATCCGGCCAGCCAAGGAGATAGCCTTAGTAGCGGAGTTCATCTAGGCGCTGAACTCGGTGGGGCCCAACTTCTCCGGCGAATCGTCTTGAGGATCGAAGAATTAGGCGTAATTCCAGTTCTTCACATACTCAAGGAGTAGTGGACTGTAACTTTTGCCGCTTGGAGTATAGCTCGCCACAAGGCTCTTCACGTGGGCCTCCCGCCTAGCGGATTGAGCTGCAGCGGGGCTGGTATGCAAAACCAGTTGTTGGCTGCCCTCTGATCCGGATGTAGTAGACCTGGAAGAAGAATCTTTGGCTGACCCTGAGGTCTTCTTGGCTCTGCCGAATGAGGGTTGAGGAGCTTGTTGAAAGATATCACCGATGGAAGGAGTAGACCCGGTGGGAGCCGAAGGAGCTTTGCCCTTGGGAGGCTTGGAGGCTCTTGCTGTTGGTGCTGATGTTGCTGGTCCTGCTGGTGCTGTTGTTGTTGGTGCTGCTGTTGTTGTTGCTGCTAGTGCTGCTGGTGCTGGTGCTGGTGCTGTCGTTGTTGTTGCTGCTGGCACTGGCACTAGGACTAGTACTAGAGCTACTGAGGGCGGCACCGGTGAAACTGGCACCTCAGCATTGGGCACAGAGGCCGAGGAGCTGGGGAGATCTAGCATCACCGTGGCCCGAGCTGCCCCACTATCCCCCGCGCCGACGTTGCCCTCCTCTTCTTGGTGAGGTAGTCTCTGGTCAGGCGCAACCACAGAACCCTCTTGAATAGAGCTGAGCGGGCGATAAGCATCGTTGCGGGGGGGGGGGGGGGGGGGGGGAGAGGGACTGCTCCGAAGTGGGGAGGCTATACCGGAACCGCTCTAAGAAATATCCATAGGAGCTCTAGAAAAAAGGAAGGACAGCTCGTCAAAAAGATAGAACCAACTAGAAAGGCAAGCAAAGGAAAAAATCTGAAGTAGCAATGCTAAAAGGACTTACTCGTCTGTGGTAGGAGGAGCCCGAGGTTTGGGTGCCCTCCGAATTATGCTCTTGGTGGCAGGCTTGTTTGAGGGTTTAACCCCGAACTTCTTTTGCCTCTTCTTGGGCGGCGGCGCCTCCGAAGCTACGGCCGAGGTAGCTGCGCGCTTCTGCGAAGGGGTTAGGGCCGGGCCACCGGTGGCAAGGGGAGGAACTTCATGGACCTGATCGTCCGGGTTAGCTGAACATTCGAACATGAGCCAGGTGCAAGTAAGAGATGAGAACTAGATCAAGTACCTCAAGGACTTCAATGTCAGAATCATCATTGTCTGGCCAATCCCTTAAAGAAGAGGCCTTACCAGAGCTGCGCTTGACGACGTCCAGGATAGGCAGGAAGGCCTCTGGATCAGGCTCAAGCTCGTCCTCCTCGGTGTGGTCCTCCAACCATTTGCCCGCTAGCACCTCGCCATCCTCCAAAGGTTGCTGAAGAAATTTCTGAGACGATAATGGCCGAGTTACAAAAATAAAATAACATACAAGGAAGATTTGGAAAACATAAAAGGGTGATTCACATTTGGAGGGGGGTTGACACGGGTGAAGGGCTCAAGTCCCCACTCCCAGTCCTCGGAGAACTCCTTCTCCATGTTAAATATGGACTTAACCCGGCGATAGACCGCCGAGTTATCCAACTCGAAGGAAGAAGTCCGGTGAGGATCAAGAGGGCTGCTAAGGTAGCAGATCTTGTGGGCTCGCTTCTGGAGGGGGGAGACCCGGCTGCGGATGAAAGTAATCATAATATCCTCCCCCCGGAGATGCTCCTTGAGCAGCTCCGTGATCCGGTGTGCCACTTGATTCGCCAAGGCCGTGGCGCGTTTGGGAATGCTCTCCCAAAGCGAAGCATCTGGAGGGCCAAGCTTGAAAGGGAGCAGCCGGATCTGGTCCTCCTTGGAGGTGTTCCGGACGTAGAAGAAGGTCCGGGCCCAGCCCTTGCAGGATTCGAGCCCGGTGACCCGGGGAAACACGGACTGCTTGCGCGGAGAGATGGAGGCAGGACAGCATTGGGTCAGGTGCTTTTCCTCCGAGGCAAGCTCCTTATCCGGGACCACGTTCCTCCGCAGACC
The DNA here is from genome assembly GCA_910589775.1 of Avena eriantha. Taxonomy (NCBI): domain Eukaryota; kingdom Viridiplantae; phylum Streptophyta; class Magnoliopsida; order Poales; family Poaceae; genus Avena; species Avena eriantha. Next base: position 132,235,565 of record OU342744.1, on the reverse strand, counting down.
AAAGAACTTAATCCAAAGTTCTTTGGTTGGCTAGAGGCCAATGTATCCCTCAATGCCGGTGGTAAAGGAAGACAGAGAGGTGATAGCGTTTGCGGGGAGGTGATGCGGTTGCAGCTTGTAAGTGGAAATGAAATCGAAGAAAAAATCAGAAGTGGGGAGGCCAAAGCCGCGCTGGAAATGGGAAAGAAACACAACATATTCTCCCTCCCTGGGGGAAGGAGAAATTTCACTGTGGCGAGACGGCAGGCGACACAGGCGGGAATGCGACGGGAGGCGTGGAGCCAAGCCAAGTCCTCCTCGCGGACGGTCGAGCCGTCCCAGCAACCGCGCTCGCGGCCCTCCACTCCTTCTTCCTGCTGCGCCACCACTGCCTCCGCCTCAGACATTGTGGATTCAAAGCTTTCGACAAGATAATCAGAATAGAAATAGCCAGAGGAAGGAAAGCGGGAAGCGCAAGTACCCGTGATGGAAACTGTGAATGGGGATGGTGATACATTTCAAATGTAGCTATAATTTTTGATGTTCCATGCTTGGTTTTATCCACTTTCTTGTGTTTTGTCCACACTTTGGAGTACTTTTCATATGATTTCTTGGACTAACATTGACATGGATATACCCTACAGGTACTCGAGCTTGGTATATACGGTCTAAATACGTATAGGCCTACGGTGTCGCCAAGGCCCAGACGAAAGGACTCGAGTGACCTGCGGACTCTCGATTGCTTGAGAGGCAAGAAGAAGCTCAAGATAGAAAGTTTGAAGGGGAGAACCCTAACTTGTAACCGACTCGACCTGCTACCCGAGACCTAGCCTATCTATATAAAGGCTAGGAGGGGGCGGCGAGGAGGACACGTGCAACCCTAGTTTCCACAACTCTCGCCAGATTGCATCTGCGCACCATTGTAACTTTCGACTCCTTCAATAATTCCACGAGCACACAAGCAGGAGTAGGGACCTCTACAAGGCCTGAACCTAGGTAAATCCTTTTTCCCTTGTGTGCTTGTTTGCTAGCCGATAGATGTCTCCAGCACTCCCTCCTTCTCCAAAACCCAAGTCCATAACAATGGGCATTGATGAGTTAAACCCTCGTCAATTGGCGCCGTCTGTGGGAATTGGGAGTGCTGATGTTGCGGCTTCTTCGGCCCCATCAACCGCGATCTACAACTCCGCAACAGCGGAGATTCGCCAGCTCTTCGGCGCCTTCGACTTCACCGTCCACATGCCGGCCACCCGCCCGGCCTTCGAATCCGTGGGCGACGGAATCAGCCTGGCGATTGGGAACTTCCGCTTCCAAGTTGGTCAGATGGGCACGCTTCGCATGCCTGATCAACCGACGACACCGGCAATTGCCCTGGCATCATGGTTCCCTCCATCAATCGGCACCCTCAGTGAACTCAATGCTCCGGTGGCAGTCGGGAACACGATCATCGACGGCAGTCGCGACTCCGATCTGGGCGATCTGGCCACAGAAGATGGAACCTACGGTTCTGAATCTGAAAGTTGTGGAAGCAGCAGCTTCCCCAATCACTTCATGTGCGCCGTCATTAACACAGGCGACACCTCCGCCAATCGCGGCAACGCCATTATCAACGGCGGTAACGACGCCAACGGGGGAGCAGTCGAACCTCCCAGTATAATCAACGAGCAAACCGGCGAACGCGTTGTAATCAAGCTCAACGAGCAGGAGTGGGAGCGCTGCCGCGAGGCCCTACGAGGTACACCGTTACCCCTCGGGTCCCCGTAGGAACTACTGATGGGCTACCATTGGCTCCTAAAAGAGGAGTTCACGCGCCAAAAACAAGCAATCGCGCAACTTGAGGCGAGTAAAAAGGCAACGGACGAGTCGAGCCTTCGTCGCGCTGGGCTCTCCTCCTACGGAGGATCCTCTTCACGAGGCAACGACTACGTCGCCAAGAAGAGGCAGTCGCAAATGGCTCACCTCACCGAACAAGAGCACATAGACGCCGTGAAAGTCCTCAACTTCGGCTCTATGACAGTCGACACGAGAGGCAACATGGTCCCAGAACGCCGCAGGCCGCGGTGACAGCAGCCACCATGTACCTCCTCAACAACCAACCACCGGCTGGAAATCCCCGAACCGCCGTGCACCGATCTACGATCGCAGGTTTGGAGCTAATCGAGGCCGCTCTCGACAAGGAGCCGGTACCAGACCCGAAAAAGGGCAAAGCACTAGCAAAACGCTACTCCTCACCCTCATCCAGCGACGACAGTCACGACCTGTCTCGACGCCGTCGTTCACGGTGACACGATCGCGACTACGATGCGTGCAACGACCTCACACAACGCAAGATCGACAAGTCAAGAGCACGACGTGCTCGGTCGACTGACTCCGAAGAGGAAGACGGGGAACTCTACGGCGCTAGATGCTTCAGCAGATCCATTAGGCAGAAGCGAATGCCTAAGTGGTTTAAACTTCCGTCAGAAAATCCAAAGTTCGACGGTCTACAGGACCCTAAAATCTGGCTAGAAGATCACATCTCCTCCGTCAGGCTCCACGGGGGCAGTCGAAGTACTGCCATGCAATGCTTGCAGCTACAGCTGCAGAGCGCCGCCCGAGCATGGCTCAATAGCCTCCCACGCGGATCCATTCGCAGTTGGGATGAGCTGGTCTACAGCTTCGTCTGCAACTTTAAAGGCACGTACAAATGGCCTGCATCAATCGAAGAACTGATATGCTGCCAGCAAAAATCTGGCGAATCGCTGCGCTCATACATAGAAGGTGGTCCATCATCAAGAACTCCGCGGAAAACATCTCGGAAGACCGCGCGATTGAGGCATTCAATGGTGGCGTCCGTCGTCTAGAGCTCAGGGAGGAGCTGGGCCGCTCAAAGCCCCAGACCATCGACCATCTGATGGAGATCACGAATCGGTGGGTTGATGGAGAAGATTCGGTGAAGAACCGCGCTCACTCCAACGAAGAGGCAGAACTCGGACGCAGACGCGACCGCCGAGGCAAACGTCGCATGCGCATCTACGACGACCGTGACGACGTCAACATGGTCGCAGCCGGCTACGTCGATACACGCGACGACAACCGCAACATCGGATACCGCAGCGGTGGATACCACGACTCTGGGAAAACCATGCAAGTATGGCAACGCCGCACTCGCGACGAGGCACCCGCGACCTCCATCGAGGAAAAAATGTCCGGACCATGCATGGTACACTTCTACATCGACAAGCATGACGGCAAGAGAAAGTCCAGCCACCTCCTCAAGGACTGTCGCGAGTTCCTCAAACTACACGAGGGATTGGTTCGGATGAACCGCAACGCAGTCGAAAGAGGCTACGGGGCCGCTCCAGGCGCCGTGGCACATGGCGCACCGCCACCTCCACCGGGGCCACCACCGAACGGAGCTGCACCGGACCAACACCATGAAGGAGAACCGTACCCACGGGCCATGGATACCATGATGATCCAAAAGGGACGCCCCTCCAACAGGGTGCAGAAAGCCATCACTCGCCAAGTCAACTTGGCCACGCACTCACCACCATCCACCACTGAGTACCTCAGTGGCAGTGAGTCATGCATCACCTTCGATAAACGAGACCACCCGCCTCAAGTACCTCGCCCAGGCCATTGCCCCCTCGTACTCGAAGCGCAAATTGGAGGCTTCGACATGAGTCGCGTCTTCATGGACGGCAGAAGCGGCATCAACCTCATATTCAGGAGTACCTTGCGAGCAATGAGGATCCCTCTAACTTGCTTGGAGGCATCGGACACAACATTCCACGGCATCGTTCCAGGGAAAGGCGTATACCCCCTAGGCAAAATCAACCTCGACGTCATATTTGGCACGCCAAGGAACTTCCGACACAAGCGCATCGATTTTGAGGTCGTCGACTGGCCCTCATAATACCACTGCATCCTCGGACGCGTCACGTTAGCTCAGTTCATGGCGGTACCCCACTACGCCTACCTACAGATGAAAATGCTAGGTCCCAACGGCGTCATCACGATCAACGGAAGCTTTGAGCGATCTGACAGCTACGACAGGGAATTCAACAGAATCTCCCAGTCCTTCGGCATGCAGGAAGAGCTCGCGCGATTGAAGGAAATGACAGACAACAACCTGCCTCCCCCGAGTAGGCCAAGCTCACCTGATCTCTCCTTCGACTCATCAGTGCACACAAAGAAGGTGCAGGTCCATCCGACAGATCCAGCCAAAACGGCCCTCATCGCCAACAACTTGAGTCCCGCATAGGAAGTCGCGCTCGTCGAATTCCTCCGTGAGCACGGGGAAATTTTTGCCTGGTGTCCTCCGGACATGCCAGGAGTTCCTAGGGAATTCGCCAAGCACGCACTCAACGTCAACCCCGACGCAAGGCCAGTCAAGCAAACAATCAGGCGACTGTCTGAGCCAAGAGCGCAGGCAGTCGGCATGGAGATCAACAGACTCCTCGAGGCCAAATTCATACGCGAGATCAAGGAAAGCACCTGGCTCGCCAATACGGTTCTGGTGCCAAAAAAGGACACGGATATCCTAGTGATGTGCGTGGACTTCACTTCTTTAAACAAGCACTACCCAAAAGATCACTTCCCGCTACCACGGATCGATCAAATCATCGACTCCACCGCTGGATGCGAGCGCCTCTGCTTCCTCGATGCCTACTCAGGCTATAACCAAATTTGAATGAAGGAGGAAGACCAAGAGAAGACCGCGTTTACAATGCCCTTCGGTGTGTTCTATTACAACACAATGCCCTCCGGGCTAAAAAACGCGGGAGCCACCTACCAACGGTGCATGCAGGCTTGCCTCAAGGAGCAATTGGGTCGCAACATCCAAGTCTATGTTGACGACATAGTAATCAAAACCAAGGAGGAAGCCTCTCTAATCGATGACTTGCACGAAACATTTGCCAACCTCGATCATTACCAGATTAAGCTCAATCCGGACAAATGCGCCTTTGGTGTACCATCTGGGCAGCTGCTCGGGTATCTCATCTCCGCGAGAGGGATTGAGGCAAACCCGAAAAAGATAAAGGCCATACTGGCCATGGAGAAGCCAAAGAACATAAGAGGCGTCCAGCAACTAGCCGGACGAATCGCGGCCCTCAGTCGATTTATCAGTCAAATGGGGGAAAAGGCACTGCCCTTCTATCAGCTCCTCCGCAAAGCTGACAAATTCGAGTGGACCAAGGAAGCCCAAGGAGCATTCGAAGACCTCAAGCGCCTGTTATCCACCTCGCCAGTACTGGTGACTCCACAAGAAAGGGAGCCACTACTGCTATACATCTCTGCTACCAACCAAGTGGTTAGTACAGTGCTCGTCGTCAAGCGGGCCGAGGAAAACAAGGTCCATGGCGTACAACGCTCGGTATACTACCTCAGCGAGGTTCTCACGCCAACAAAACAGCGGTACCCGCACTACCAGAAGCTGGCGTACGGCGTCTTCATGACCGCCCGGCGACTGCGCCATTACTTCCAGGAACACCCAATCGTGGTAGTCAGCGACGCCCCATTGGGACATATCCTCAATAACCCTGACGCCACGAGACGAGTCGCGCTTTGGGGAATCGAACTGTCTCCACGAGACATCACATATGAAAAGCGCGACGCAATCAAGTCGCAAGTTCTCCCTGACTTTCTCGTGCATTGGATGGAAAACCAACTCCCGGACAAGCCAGATATGTCCTACCTCTGGACAATGCACTTCGATGGATCCAAACGGAAAGACGGAGCAGGAGCAGGTGTCATATTGACGTCACATCAAGGAGACAAGCTGAAATACATCCTGCGAATGCAGTTCATAGCCTCAAACAACGAGGCTGAATACGAGGCCCTGTTGCATGGGATGAGGATGGCAAAAGCCTGCGGCACAAAGAGGCTCATCATATATGGCGATTCCAAGATGGTCGTCAACCAAACAATGCACGAGTGCGACGCACTCAATGACAACATGATTGCATACCGCGACCTCTACGATACACTCGAGGGAGACTTCGATGGTTGCGAGTTGCGACATGTAGGTCGCGAAAGCAATGAGGAGGCGGACGCACTCGCCAACATAGGCTCTACCTGCACCCCCATACCACCTGGGGTATTTCTCGAGCGCATCTGCGAACGCTCCATCAAGCCAAAGGCCATAGAGAAGAAAACAAGCGCAGCAACAGACTCAGGGGCTACGCCACCCAATGAGCAAATGGCACTCGAAAACTTGGAGCCAGACATAGGACTCGAAGGGCCAATGAGCGTCATGATGATCGAACAATCCTGGACGTAGTCGTACATTACATATCTCCTCAGCAAGCGCCTACCGGACGATGCACGGCACATCGCACGACGCTCCAAGGCATTCACTGTTATCAACGGCGAACTATATAAACACAGTATCACAGGCGTGTTACAATGATGCGTCTCCCTGGCCGATGGAAAAGCAGTCCTCCTCGACATACATGAAGGAACCTGCGGACACCACGCCGGCAGTCGCGCCCTCGTTGCCAAAGCTCTACGAGCTGGATTTTACTGGCCCACAGCCATGCGCGACGCCAAGCACATAGTCCAAAAGTGCAACGCTTGTCAGCGATTCGCGGACAAACCACACGCTCCAGGTGCGGAATTAAGACCTAACCCATTGGCCTGGCCCTTCGCACAATGGGGGCTTGACATGGTAGGCAAGCTCCCAAGGTCCTCGCAAGGAGGCTACGTCTATCTTTTGGTCGCAGTCGACAAATTCACCAAGTGGATCGAAGCCATGCCGGTGACCAAGCAATCGGGTCACAACGTGGTCAAGTTCTTCGAGTCCATCGTCTACCGCTTCGGCGTGCCGCACAGCATCATCACTGACAACGGGACGAACTTCACATCCAAGGAGTTCCAAGAATTCTGCGAAAACCTGGGGATCAACATCAGCTATGCCTCAGTCGCTCATCCACAGACCAATGGTCAGGTAGAAAAAGCAAACGGGCTCGTCTGCAGTGGCATCAAGAAGCGACTCCTTCGACCACTCGAACAAGCTACGGGTTGCTGGCCAAACGAGCTCCAATCCGTACTCTGGAGCCTACGTACAACTCCAAACAGCGCCACAGGCTACACGCCATTATTTATGGTGCACGGGGCAGAAGCGGTACTACCCGCCGAAGTAAGGTACAAGGCGCCGCGCATAGTCGCTTACAGCGAACAAGAGTCATCTCTTGCACTCGAAGGCTCTGTCTACCTCCTCGACGAGGCGAGAGAAATCGCCGCAGAAAGCTCCACGATCTACCAGCAGAACCTGCGCAACTACCACAGTAGAAGGCTTCGCCCTAGATCCTTCGTCGAAGGTGACCTGATCCTGCGACTGAAGCAGCAGGGGCATCTCAAGCTCGAGTCCCCCTGGGAAGGACCATACTTGGTTACAGAAGTAATCCCAGGTGGCGCCTATCGCCTTCAAGACCTAGAAACAGGAGTCGCATACTCTAACCTTTGGAACGTCGCACAACTGCGACGCTTCTACCCCTAGTCGTTTTACTTTTACATTGCAAATAAGGCTACCCAGCCAAGGCTACTTAGCCACACATTGTACCTCGTACTGTTCTCCAAATAATAAAAGTTAAGTGCCCCAAAACTCTGTGCTTTTTTTTTCTTTTCACTTCTGTTACTATTGTACTCGGGGGCTACGCCACCCTACACACATTTGTTCTTCGAACTAATAATTGCGACATCCTGAGTAGCTGGCACATCAATCGAACCCCTTAACGCAAATTCAACCCAGCTGCAACGCACCTGGCAGGTTGATAAAAGGGATGGCCAGGCTAACGAAAAGGACTCGCATAGTGCAACACACCTTACGCTTACAAAAGCTATTTATACGCATTCAACAATAAATTACATACAAATATATATATATGAACTTTACAACACAAATACACTTATGTGCAGGATACAAATCTGGTTACTGCTGCAACAGAAGAACATTGGTTTGCTCCTCGAAGAAGTCAACAATCTCCTCTGCTGGGCGGTCCACCGCTTGATAGTGCGGCACCATATTCCAAGCTCCTCGAAGAAGAACATTAACACTTAAACTGGTCGCCTAGCTGCGTCACCTCGCCAAGCAGATACTGCTTGCGGGCGGCAGCTTTTTCTGCCTTTGACTTCCACACATCTACGTTACCGCGGATCAAGGGCAACTCACGCTCCAGCTGCTTCACGGGGTCACGAAGTCGCGACAGCAAAGCCAGCTCCTCTACCCTGGAGCACGGCGGTACCACTTTCTCACCAAGAGATGATGGATCCTGGTTTCCCCCTATGGGACCACTTGATGTGCCCTACCACAGATCAAGACAGAAGCAAATAAGGTGACCAAACGAACACAAAGGCAGGAATAGCAGATGCATTCAGGATAAGCATAAAAAAATATTCACAAGCACACTCGCCAGCAGGCATGTTCTTAGAGCAAAAGGACAATTCATCATCTACTACACAAGCTAACTACGGAGTAGCTGGCTTCTTCGACTTCGACGCCTTCGGAGGCTCCATCAAGTCCGTGGCAGTATCAGATGTCACTGATTTTCCGCCTGCCCCTGAAGCCGAAGGTTTCGCCGCCTTCTTAGCGCGCTGGAGCTCCTCCGAATACTTGGCAACAATATTAATCAAAGAATGGCCGTATTTGGCACAGGCAGTCGCAAAGGGAGCGAAAACTACCGGCTGACCATCCGCGCCAACATGCATTGTCTTCGACACCGTAGAGGGATCTATCTCGACTCTGTGGGCCTGCACCATGGCGAGTGACATTGTTGCACAAGCCGCCCGGAGGGAGTTCTTGTAGGTAGAAGGCACGCCCCCGGGGAGCGACTCCACCAGCTCATCCATAGTATCGACCTGCTCCGCCTTTGGCATCAACTCCTCCTGGAGGCGACTAAGGGCAACCTTGGCGTTGGATAATGTATCCTGGATGGCGGTGCTTCGATCTTCGACCGCGGACACCGCGCCGGCTAGAGCGTCATCACGACGAAGGGCCTGTGGGTCAAAACTCAAGTCGCCAGCATCTACACCAAAAGCATGGATCAAATTTCTAGTGCCACCGACAAAACTCCAGAAGCAGAGAAGAGCATCAATCAAAAATCAACCAGTAAAAGGTACCTGAGAGGGACTTGGCGACTGAGAATAGTTGCTCCTGGAACAACATCTCCCTGGCCGCAAAAGAGGCGCGCAGATCGTCTTCGCGCTTTCGGGCATCATCATGGGCCACGATTGCCTCATCGCGCCCCTTGACAGCTGCGGCCAATGTCTTCTCCAAGGATGCGACATTGCGTAGAAGGGCGTTATGCTCAGCTACATGGTAGTCAAAATAATTGGCTATCAGTCGAACATACCAAAACAGAGAGAAGATGAAAGGAACAAGCATGGAAGCACTCACTTTCGACCACGCGGTGACGCGTCTCCAGCATCGCATGCTGACGACCCATCGCCATCACCTACTCTGCCACTCGCGTGGCCTCCTTTACAAGGAGCTGTTGCACCAATCAAGGAATCAGAGAGGGCAACAGAAGGCGTTGACTGCCAAAACACAAAAGAAGGAAAGATATACTCACATGGTCCTCTAGCGACTCCGAAGAAGTCTGTTGAGCTGTCATCTGAGAAACTATTCGATGCTCCCCTCCGTGAGGAGAGCTCGAAGAATTATGCCCGGAGTGGGCCTCCGTCGGAGGAGATGGAGCGCGCTCGACTTCTACCTTGGCCCCTGAGGTTGCGACTCCTGATTCCTTCAAAAACTCAACGTCACCAGAAGATGACGACGCCTCTTGACTGCAAGACCAAGTTCGCATTAAGAAAAGGCAAAACTCCAGGGCCCAGCCAACAAATAGAAAACAGAAAAGAATGAATGACCTCTTAAACTTACCAGTCAAACTTGTCAAGATCAAACGTGGCCTCCGCCGACTCCGACGAAGACTCCTTGGGCAATTGCATCTTCTTGCGAGAAGATGGTGCTACAACCCTCACAAGGACGGCGGGAATTGGTGACTCCGTGCCAACAACTATGCCTTCTCGAGTTGAAGGAGTCGGCGCATCGGAGTCCTCGCTGCGTGAACGCTTGCGAGTATCCGGGCTCCCGGACTCGAGGGCTTCCTCTTCCACATCAGAAGGGATGGTCGACTCAGACTCATCCTCTTCAAAAGCTTCGCGAGGAATAATGCCCTCAGGGAGAGGAGGCATGCAAGGCAACACCGCCCAATCCTGCATACAAACAGCAAAAAGGAGCAAGTAAGCAACAGAAAAGCAATCGTGAACATAAGCTACTGCGTAGCACGACTGTACCTCAGGAGGAGGATTCGAGGCAGCGAAGGGAGGAACGACTGACTCATTCGGAAGCACATCCTTGAAGGTGTACTTCGTGACCAGCCGCACCCTCTTATCTACCTCACTCGCGGACATGCCATCAGCAGACAAACGAGTGACATCATCAGCGCCACCCCATTGAAACATGGGATGGACCCTAGCTTGGAGAGGCTGAACGCGACGACGCAGCCAAGTCCTGACAAGGGCGCAACCTCCCTCTTCTGCGCCTATGCGACTCTCGAGGTCGCAGACGCGTTGATATAACACATCTGTCTCCGCGAGTTCGGAAGGCATGATCACGTTCTTCCAAGAATGCATCTTCTTGCAGGGAGTCGCAGGGTCGAAAGGCGCGAGTCCAAAATGCTCGTCCTGAGCCTTCTGGTCGCGAACATAAAACCATCTGTCCCTCCATCCCTGGACGGACTTGGCGAGCTTGATGTCGAAATAGGTGGCAGATGGGTCGACATGGATACCACAACCACCTACGTCGTAAACTGAAGAGCCAGATGCGGACTGACGCTTTAGCTTAAATAAGCGTTTGAAAAGGCCAAAGTGCGGCTCGATTCCGATCCAGCACTCGCAAAGGGTGATAAAACAAGAGATGTGAAGAATTGAATTTGGGGACAGCTGATGGAGCTGGAGCCCGTAGAAACAGAGGAGACCCCTAAGAAAGGGGTGGATAGGCAATGAAAGGCCGCGAATGATGAAAGCAAGAAACATCACTCGAAACCCAACGTGAGGCACAGGAATGGTCTCACTGCTAGGGACGCGCGCGTCGGCGACTACTGTGGAAATAACTCCATCTTGGCGAAGAAGACGGAGATCGGACGCCTTGATGATTGAAGGGCGCCAAGCGCCATTGGTCAGGTGGGTGCCCACGACCTTCTTTTTCCCGCCGGCGGCGGCACTGGTGCCCGCAGCAACGGAGCCACCCCTCTTCTTCGCCGCAGCAGCGGTGGCGGCGGATTCAGCGGCAGCACCTCCTTTCTTCTTTCCCATTGCGCGGTGGCGATGAGAACACAGAAAATAACTTGGAAACGAGCGGAGATGGTCCAGAGCTGAGGAGGACATGAGCGTGGGAGAAAAGCAGAGGAGAAGCGGCAATGGCGATGGCAGCAAGGAAGAAAAGGGCGCAGATGGAAATTTACCGCCGTAGCATCGCTACTTAACCCCTAAGAGATGCAATCCAATGGCTCGCAAAAACCCTATTGGACGCGTGGCACATTTCGCGCTCGACACGTGGGGAAGAGGAAGCGCGAACCGTCCCTCCACTACGCGGAAATCGAGGAGGCACAGTTAATAATAAGATTACGCACGCCCAGTCAAATCAAAGTCAGAAAGTGGGACCCACCGCTCGTCACGTCCCATCAAAGCCACTCACGCGGACAATTGAGGTCATGAAAGCGTTAGCACTGACGTCATCAATAGCTACGCAGCAGAAAACTACGACTACATTAGTCCTTGCTAGAGTCTTCGACTCCACCAAGCACTCGGGGGCTACTCCCATAGGGAGCACTGGACGCGCACCCTATGATTTTTATTTTCTTATTACAGGGATACAAGCAATCGCAATCAAACCCAGCCACTCGAAATACGATTCGACTATGGATGTGGGTTACTCCCATAGGGAGCGCTGGAAACATTTTCGACTGAAACAAGCAAGCAAAAGACGACAGCAGTTGCAACCCAAGTTTTTGACTCAGACAAACAAAAATGACAGCAGTCGCCAAATTTCTTTAGTCCTTGCCTGAGTCTTCGACTCAACCAGGCACTCGGGGGCTACTCCCGTAGGGAGCGCTGGTCGTGCACCCTATGATTATTTGCACAAAAGTTGTGCGTTGATTACATCAGCACTCGCGGATCATGGCGACACCGCCTCATATTTTCCCTACAAAGAGATTACGTCTCCTGGGTTGCCCGAATCATCTCCGCGATGATAAAATTCGGATGCCGCGCTTATAGCGTGAAGGTAAGACCTGAATAAAGGCCTGGCAACGCATTTAACTGCACACTACCAGAAACATATTCGTGCCTACAGGCACGATGAACATGCCTTGACAGACGCGTTAAGTGCTTACACCCATATAACTGGAATTCGACTCCTGTAAGACCTCCGCGGCCTGAGTCGAATTACGCCAGCACTTTTCCGGATTCGAGTCTGGGGACTCGAGTTCGAGTAGATTGCGTTGTTTCACCCTAAGGTGGTTAACTGATGCCGATACTTCGGCTATATCAGGCATGTATATCAACAATCCCTATGACATGAATGAAAGCAGTCGGAAAATGTACTCATTCAAGCACTCGAAGACTTCAAAAAGTACCCAGTCGAATCTGCGATTCCACTGGATACTCGGAGGGCTACTGACATGGGTATACCCTACAGGTACTCGATCTTGGTATATACGGTCTAAGTACGTATAGGCCTACGGTGTCGCCAAGGCCCAGACGAAAGGACTCGAGTGACCTGCGAACTCTCGATTGCTTGAGAGGCAAGAAGAAGCTAAAGATAGAAAGTTTGAAGGGGAGAACCCTAACTTGTAACCGACTCGACCTGCTACCCGAGACCTAGCCTATCTATATAAAGGCTAGGAGGGGGCGGCGAGGAGGACACGCGCAACCCTAGTTTCCACAACTCTCGCCAGATTGCATCTGCGCACCATTGTAACTTTCGACTCCTTCAATAATTCCACGAGAAGACAAGCATGAGTAGGGACCTCTACGAGGCCTGAACCTGGGTAAATCCTTTGTCCCCTGTGTGCTTGTTTGCTAGCCGATAGATGTCTCCAGCACTCCCTCCTTCTCCAAAACCCAAGTCCATAACAATGGGCATTGATGAGTTAAACCCTCGTCAAACATATTAACAAGAGCCACCGTGACAGCTGCCTGTTTTCTACTATTTTTTGGTTCCAGGAAAGTCAGAAAATGAATATTCTCGGAATTGGATGGGACAAAAGCCAAAGTGCCTATTTTTCTGGAAGTCATCAGATGCCAGAGTACGAGACGGAGAGGGGTCAGGGGGCCACCACACCACCTGGCCGCGCGGCCAGGCTTGGCCGCCCCAGGGGGTGGTGTGGCCAGCCTAGGAACCCCCTCAGCCTCCCTTTCCAACTATAAGATGCCCTCTGGATGAAAACCCTAAGGGTCCGATGAAAAATTCACGAAAGAGTCTGTAGCCGCCGTCATCTCCATCCCTAGATCGGGAAGGATCTGGAGCTCTTCCCGGCACCCTGCCGGAGAGGGGAATTCACCCTGGAGGCCTTCTTCATCACCATGCAAGCCTCCGGTGTCATGTGTGAGTAGTTCATACTTGGACTACGGATCCATGTAGTAGCTAGATGGCTGGATCTTCTCCTTTGTGCTTTCATGTTTAGATCTTGTGAGATCCGTTCATGATCAAGATCATCTATTTGTAATTCTGCATGTGGTTTTTTGCGGGGATCCGATGGATATTGAGATGCTATTTCAGATTGATTATTGATTCTATCATGTCTTTGTTATTTGTGATCTTGCATGCTTTCCGTTGTTAGTAGCTATCTTGGCCAAGTAGATGCTAGCAACTCCAAGAGTTAGTATTATGCTCGATAGTGGGTTCATGCCACTGGTAATCTGGGGAAGTGACAGAAATCTCTAAGGTACTAGATGTGTTGTTGCTACTAGGGAGAAAACAACAATCCTTTGTTCATAGACCAATCGTATTGTTTACTTTACACGCAGTTCGTAAAGCAATAATCTGTTGCTTACAACTTAATACTAGAGGGGGTTCGGATGATAACCTGAAGGTGGATTATTAGTCATAGATGCAGTTGGATGGCGGTCTATTTATAATGTTGTAATGCCCAATCAAGTTCCAAAGGAGTCAAGATGATTAGTATAGGCATGTATTGCTTTCTCGATGTTTGTCAATTGCCCCGCTGTAATTTGTTCACCCAGCATGTTATCTATCTTAAGGAGAGCCACCTCTAGTGAACTATGGATCCCGGTACTTTTCTTTACATACAATCTATAAACTGTTACTGTTTTGTGTTTACTTTCTGCAAACTATTACTTCTTTCCATTCGATACGTTTAATCCTTTGTTTTTAGCAAAACACGGTGAGATTGACAACCTCATCGCAAGTTGGGGACAAAGTTCTGTGGTTGTGTTGTGCAGGTCTCCACGTTGCTACTAGCACCGGTAGTGCGCCCTACCAAGGCTCAGCTAGCAACACCTTTGGGATGTTTCGTTGCTCCTACTGGTTCGATTAAACCTTGGTTTCATGACTGAGGGAAACTTGCTGCTGTGCTCATCATACCTTCCTCTTGGGGTTCCCAACGAGCTGTACATCAACATCTTACCAGCATTTTTCTGGCGCCGACACTGAGCCATCAAGCATTTTTCTGGCGCCGTTGCCGGGGAGTCAAGGACATCTTCACATGGGGAGTCCCTCATAACCAATCTCTTTACTTTGTTATTTTTGTTTTTCTTAGTTTCTTTTTGCTTTGTTTGCTTGTTTCTTTATCAAAAACACAAAAAAATTAGTTCCTTTTTTTAAGTTGCCACTATGTCTAGCCTTGATCCAATCACTATGTCACCTGTGGAAATGATTTTCACTTTTAAACAAGGAATGGAAGAGAGTTTCAAGGAAGCTTGGTCTAGAATCTCTGATCTACATGAAAAGACTGATCCTAAAATGACTCAAAGCTTGTTCCGTAGCAGTTTTTACCTTGGAATTGCTCTTTGCTATAGATATGCTTTAGATGCTGTTGTGGGAGGATATTTCCTCCAATGTAATGAGGATGATGCTATTAATGCTATAAAGAAATTGATCCTCACTTACAACTTGCCTAGCCAAACTGATATTTCTTTCGCAAAAATATTTGCTAGATTGAACACTCTTGAGACTGGCACTACTAGCTTAAAAGATTGCTATAATACGCTTAGGGATCATCACAATTATGTTCCAATAAATTCTGAACCATCAAAGTGGCTCCCTATAGTAAAGATTGAGATAAACACTAAAACTTTTCAAGCCCGCTGTGATATCATGTCTGAATTTTGTCTTATGCCCAAGGATATTTATGAATCTTTGAATACTTGGGGGCTTACTGAAGGAGGAAAAGAAATATCTCTTGCTAATAATGCTACCATATTACCCCTTGGAATAGCTGAAGGAGTGTTTACAAAGATCCTTGGGAAAATGATTTCGACTGATTATCTTGTTATTGAATGTGCAGGAAAAGGACAAATTACACTTGGAAGATCCCTATTAGAACTTCTTGGAGCAATAATAGATGTGGGAAAGGGGACCATGCACATTTCTTCTCCACCAAACAATCATATTTTCCCCAAGGTTAAGAATAAAAGTAAGAGAGGTAAGGGCAAGAAATTTGGTTTTAATGCTTCTTCGAACACTTGATCATTTTTCTTGCTTCTTATGTCTAACTTAAAGGCGTTAAAGAAAAGTACTTATTGGGAGTTAACCAAAAAGTTTTAGATGAGTCTTGGAAGTTATTAACTCTGTAATAACCGCTCCTTACCCTTTTATTTGCTTTTTGTGCCAAGAGTAACCTCTAATGAGAGAGAAGTAATGATTGGGAAAGTTGCTGTCCCGAAACAGATTTCTGTGCTTCACCGTAAAGAGAAGGTCTTCTGCACCAGGTTCCTATCTAACTTTCGTTAGTTCAGAACTTTTTGATTTGAGCAACAGAAGGTCTTCGAAAAAATTCGTCTTTACCTGCTGGTCCGTTTTGACAGATTTCTGCCATTTTCTGCATTTGCTTCTTGTTAGTTCCTTTTTGAGTTCCTTTGGGGAATTGAGCTTTTTGAGGGAAGTGCTACAGTAGCTAGTGTTCTAATGGAAGTTTATTTGGTGTTAGAACTGAACCTTGAGACTTATTTATCTTAAGTGCACTAATGTTGTTAATAAGATTGTGTGAAGTTTTGTATGAAGGAAAATTTTCAGGTGTATGGAAGGAATGAGTAATGAGATGAAGGATGGACTAAAGCTCAAGCTTGGGGATGCCACGCGTGTCACCCCAAGAAATATCCAAGAAGTACAAGCGTCAAAGCTTGGGGATGCCCAAGGCATCCCCTTCTTCATCAATAAAAAATTCTAGGTTTCTTCCAAACGCTTCATTTTTATTGTTTCGAGCACAGTTGTGTTTCTCTTGGAGCGTCTTCTTTTTCATTTTCGTTTTGGTTTTTAGTTTTCTTGGTTTGCTTAATTTTCTGAATAAGTTGGTTGGACCCCCTCTTTCACACTTTGGTTTGCAAATAGTTTGGTTTGGTTTGGTTTGGAAAAGAGTAGGAAAGTTTATGCTTATGTGGTAAAAAGAGCTCGTTTTTGACTAAGGCCTATGCTTTGTCATGCCATGCTCGATATTGTTTTGGATTTATGCTTAGTATTCTGTGCTGTAGCATGACTTGTTATAAACAATTGAGATTGCTTAATGTGCCTTGGATGAATCATGCGTTGTTTTAGCATATTAAAGCATAGTATAGTGGTATTCTCCTTTGATGCTTTATTTGGGTTGACTTGGCGCATGCTCACACCATGTTATGACTATCTCAAGTCACCATAGCCTTTATGATCCTTTAGTTTTCAACTTGTAGTATCACTTTATGCTTTTATCAATGATGTTTTGTCGCTCTGCATGATTATGGCCATTATTGCTCTCTTAGTTTGTTGCTCCCAGTCTTTTGCTAGCCTCCACAACCAAGTATGAGTTACACTCATGCATCCAACTCCCTAAACCAAGTTTTTCCAAAGAGTCCACCATACCTACCTACTAACTTATGTTATTCCAAGTATATTCATGCTTTTGTTTACCTTCCACTTGTTATGATAAAACTAGTGATTAAAGCTCTCACGAACTTGATGGCACACTTTACTTTATTGCCTCTAATAAACTTGAACCATTGGGTCCTTCTTTGTTGCGTATATGCTTGTGCTTTATAAGTTGAAATTAGCAGAACCATGTTTCATGGGGAACGCTTTCAACATTGCACTTGTACTTTGTACCCCGTTGATATCATGTTCTTTTGCTTACGGATCCCGGCGGTGTGAAATGAAAGTGGAACTTGTAAGATCATGGAGTTTGTATGTGTGTTAGAGAAACGTCTGGGGCGCTAGCCTAAGCCATGCCTAATCATGGTGGAAACTTGCAGCATCACCATAATGAGCACTCTATGAAGCATCCTCAATAAAAACCTATGCAAATAGCAAATAAAAGGATCGCTGAGATGTTCATTGTCAGCTTGCCTTGTCATTTTGATTATGGGATAGCTCCTGTATCATGTGCAAGGGGTACCCCGTTGACGGTTCTTTATGATACACATGTACTTACAATGACAAGAGCTTACTCGTGACTAAAGTTGAGTAGCATGAGGTTCAGTCTTCGTAACTAAGGTGCATGAGATTTCGGTTTATAACTTGTCAAGCATATCCTCTTAGTTGTGTCACTTTAACCTTAATCACCTTCAAGATGCTTATGATAGGGGAAATGAGAGCTAAAATCTATAGGTACCATAATTTTTGGAAGCTCTTTATGAGACTTGAATCCCTACTTCCTTTTATAAAGGCCTTTCTTCCACCATTATATTGAGTCTCCACCTTCTACCTTTATGCACCTACTTTGAGAGCATAGTGGCCATTCTTAGTTCTATGTGCATTGTCCCAAGACTAGTTGATTGATGCATAACTTGATATTGCTTGTTTTAAACTATTTGTATCTAGTCACTCTAATGAAGTTTGAAGGTGTCCTATGCATTTATATTTGCTACTCTATTGAGGGACAAGCTGAATACTATTATGCTATTTTTTGTTTATGTGAAACAAACAAACGTCTTGCAAAGCATTGTTATTCATGAATCTTTTGTTTGTGCCTTTTCATGTTGCATCATAGTTTCTTTGTCTTATTGCTAGAACTTCGTCTTTCATGTTATGATTGAAGTACTATGATCCCAGCTTTGAATGTTTTACAAATACTTTGATCAAGTCTTTGATGGTGCATGTCACCTCAAAAATTATTCTTTCTTTTTATCACTTACCTACTCGAGGACGAGCAGGAGTTAAGCTTGGGGATGTTGATACATTGCAAATGTATCTATAATTTTCGATGTTCCATGCTTGGTTTTATCCACTTTCTTGTGTTTTGTCCACACTTTGGAGTACTTTTCATATGATTTCTTGGACTAACCTATTAACAAGAGCCACAGTGCCAGCTGCCTGTTTTCTGCTGTTTTTGGTTCCAGGAAAGTCAGAAAATGAATATTCTCGGAATTGGACGGAACAAATGCCAAAGTGCCTATTTTTCTGGAAGTCATCAGAAGCTAGAGTACGAGACGGAGAGGGGCCAGGGGGCCACCACACCACCTGGCCGCGCGGCCCAGCTGGGCCGGCGCCAGGGGGTGGTCTGGCCGCCTCCGGTACCCCCTCGGCCTCCCCTTCCGCCCTCGGGACGAAAACCCTAAGTGCCCGATCAAAAATCCACGAAAGATTCTGTAGCCGCCGTCATGTCCATCCCTAGATCGGGAGGGATATGAAGCTCTTCCCGGCACCCTGCCAGAGAGGGGAATTCACCCTGGAGGCCATCTTCATCACCATGCAAGCCTGTGGTGTGATGCGTGAGTAGTTCATCCTTGGACTACGGATCCATGTAGTAGCTAGATAGCTGGTTCTAGTCCTTTGTGCTTTCATGTCTAGATCTTGTGAGCTCCGTTCATGATCAAGATCATCTATTTGTAATTCTGCATGTTGTGTTTGCGCGGATCCGATAGATATTGAGATGCTATTTCAGATTGATTATTGATTCTATCATTTCTTTGTTATTTGTGATCTTGCATGTTTCCGTTGTTAGTAGCTATCTTGGCCAAGTAGATGCTAGCAACTCCATGAGTTAGTATTTATGCTCGATAGTGGGTTCATACCTTTGGTAATCTCGGGAAGTGACAGAAATCTCTAAGGTACTAGATGTGCTGTTGCTACTAGGGAGAAAACAACAATCCTTTGTTCATAGAACAATCGTATTGTTCACTTTACACGCAGTTCGCAAAGCAATAATTTGTTGCTTGCAACTTAATACTGGACGGGGTTCGGATAATAACCTGAAGGTTGATTATTAGTCATAGATGCAGTTGGATGGCGGTCTATGTATATTGTTGTAATGCCCAATCAAGTTCCAAAGGAGTCAAGATGATTAGTATATGCATGTATTGTTTTCTCGATGTTTGTCAATTGCCCCGCTGTAATTTGTTCACCCAGCATGTTATCTATCGTAAGGAGAGCCACCTCTAGTGAACTATGGATCCCGGTCCTTTTCTTTACATACAATCTATAATTATTACTGTTTTGTGTTTACTTTCGGCAAACTATTACTTTTCTTTCCATTCGATACGTTTAATCCTTTGTTTTCAGCAAAACACGGTGAGATTGACAACCTCAACGCAAGTTGGGGACAAAGTTCTGTGGTTGTCTTGTGCAGGTCTCCACGTTGCTACTAGCACCGGTAGTGCGCCCTGCCAAGGCTCATCTAGCAACACCTTTGGGGTGTTTCCTTGCTCCTACTGGTTCGATTAAACCTTGGTTTCATAACTGAGGGAAACTTTCTGTTGTGCTCATCATACCTTCCTCTTGGCGTTCCCAACAAGCTCTACATCAACATCACACCAGCATTTTTCTGGCGGCGACACTGAGCCATCAGATGGCGGCGCGGATGTGAGTGGTTGCAGTCACGGTGGCGCTCGTGAAGCAGAAAACTGGCGGCGGCGGTTGTGGAGTCGCTGTGAAAGGGAGAGAGCAGTGGAGCGCGGCACAAATGGGGGAACTTCCCCCAGGAGAGCCCTGCAGCATTACTTAACCGTGCTGCACGCGCATCGTGGGATCGTTTGCGGGTGACACGCCACACGCAACGAGTGTGTATGCAGCCCGAGCAGCCAATCAGAACAAGGCCACAGGAGGGGCCATGGGAGTAAGCGATCCCATGACATGACATGTTGTTATAGTTAACGAGGCGCTGCAGTGATGGGACGTTTACAACAGTTATGCCTGACGCAGCGACAGTAACCGGTGCGGTAAATGCGTATGGCCCTTAAAATGAGGCAAATGATGATTACCCTCCACGTAGGATGTGGAGAAGCGTACGAGAGAAGGAAAGATAACCCGGATAAGCAGGCGAAATACTTACCTAACAAGGAATGACTCGGAAAGAGAAAAAGGGTTGCAAGAAGAGAAACTCCGGGCTAAGAGATAACTCGGCCTAAGGAGCGAAAGATCCGGACATGGGAACCTGTTGTGGCCTTAACAACTAAAAGTTGCTAAGACCGCACTAGCTTCGGGGACTAATGTTGGGGGGATACCCCCGGGTAGGGTAACACCGGGGTATAAGGGCCGAGTTAGCCGGGGTATGACGCGGTCAAAGCAAAGTGCTGACCGGGTCACCTCAAGGTAGGCCAAATCACGGTGTGTAAGATTTATGCCGGCCGTGTCTATCTGTTTTGCAGGTAAATAGGTAAGCCGGATTAGCTATATGCTAGCGAGATTATCTTAGCTTCCAAGAGAAGGAATCCCCCGCTGGTCAAAGGGTGGCTTTATTAGCTGAAGCATGTGCAAAGTAAAGTAAAGAAGAGGACCAGCGGGTTAGGGGCGAGCAAGGTGACGCGGGCAAAGCCGCATGACGTAGCCCGTGTATGGTGATGCCAAAAGGCAAGGATGACGCTGCGGGTTACGTCAAAGCTCGGACGAGCCGTTAAAGAGGAATAAAGAAGCATCTGCTTTAGGAAAGGAGCATATTCGTAGAATATGCTTCCACTTGTGCCCTAGAATTGTAACCCGGGCTCCCCTATATAAGGAGCACCGGGGCCTCCATAGAGGGGGCGGCCAATAGATGAATGATTCTCTGTCTAAGGTAGAACTCTAGGGCTAGTGAACAGGGAGTAAGAGACATCGTCTCCTTCTTGTTGAGAGCCTTAGGAGCACTTGCAAGCACCATTGATAGAGAATATACAAGAACTTCCGTGCGTGGAATCACCACGCCCTCCCTCCCTGGATTCTCCTAGCACTCATTGGCTCCATATTTAGCCTATGCATGGCATCTGCCGTACCACCACCACGACAGCATCACTATTCTATGTTATAATTCACTGTTATTCATTGATATATTTCATATTAAGAGGTGATACTTATGTTATTTCATCTGTTTTTGCATGATTGATGACTTTTGCAGCATGGACCGCAGCAGTCAGGATTCTGATGGAAAAGGTGCTGTTTGGAGGCAAAATTCGTGAAGATCAGAAAATCAGGGAAAATATACGGAAAATCCTATTTTTCCAGAAGACGAAGGATGCCAGAAGGAGGAGTGGAGATGGGCCACAGGGGGCCCACACCACCCCCTGGCGCGGGCCACCCTATGCCACGCCACCAGGTGGTGTGGCCGGCCTGGCCCACCTCTGGCTCTCCCCTCTAGCGTATATATTCCTCCCGAAACCCTAAGACCGCGTAGGGAGCAACCACAAAAATATTCCGCCACCTCTGTGGGCGGAAAACACCGAGAGAGAAAGGTCTCTCCGGCAGACAGATTTCTTCCGGGGGAATTCCTTCCCGGAGAGGGGAGATCGTCGCCATCAACACCACCATCAAGCTAGACTTCATCGGGATCATCATCATCACCACTATCATCACCATCAGCACCTTGATCACTATCTCCATATTTCTGTAATAATTGGGTTGAATCTTGCATAATTCTTAGGGGAAGCTTTCCTGGTGTTGATTACTCTTTGTAGTTGATGCTATTGAGTGAACCATTGAATTATTGTGTATGTTTAGATTGTTATACATCATTATTCCATCTCTGATCATGATCCATATGATGTCTTGCGAGTAGTTCATTTTGTTCTTGAGGACATGGGAGAAGTCATGTTGTTAGTAGTGGAGTTGTGTTGAGAAAGATTCAATAGTTTGATATTTAAGTTGTGGTGTACTTCTTCTAGTGGTGTCATGTGAACGTTGACTACATGACACTTCACCTATATGGGCCTAGGGGAATGCATTGTGTATTTGGCTACTAATCGTAGGGGTTGCCGGAGTGACAGAAACCTGAACCCCAGTTAGGAAACCATTGCACAAGGGAAGTAAGGGTCTTAGAGTTTAAAGCTGTGGTTAGGTTTCTACCTTAATTACTTTCTTGTACTTACGGATGTTTGCAAGGGGTATAATTGCAAGTATGTATCAGTCCTAGGAAGGTTGGTACATTAGCACAGGTTCACCCACACAACACATAGCAAGCTAAAGAAGATTAATCAACTATATGAAGCGAAAGCACTTGACAGTCTTCCCGTGTGTCCTCGAGAACGTTTGGTCATCTTAAGTAATACAACCGGTTTGTCCTTTGTTGCATAAAGGATTGGGCCACTTGCTGCATCTATTCCTACTATCTTTTATTTACTCGTACTTTGTTTACCTGCTTTATCAAAAACCCCTAAAAATCCGTTTGCTAAGTATTTGCAGAGAATTCCTTATCCATACCACTAGCCAGCACCTTCTGCTCCTCGTTGGGTTCGACACTCTTACTTATCGAAAATACTGCGATACACCCCCTATACTTGTGGGTCATCAAACATTTTAGTCTGAAAGGAAAGTTAGCCCCAGATATATTGGGCCCTTCAAGATTCTGAATCGTCGAGGAGAAGTATCGTATTAACTGGAACTGCTAGAGGAGATGTCAGCCATCCATGACGTGTTCCACATCTCGTTACTTCGCCAATGCTTCGAAGTGCTAGAGAAGACCGAAGTTTTCAAGAACATCGATCACCGAGCCGTTGATATCAACAATGATCTAACGTATCGTGAAGTGCCCATCCGTATCTTGGAAGAACCTTACAGAACCACCAGGACCCGGAGTATTAAGTTTCTCAAGATTCAATGGAGCAGCCATACCGAAGAAGAAGCCACTTGGGAGCGAGAAGATTACATTAGGACAGAGTTTCCAGATCTCTTTAGTTCCTAGTTTTCTTTCTTAAATATCAAGACGAGATTTTTTTAAAGGGGGAAGGTTTGTAACATCCCAAATCTTTAATCAAGGTTATCAAGATCCAAATCACCCAATTTAGGGTTAACAAAAACTTTTTATCATTAAAATAAATAAGGATGCATATGTGTGTTGCATTAATATGGAATTGTTTAGAAATGCCATGTTTGCTTGTTCTAATGGTTGTAAATTGGTGTAAAGGTGAATGACACATCATCTAGACCATTTAAAAACAAAATCCAAAGAAAAAGAAATCAAATAAGATTAATAAATGGAAATGGTCATTTTGGCCATTTTAATCCACTAGGCCACTTTAGGTGTTCCTAGAACTCAAATTCCAACAGAAACAATTATGAATCTTTGCACCCCTTGCTAGTACAAGTAAGGATCTACTAAGTCCCACTTTGTGATCTTACAAAAACATTTAAACCCTAAATTTAAATGGCATTTGAAAATAGAATCAAGTGTATGTGCATAGATCCCACTTTTTCAAAAACCACTCAAATGAGTTCAACTTGACAATCCCAAGCAACCACAGATGCTCAAGCATGTGACTAACACCTCCACCAAAAATATTTTCAAAATTCGAAACTTTTGTTCTTGCGGCCATTGTGTCAAACACCTTGGGAGCAAAATCAAATATGCCTAACTAACACTATTGTGATCGAAGCATTGTCGAGCCATTTGGTTTAATTCTTGTCCCCTGGTCTCCCCAAGCTCTAACCATGCCATCAACAAGCTATCCCTTAGCCTGGAGCAGTAGTAGCGCGCCGCCCGTTCTTGGTTGTCGCTAGCCGAGCGTGGACAACGCGCCACAGACAACGCCGCGTCAAACCAGCACCCTCCCTAGCTCCGCCGCACCCTACCGCGACGTCTTGTCCACCCCACGGACACAGCCGAGCACTAGACCACCGAGGCACGCTCGCGCCCACCACCTCTACGTCGTGCATCGCTCACGCCAGAGCGTCGTCCCCGACAAGCCTGCACAAGCCGTGCCTCGACCCCAGCTTGCACGTGTCGCCCCGCCTTAACTCCAGCACACCCCCAGACATGCCCTTTTCCCGCCGCGCGACAAGCAGCCCTCGCACGCTGCGTCGAGCACCGCATCTGCCGCGCAGAGCGCCAGCCTTTCCCGACCAAATGCCACTGCCCCTAGCGTCGTTGTCCGCCTACCCTGCCCATGCCTCTAGCAGCATGTATCAACGTCACTGACGAGCTCACCGTCGTGCCGCATGGTCCCCTCGTCGACCTATATAAGGAGCCCTTCCCCAGCCTCCATTGCCACACTCCAACACTCCCCTCTCACCACTGATCCTTCCCCACCTCTCGCCGGAGGCGCTCGAGCAGCAGTTTGCCGGAATTGCGCCGGAGTTTGCCATAACAGAGAAGAAAGGGGCTCATCGATTTCATCAACCCAGGAGCCGCCGTGACGATGCATGAGTCCGCCGTCATCTCCATGTTTGATCGCCCCCATCGCCACGTTAGCTGGAGCCCTGGTAAGCCCCCACTGCACCCTCACCGAGCCGCTAGGGTTCCGTCTCGCCATCGACCAGTTCGTCATCGACGATGAACCACCACCGTCGATCTAGGTTCTAATCGCATGGCCCACATCGCCCCGTACCGCTTCGTGTTAAGTTGTGCCGCTGACATGTGGACCCCTCATGTCAGTTGCCAGCCGTGCCACGGAGTGTCACTGGGCCGGCCCGTTAGTGTTCCCGCGCTGGCCCTAGGTTTCAAATTTTGATTTTTTCTATTTAGAGTTAATCTAGTTTCTGTCCACTAGTTTAAAAATCAATGCAGGAAGTTTTACAAATCCAAATTGAATGATTCCAATTTTGTTGGAAAGATAATGAAAATATCTATCCAAGCCCATTGGATTTAAATCAATTAGAGTTAGAACTCTCACTTAGCAAAAATAACAAGACAGAGACTTTCCACATTCAAACATTTTTCAAAAATCAACCATAATAGCTGTTGAGTTGATTCCAACTCTCAAAAATCACATTTGACCATACCTATCTGAATATGTAATAATATTTTGGTTTGCATGTAGTGACTTTGGACTACTACCAAAATAATGATATATAGGCATTTCTAGTCACTTTAAATCTTTAAAATAATAAACTTAAACTTATTGAAATATGATAAAACCTTTAAATCACATTCCCATGCATTAGAATATGTGGTGATGACATGTGTACACATGATCCCATATTTTAATTGGAGAATATTAAATCTTAGTTAATTTCAATGAGTAGAAATTACTTTTCTCAAATAAAATAAATGAAACTAGTTCATTAAATCTTGTGATGTTTTGATGATGCTAGATCATCAAGTGTGTGCCTTAGTGTGCTAAGTAGACTAGTTAAGTATTGTTTGGTGATTGTGTATCCCGTGTGTATTTATAGACGGTAATACCGACCAAGTCTACGAGGAGGAAGAGTTCTACCCCGAAGAAGACGAGGAGAATTTCAACCACTCCACTAGCCAAGGCAAGCTAGAACTAAGCAAGTTAACACTTGCCCCTTGACTTAAGAAAATACATTGGGCATGCTTTAGTTATACCCTCTTTGATTTATACCCGTCCCAAGTTCTACTTACAAGCTTTACTTTCCTTTACTTTACCAAAGTTCTTTACTTTATTTATAGATAGCATAAAGAGTATAAAACTTGACCTATCTAGTTATACTTAGATGCCATTCTATGGCATGAGATTGATATTAGCATGCCACTTTAGTGAACACTCTTAACTTAGTGTTTAGAGCTAAACCAAAAACTTGATCACTTTAGATGGGAATACTTGGTGAAAATGCTTATGAAAACCTTGGAATGATGAGTCATTCTATTGAGATGTTTTGACATGTGTTGAGAAACACAAATGGTTTATGATGATGAAAATGTTGAGGCATGAGCCTTAGCCCTTTATAAAAACTGATGGTTGGGTTCGGATGCGATACCATTCCAAATTTACCGTACAACCACAATACCTGAATTGGGTAAGGATTAGCCGGAAGTTTATATGCATTAGTATGAGTTCCCTCGCGGGAGAGGTTTGAGATGAGGCTTCCTCTCAATGTTGTCCACCTATGCAGTGCCCAGGATGGCAGATGGCCATGGCTGGGAGGCCAAGCTCATAGGAGAGGTGCTTATACTAGGGTGTGTAATTGAAAGGTTATGATTGATTATCCGCATACCAAGTATGATGATTTAGGGTTATCCCTGACGGATGTATCGAATTTTGTGGTGAAAGTGTACCACCTCTGCAGAGTGTCAAACTATTCGAATAGCCACGTCCGCGGTCACGGACAATTGGAGTGGCCATACTGCTCCGTTGTCAGATGTTTTCAAAATGACTTGTGAAATGATTTGTTACTTTGACTTGACCACAACAGGGTTGTGAACATGAAAACTAAGTTCCCACTTAGGTGATTTAGAACTTTATTTTATCTTTCTTTACTTCTGAACTCAGCTTAGGTTTCAAACTTAACTTTGCAAATAAACATAGAGTTTAGCAATCCTACTAGAACTACCTTACTTGTTAGTGATGGTTTGCGAGTACTTAAAGAGTACTCATGGCTTTGTCCCTGGCTATTCCCGTGGCCAGACTATGAAGAGGACTATTAGGAAAAAGGACGGAAGGATGGCTACGACAACTAGGACTATCTCCCATCGTCAGCATTGCCTGTGGCACTGAAGATGGACCCCACCGCTACGCTTATTATTCTGCTGCTTGTTTGTACTACGACTGGATCATGAGATCATTTATTTGTGTAAGACCTTATTATGGTTTGTAATGGATGATGTACTGTGATATCCAATTTGTTATGTCTCGCAAAAATGGTAATCCTGGGATTGGGAGGTATGGCATAATAGGCATCTTGGATTAAAAATCCGGGTGTTGACACCAGCTCACAGCAGACACCACTGCAGCCAACCATGATGTCCAGGAAGCACGGCGCACTCCACCACCACCCCTTGTCCCTGCCTCGACCCCAGCCGAGCCCTTGACCACCCTAGCTACACCGCGCACCGTGCCTTTGCACCATGTCCAGAGCACGCCAGCTTGCCGCGCCTGACCAGCTCGCCCAGACTGTGCCTCACCCCGCCTCGTGTGCACTAGCTCGCCATGACCGCAGCAACCCAGTAGAGAACCCCGTTCGCCGCCACGCGACCCGCAGCTGCCGCGCACCGCCACAAACACCTTTGCGTCTGTTCGGAGCGCCGCATGCGCTCGACCGAACCACACCACCCCACGCCTCGCCATTACGCCCCTGAGAACCGCCAGGGAACACATCACCGTCCACCTACCTCAGCCACGACAATAGCCGCCTGTAGCGACGCCACCATCGAGCTCATGTCGCACCGTTCGGTCCTCTCACTGCAGTATAAAAGGAGGCCACCCCTGCCTCATTTCTCCACACAACTCCACTCCCCACTCCTCAAAACACACCCCCACTTCTTCCCAGAGCAAGGCGAGCACCACCGCACTGGAATTTCACCATAGCCCGTCGCTGCTGGAGGAGAAGGGCGCCGTCGATTTCGACCACCCCAAGCCCTGCCGTGACCATGCCTCGAACTGCCATTGTCTACCACGTCGATCGCCCCCGTCGCCGACCCTAGCTGGAGCCCAGGTGAGCCCCACACGACCCCCACCGCCGCATTAGGTTAGAATCCTCGCCGGAGCTGTTTGTCATCGATGACGACTCCCAGCCGTTGGATTAGAATTAGATCGCATGTCTTAGATGCGTAGATACCGTTTCGGTTAAACTGAGTCACTGACTAGTGGGTCCGTTCTGTTAGTAGCCTGCTGCGCTGTGCAGTGTAGTTGGGCCGGCCCGTTTAGCTTTCCCGTGCAGCCTAGGAAATTCAAACATTGATTTTCCATTTTAGTTTAAACTAGTTTCAGTCCATAGGTTCAAAAATCAATTCAGAAAGTTCTACTAAACCAAATTGCATGATTTAAATTTTTCTAGAAAGGTATTTGAATTATCTATCCAGGCCCGTTGGATTTAAATCATTTGGAGCTAGAGATAATCTATAGTAAAAATAATAAGATAGAGAATTTTGCAACTTCAAACATTTTTCAACAATCAACCATAATAGCTTTTGAGATGATTCCAACTCTCAAAAATCACATTTGACAATATCTATCTGAATATGTAAAAATATTTAGGTTTGCATGCAGTGACTTTGGACTAGTACCAAATTAATGCTATTAGGGAATTTCTAGTCACTTTAAATCTATTAAATAATAATCTTAAACTATATAAAATATGATCAACACTTTAAATCACATTCCCATGTATTAAATTATGTGGTGATGACATGTGTCAACATGATCCCATATTTTAATTGGAGAATATTAAATCTTAATTAATTTCGCTGAGAAGAAATTACTTTTCTGAAATAAAATGAATAAAACTAGTTCTTCAATTTATGTGATGATTGTGATGATGCTAGATCATCAAGTGTGAGCCTTAGTGTGCTAAATAGAAGTAATTAAGTATTGTTTGGTGATTGTGTACCCCGTATGCATTTATAGACGACAGTACCGACCAAGGATATGAGGAGGAGGAGTTCTACCAAGAAGACGAAGAAGAAAACTTCAATCACTACACCAACCAAGCCAAGCTACAATTATACAAGTTAACCATGCAAGTTTTACTTGCAAGTTATTACTTGCAAGCCATCACTACTAAGCAAGCTAGACCCTTGCAATCTAACACTTGCAAGTCTCATACCTATGAAAGTCATCAATTGCATGTATTAACCTAAGCAAGATGCACTAGGCATGCTTTGGTTGTATACCTTTGATCATACCAATCCCAAGTTTTACTATGGCATGTGATTGAAGATTAGCACCCCTCATTAGTGAACACTCTAAACCTTAGTGGCTAGTGCTAAGCATAAAAGTTGATCACTTTAGATGGGAATACTTGGTGAAAATGATTATGAAAATGTTGGAATGATGATTCATTCTATTGAGATGTTTTGACATGTGTTGAGAAACACCAAAGGATTTGATGATAAAGATGTTGAGGCATGAGCCTTAGCCCTTTTATAAAAACTGATGGTTGGCTTCGGATGCGATACCATTCCAATTTTACTGTACAACCACAATACCTGAATTCGGTAGGGCTTAGACGTAAGTTTATATGCCTTAGTATGGGTTCCCTCGCGGGAGAGGTTTGATCTGTGGCTATTTCTTGATGTTTGTCCACCTATGAAGTGCCCATGATGGCAGATGTCCATGGCTGTGAGGCCAAGCTCATATGGGAGGTGTTTATACTAGAGTGTGTAATTGAAAGGTTATGATTGATTATCGGCATACTAAGTATGATGATTCAGGGTTATTGATGACCCACAAGTATAGGGGGTGTATCGCAGTATTTTCGATAAGGAAGTGTCGAACCCAACGAGGAGCAGAAGGTGCTGGCTAGTGGTATGGATCAGGAATTCTCTGCAAATACTTAGCAAACGGATTTTTAGGGGTTTTCGATAAAGCAAGTAAACGAAGTACGAGTAAATAAAAGACAGTAGGAATAAATGCAGCAAGTGGCCCAATCATTTATGCAGCAAAGGACAAGCCGGTTGTATTACTTAAGATGACCAAACATTCTCGAGGACACATGGGAAGACTGTCAAGTGCTTTCACTTCATATAGTTGATTAATCTTCTCTAGCTTGCTAAGTGTTGTGTGGGTGAACCTGTGCTAATGTACCGCCCCATCCAAGACTAATACATACTTGTGATTATACCCCTTGCAAACATCCATAAGTACAAGAAAGTTATTAAGGTAAAAACCTAACCACAGCTTTAAACTCTAAGACCCTTACGTCCCTTGTGCAATGGTTTCCTAACGGTGGTTCAGGTTTCTGTCACTCCGGCAACCCCTACGATTGGTATCCAAATACACAATGCATTCCCCTAGGCCCATATAGGTGAAGTGTCATGTAGTCCATGTTCACATGACACCACTAGAAGAAGTACACCACAACTTAAATAACAATCTATTGAATCTTTCTCAACACAACTCCACTACTACCAACAAGGCTTCTCCCATGTCCTCAAGAACAAAACGAACTACTCACAAGACATCATATGGATCATGATCAGAGATGGAATAATGATGTATAACAATCTGAACATAAACATTAATTCAATGGTTCACTCAATAGAATCAACTACAAAGAGTAATCAACACAGGGAAAGTTTCCCCTATGAACTAATGCAAGATTCAACTAAATTGTTACAGCAATATGGAGATGGTGATGAGGGTGCTGATGGTGATGATGGTGGTGATGATGATGATGATGATGATGATCCCCATGAAGTCCAGCTTGATGGTGGTGTTGATGGCAACGATCTTCCCTCTCAAGGAAGGAATTCCCCTGGCAGAAATCTGTCTGTCGGAGAGATCTTTCTCTCTCGGTGTTTTTCCGCCCCGCAGAGGCGGCGGAATCTTTCTCTGGTTGCTCTCCGAGTCTTAGGGTTTTGGGAGGATGATATACGCTAGAGGGGAGAGCCTGGAGTGGGCTAGGGTGGCCACACCACCTCCTGGCGCAGCCTAGGACTGCCCGCGCCAGGGGGTGGTGTGGGCCCCCTGTGGCCCATCTCCACTCCATGTTCTGGCATCCTTAGTCTTTTGGAAAAATAGGATTTTCCGTATATTTTCCCGGATTTTCTGATCTTCGTGAATTTTGCCTCCAAACAGCACCTTATCCATCCGAATCCTGACTGCAGCGGTCCATGCCCCAAAAGTCATCAACCATGCAAAAACAGATGAAATAACATAAGTATTGAAGGAAATATGCCCCAGAGGCAATCATAGAAATGATTGTATTTCATGTGTATCCATGAGTTATTATAATGTTCCTTGAATATCCATATACCAGGCAACTTGTATTGATTGGCAATTATGTGAATTGTTTGTGAAACTCTTTACTTGTATGGTTATCTAATAATTGTCCCTAGTCGGAGTTCATGCGAGGACACACGTGAATATTAGACTAGCACATCGATTGGTTAATGACTATGTTTCGCAAGTCATTGACATGGAGATGTCAAACCAATGATGTGGACACATGTTATGAACATGGGGTTGGACTGACCCAACATGAGACTAGCAATAATACTTGCAGCTCTCTCTACACATCATGTACGTTTTGTCCTTAGACCTGAGATTGTCGCATGTACTTGAGATGTGGATCGACCTACTTTGGGGCTATCAAACACTACTCCGTAACTGGGTAGTTATAAAGGTAGCTTTCGGGTTTGTCCTGATACATGCTGCAAGGCATCGGTCAATCAAGATGGGATTTGCCCCTCTCTACTTGAGAGAGATATCTCTGGGCCCCTCGAGTGATTGGATCCAGAAATTCATGGCCGTGCTACATATGGTTAAGAGTTAACCTAGTAAAGGGATTCTGAATCACAGTATCGAGAAAGAGAGGTCAGCTTAGAGCTAGACCAAATATCGTGAGGCAAATGGAAAGACATGTACTCAACCTTGTGATGGTTCGTCCGAATGATCTTTATATGCGTTTAGGAGTTGGCACGTCTTGCTAGAGGCCGCTACCAACTATTGATGGAGTAAGTGTACTCGCGTCATGTCTATACGTGTATGAACCTATAGGGTCACACACTTTAGGGGGTGGAAGCCTAATGAGGATTGGATCCGAATTAGACCAGGCTTAGGCTGCTAATGGGCTGCTAATGTAGAAGCCCACCAGGGATGCCTATATAAGAGAGAGTGAGGCGAGCTGAAAAGGAGAGAGCATTCCACCCAGCCGCCACTCCTCTTCCGCCTGTGTTGCACGCGTAGACCTAGCAGTCTGGCGTGTGACGGCTTCCACTCCGGACGTGTGGATACGTCGGAGGTGCTGCATCTATAGCACTTGGACGAGCCGCGCAAAGGGGAGCTGCTCGTGGGACGAGGACGAGGAGGAGACGTAGAACATCTACACTGCCTCAACGTGCTTCATCGAGTTCTGCACCTGCGCGTCTAGCGGTAATCCCGTGATCTATGACAATAGTATTCCTGGTTGACGCGGTAGAAAATTTTGATTTTACTCTAGTGTAGCCTACCCGTTACCCCACAAGTATCACCTCTCAATATGAAATATATCAATGAATAATAGTGAATTAAGACATAGAATAGTGATGCAAAATGGACGTATCAACTCCCCCCAAGCTTAGACTTCGCTTGTCCCCAAGCGAAACTGAGCTCAATAAACATGGCCTCAGGTTTATGGAGTGAAGAGTCGATAAAAGAATACGGACAAGAAGCATCACATTCATCAAATACATAGATCATAATAGAAGACAACTCACTATTATATAACTCAACTTGTAATGAGTGAAGGAAACACAATAAAGATACATAAAGTGAATCATAATTGGTAATGGCAAACTTAGCTCTTGGTCGAAGAATAGTTGATAATTTGCTGGAGTTCACAAATAGCTGGTTTTTCAATGATAGCTTTCAAAGTAGTAAACATCAAGATAAGAGCAATGTGCAAAACAAGGAACATAAGAAACATGATTGAATAAATCATCATATAAATGAATGAAACACAACAACTCAAAATACTTGCTGAGATAGAAGGGAATAGGTTTACCGACTCAACTACAAAGTAAAAGAAAGGCCCTTCAAAGAGGGAAGCAGGGATTGCAAGTCTCATAAAGAGCTCCTAGAAATTATGATACTTACTAGCTTTCAGCTCTCATTGCCCCTATCATAGGCATCTTTTGGTGGTTAAGGTTAAAGTGACACAACTAAGAGGATATGATTGACAAGTTATAAGTTGAAATCTCATGCCCCTTACTTATGAGTACCAAACCTCATGCTACTCAACTTCAGTCACGAGCAAGCTCTTGTCATTGTAAATACATGCGTATCATTGAGAACCGCCAATGGGGTACCCCTTGCACATGACACAGGAGCTATCCCATAATCAAAATGACAAGGCAAGCAGACAGTGAGCATCTCAGCGATCTTTTTATTTGCTATTTGCATAGGTTTTTATTGAGGATGCTTCATATAATGCTTACTATAGTTATGTTGTAAGTTTCCACCATGATTAGGCATGGCTTAGGCTAGCGGCCCAGGCGTTTCTCTAACACACATATAAACTCCATGATCCTACAAGTTCCACTTTTACTTCACACCATCGGGATCCATAAGTAAAAGAACATGATATCAACTAGGTACAAAGTACCAATGTAGTGTTGAAAGCGGTCCCCATGATACATGGTTCTGCTAACTTCAACTCATAAAGCGCAAGCATATACGCAACAAAGAAGGACCCAATGGTTCAAGTTTATTAAATGCAAGAAAGTAAAGTGTGCCATCAAGTTCGTGAGAGCTTTAATCCCTAATTTTCACATAACAAGTTTAATTTGGGAGGTAGATAACACAAGAATTTACCTGGAATAGCAATAATGCTACTAGGTAGGTATGGTGGACACAAATGGCAAAGGTTTTGGTTTAAAGGAGGTGGATGCACGAGAAGAATTCCCTCTCAGTACAGGTTTTTGGCTAGCAAGGCTGGGTAGCAAGTATAAGAGTTGAAGGAAACAAACATACAAGTGATAAAAACAAGCATGCAATCTTCCTCGGAAGCACAAAAGATTCTTAACTAGAGAATACTAAACTTATGAGCAAATCAAGAAAGAAAGATGATGAAATAATTTTTCTTTAGAGTACTTTTATCTTTTCATTAAATTCTCAAAAATAGTGTGCTACTGACCGAGCCAGGTTTGCCAAAACCAACTAAATTAACTCAATGATCCCAAAGTGATACCAATACTATTAACTAGATCAATCATATAACCATGAATTGAAAACTAATATAAGCTATGAAAAAGAGTGAATGATAGAACTTCTCATTAATAATCCATAACGGTAACTCACACCAAGGGATACATATCTAATGAGAGAGGGGACACTTCCATAATGCAAACCATCCTACATAATAACTCCTCTATTCATGATATGACTCTACTAATAAGGTAAAAAGATAGAAGATAGTGATGTGATACCGCGACACTCCCCAAGCTTGGAACAAACCAAGGGGATGCCAAACCTGATGACAAATTACTCCTTTGGTGGTGGTGGTATCCTCTCGATGAGGTCTCTAATAAGTTTCCCCAAGTCCTCAATCTCGAAGGTGAGATTACAAATCAGCTGTGAGTTTTTCTCAATGGGGCTCATGATCATGTCGGGTTGAGAATTCCAGCCCTTGCTATTCTTTCCCCACTCTTCCTCCTTGAAGTCTTCTTTTCCTGCATGGCTAGAACGAGGCAAATCCCAATTGGAGGGTAATTTCCCCTTGGGCATATTCTGGTATTGATGCTCATGGATAAGGGTATGGAAAGGATTCTTGGTGTGTGGAGGAAGTGACCGTGGAGCCAAACTATGACGAGGAGCTTTCCCCCCCAATCTGCATCCGTGCAGTTCTTCTAACTCTGGCAGGTTTCGTCACCACTCGAATGCTTGCATTGGTAGTTCCGGCGTGCGGATGTTGGCCTTGCTCCTCTTCAGCTTCACTCTTGATCTCCTTCTCCTTCCCAGGGTCTTGGAGGTCTTCCTCCATAGGCTCCTTCCCTTTATCCTTGGCGGACACCTTGGTGCTTCTAAACTTTCAAAGAGTATGTCCTGGCAGAAACAGATTGAAACAAAATCACGACAAAAACACGATATACAAACCTCAGAAGATCCGGGGGGGTTTTATATTACAAATTTTCATATCAAAAGGAAGGTACTGGGTCAAAACGAGTCGGAGGCGGAGTCCGGGGTGGACTCACCACCTGGTGGCACGGCCAGGGGAGGGCCCGCGCCACAAGGTGGTGTGAGCCACCCTGGCTCCGTTTCCGTCCCTTTTTTCGCTTCGTAGTTTCCCTTATTGACTAAAAACTGCAAAAATATAGTTGGATTGTATTTTCGCGGAACTTTTCTTACCAGAACTGTTACCTATTTGAAAACAGACTCTGCAGGTCTCTGAATTTGGTACTTAGTAGGTTCTTTCGGAGTCATCCCTTGAATAACATCAATATCTTCATCTTCACACACTTACTACTTGAGTCGTGAAAACCCTTCTCTTCCTTATTACACCATTATCTCCACTTCCTGCAAATTTCTTTCACACAAAACTTCACACAGTTCTCATTAGCAACATTAGTATAAGTGAAATGATAAAACCTTTTGAGTCCAACTTCAACTGAAAACCATCAAAACATAAGATACTGTAGCAACTCCTTCCGAAAACCAAAAAATAATTCAAAAAGAAAATCGATTAAAGAAGCAAATGCAAGAGTGGCAAAATCTGTCAAAACAGACCAGAAGGTAAAGATCAATTTTTTCGAAACTCTTCTGTTGCTCAAATCAAAAAGTGCAAAACTAACGAAATTTAAATAACAACCTGGGGCAGAAGCACAAAAAATTACAGATCAATCCGACATATAGAGATCTCTCACGAATATTTACGGTGAAGCACAAAAATCTGTTTCGGGACAACAACTTCCCCAAATATTACTTCTCTCTCATTAGAGGTTGATCTTGATACAAAAACCAAACAAAATGGATAAGGAGCGGTTATTACCGAAGTAATAACTTCCAAGACTCAAATAAACAAAAACAAACTGAAAGAAAAAAAAATTTGGGATGTCTCCCAAAAAGCTCTTTCTTTATAGCCATTAAGATGGGCATGATAATTTTGGAGAAGCTCTCATAGGGATATGAATTGAAGTGAAAGAGAGAATTAAGAAGCAAAAACACACACACACACACACATTTAAGTCTAACCCACTATATATGCAAGGGAATTTTGTAAACAAACAAGTTGTTGAAACCAAAGACAACTTGCATAAGAAGTCAAAAGAAGTGCAACATAAGAACTTTCAGCACGAAACGAGGAAACTTGATATTATTGAGATGCATAAAAAAACTTTTCCCTCTCTCATAATAACTTCCAGTATCATGCATAAACTTAACAATATAACTATCACAAGGGCCATCATAGCAATGATCGCTTATTCTAACAGAAAACACAGGAATACTAGCTCTCATAACACTACTTTGTGAAACAAAATTAGAGGTATCCTTACAAAGGATAGTGTGTCCCTCTTCTTCATATTTAGTAACAAAGTCTTTCACATTTGCTATTATAGGTTCATCAACCTTTTGTTTATCAGGTTCAACAGCTTTATTTGCACTTTCATTAACCATACTAGCTATCATAGAATGTTCCTTTATCTTAACTGGGAAAGGCATTTTCTCAATATAAGGTTTAGGTAAGACATGATTAGCAGTATAAACTTCAGTGTTTCTTGCAGGAACACTCTTAGAAATATCTTTATAAGGTTCATGATACTTATTCCACTTCTTTTTAGGCACTTCAATATAGGAAGCAAAAGCCTTAAAATAAGAACCAATAGCTTGAGAGTCTACACCATAAGCATTTTTAATATTTTGAAAATCATCAGTTCCCATAAAAGATTCAATGCATTCATAATCATAATTTATACCTGACTTTCTACCTTTGTCATTCTCCCAAGCTTCATCATTGTCTTGAATACTGTCCAGAAGATCCCATTTAGCTTTTTCTTCCATGCGAGTGACTGATCCAGCACAAGAAGCATCCAATAAATCCTTATCATGAAGAGAAAGCCTTGCATAAAAGTTATTCATAATGATATTGTTGGCGAGCTCATGAATGGGACATTTGAGCATTAGTAACTTCAATCTCCCCCATGCTTGAGTTGTACTATCTCCATCAAGAGGCCAAAAGTTCTATATTTGATTCCGATCTTTATGAATCTCACTAGGAGGATAAAACTTTGAATAAAAGAGAGGTACTATTTCCTCCCATTCCAGAGCTTGACCATTCTTCAGCAGCTTATACCATTCCTCAGCTCTTCCTTTCAGTGATAATGAGAATAACTTCTTCTTAACTTGATCTGTAGTAATACCTACACATTTGAACAACCCGCATAATTCGTGTATAAAGAGCAAATGATCACCGGGATGGACAGTTCCATCCCCAACATAGTAGTTATCCATAACACGATCAATAATTCTTGTAGGTATTTTAAAAACATCATTCTCAGCAGGTGGTGGTTTATCTACTACCTTAGTAGTGGTAGTAGCATTACCAAATAAGAAACTTAACGAATTATCCATAACGAAAATAAAGCAACTAGCAGAAGTAAACAATACTCACAGTAGAAGTTTCCTTTACCAGTTCCACTCTCCAATAGCTCTTCACTCCTCGGCAACGGCGCTAGAAAATAGTCTTGATGACCCACAAGTATAGGGGGTGTATCGCAGTATTTTCGATAAGTAAGAGTGCCGAACCCAACGCAGAGCAGAAGGTGCTGGCTAGTGGTATGGATCAGGAATTCTCTGCAAATACTTAGCAAACGGATTTTTAGGTGTTTTCGATAAAGCAAGTAAACGAAGTACGAGTAAATAAAAGACAGTAGGAATAAATGCAGCAAGTGGCCCAATCCTTTATGCAGCAAAGGACAAGCCGGTTGTATTACTTAAGATGACCAAACATTCTCGAGGACACATGGGAAGACTGTCAAGTGCTTTCACTTCATATAGTTGATTAATCTTCTCTAGCTTGCTAAGTGTTGTGTGGGTGAACCTGTGCTAATGTACCGCCCCATCCAAGACTAATACATACTTGTGATTATACCCCTTGCAAACATCCATAAGTACAAGAAAGTTATTAAGGTAAAAACCTAACCACAGCTTTAAACTCTAAGACCCTTACGTCCCTTGTGCAATGGTTTCCTAACGGTGGTTCAGGTTTCTGTCACTCCGGCAACCCCTACGATTGGTATCCAAATACACAATGCATTCCCCTGGGCCCATATAGGTGAAGTGTCATGTAGTCCATGTTCACATGACACCACTAGAAGAAGTACACCACAACTTAAATAACAATCTATTGAATCTTTCTCAACACAACTCCACTACTACCAACAAGGCTTCTCCCATGTCCTCAAGAACAAAACGAACTACTCACAAGACATCATATGGATCATGATCAGAGATGGAATAATGATGTATAACAATCTGAACATAAACATTAATTCAATGGTTCACTCAATAGAATCAACTACAAAGAGTAATCAACACAGGGAAAGTTTCCCCTATGAACTAATGCAAGATTCAACTAAATTGTTACAGCAATATGGAGATGGTGATGAGGGTGCTGATGGTGATGATGGTGGTGATGATGATGATGATGATCCCCATGAAGTCCAGCTTGATGGTGGTGTTGATGGCAACGATCTTCCCTCTCAAGGAAGGAATTCCCCTGGCAGAAATCTGTCTGTCGGAGAGATCTTTCTCTCTCGGTGTTTTTCCGCCCCGCAGAGGCGGCGGAATCTTTCTGTGGTTGCTCTCCGAGTCTTAGGGTTTTGGGAGGATGATATACGCTAGAGGGGAGAGCCTGGAGTGGGCTAGGGTGGCCACACCACCTCCTAGCGTGGCCTATGGCTGCCCGCGCTAGGGGGTGGTGCGGGCCCCTTGTGGCCCATCTCCACTCCGTCCTATGGCATCCTTAGTCTTCTAGAACAATAGGATTTTCCGTATATTTTCCCGGATTTTCTGATCTTCGCGAATTTTGCCTCCAAACAGCACCTTTTCCATCAGAATCCTGACTGCAGCTGTCCATGCTCCAAAAGTCATCAACCATGCAAAAACAGATGAAATAACATAAGTATCACCTCTCAATACGAAATATATCAATGAATAATAGTGAATTAAGACATAGAATAGTGATGCAAAATGGACGTATTAGTTATCCCTGATGGATGTATCGAATTTTGTGGTGAAAGTGTACCACCTTTGCAGAGTTTCAAACTATTTGAATAGCCGCGTCCGCGGTCATGGATAGTTGGAGTGGCCATACTGTTCCATCGTCAGATGTTTTCAAAATGACTTGTGAAATGAAATGTGACTTTGACTTGACCACAACAGGGTTGTGGATATGAAAACTAGGTTCCCACTTAAAGTGATTTAGAACATTAAATTAGCTTTCTTTACTTCTGAACTCAGCTTAAGATAAATCTGGCTTTTTTGCAAATAAACCTAGAGCTTAAGATTCCTATTAGAACTATCTTACTTGTTAGTGATAGTTTGTGAGTACTTAAAGAGTACTCATAGCTTTGTCCCTGGCTATTCCTGTGGCCAGACTATAGGAGGACTACCGGGCTGATGGACAGCAGGATGTCTATGACAACTAGGATCATCTCCCATCGTTAGCATTGCCTGTGATCATGAAGATGGAGCCCACTACTACGCTTTATTATTCCGCTGCTTGATTGTATTAAGACTGGATCATGAGATCATTTATTTGTGTAAAACCTTATTATGGTTTGTAATGGATGATGTACTGTGATATCCAATCTGTTATGTCTTGCAAATATGGTAATCCTAGGATTGCGAGGTATGGCATAATAGGCATCTGGAATTTAAAATCCGGGTGTTGACACAACGAGTGGCCAGGGTGGGCTGGCTACCCACCCTGCGGCCCATGCACGCCAGCGCGGCCTATTTGATCTCGGCAAGCGGTAGCGGCCCGGCTGCCCGGGTGGGCCTACCGGGCGTGGCAGCCTAGTGTGGCTCTAGCGCGTGGCGGCAGTGACTACATGCCCCCCTCCCGAGCAACATTTTTCCCTGCCCGCCCCGCTGTCTGGCTGGGCCAGTTCAAAATGGCCCAGCAGCAGTTGTGGCTATTACTTTGCTATTTCCTTTTCCTTTTATCAGGGTGGCTTTCTCCTGGGCCAATTCCCTCCGGGGTTTTGGCCTAATGACAAAGTTGCCCCATAAATTTAAATTTAAATATTTATTTAGTATATATTAGTTCACAATTTACATATAATAAATGCATATATTAAATTGCCATTTATCCGAAAACACTTTTCGGCCTTTTCCTTCTTTACCCCTAGTGCATATCTCCTTCAGTCTCCCACTTGTACTAGAGTACAAATAGTCTAGCTTGCATTTATTAATCATAAACCATATCACATATGCGTTTATTGATCCTGCATGTTCATGGGAAACGTCTTGTCCATGTTCTATTTTACCAGATCATTATGTATTTTGCAAATCATTAATGGCTTACTAATCTTGACATTTATACCATTATCTTATAATGGGTTGAAGTATTCGTTTGGCGATAAAGTGAGACTTTGTATCTGGTGTTTACAATGATGGTCTCTTTCACTGTTGTCACATAAACTTTGAAACACACTTCGCACTCTTTTGTGTATGTATATCAGTTATGGCAACAAAGTGAGGTTGGTTTCCAGGAGCCAGCACTGACGTTAGATCAGACACAACGAGCTTTCGCATGGTCACTGTGTTCTGGGACACACCCTTTGTGTAAAGATGAGCAGTCCCTCCACAACAATATACATCATGTTAGATGGTGCCCTTATACTTCTTTATCTATGTAGATCCTAATGCATGAAATGCAACTATGCGCCTTATTTTGCTTCTTGCTATTTAAGGACAAACTTAATTATGGTTCAGTGATTAACTCAAGAATCACTTCAAGACATGATCTTATAGTTAAGAGCTTGTTCTTCCAACTAGAAACTGGGGTCACATTACGTCGAGTATACAATATGGTTGTATGGAAGAACCTATGGCTGAGACATAGGAGATGCAACTCATCTATTTCTTTATTTTAACCATCGTTGTATTATTGAGACTAACTCAATGCTTCATACAAGTAAGAACTTCTTTCTTACCTTGGTCCATTCTGAATTACTTCAGAATCTTGCCTAGGACATTCTGAACTTTTTTAGAATCAATTCCATGAAGCATTCGACAATGATGTTTATTAAACTTACCGATCTATCTCGATAGTTCTTATTGTTTAATAACTTGTTCTACTTCATCCATATTTACAAACTTAAATTATACCAATCACATCATTCATATATGTTCTCCACATATCTCAGAATGATTTCACGCTCCCACTCAAATATGGCATCCATATATGAGATCCAGGGATTTCACTTAGCTCCCACTCAAAATATGTCAGCTACATGTTATGATTTAGCCAAGCTACTTGGCTCCCACTCAATTGCATCTCTTCTAGATAATCTTGGACATTCCAAAACTCTTTGATCTTCATCAAATCAAGAATTCTAGCTACGAGACTTCAATATCCATATATTACTAGGTGTGAATCCAATAGACTCAAGCATCGCTACAGTAGTAGTCAACTCCTTGAATTTGTCCAAACTTTCTAACAAAATCGAGCTTTATGTCTTCATTAAGTTTCATTTCCTTCTTATGACTTCGTATCCATTCAGAAATATCAAGTAAACTTCTTTACTTAATAAGATCAAGTAACATGTCACTTTGCAATCTTAAATGTAACTTAATACATGATTTCATAACTCCTAGTCATTTCTCGCACTTACACTACAATAGATGTGATATTTATTGACAAAATGGCTTGTTGACAAAGTTGTGAACCGTCATATATTATTTTAATCGTTGACGGTTTGGTTATGGCGTCAAGGATTAAGCATAATGTACGACGGTTTAGTATTTTTTCATTGTTATATCGTCATGGATTACTCTTCCGGGTGGTTTGTCGATGTTGGTGACAAAATTTTATCGTGGTGCATTTAAATGGTCACTCAAAATAATGCAGGACCAAGTTTTTAGTAGGGGAAAATAGTTTATCAAAATTTAAATGACGATTTATAAAACAATGAGGCAAAGAAATTAAATGTAAAATATTGTCTTACGCGAGGTTTGAGCTCGCAACCACGAGTTGATTAGTGATGCTGCCGCTACGGTAGAGGTAATGTGTTTGTCATGTATAGTTTTGTCGAATAGTTTTGTAATAGAAATTACTTGTTATAGGATATGGCATAATTAGATAATCTTTAATTATATGATTAGTCCGGAAGATCTGACAAAACCACGTTGCCGTGAGAGTCCTTCCAAGTCGAGGCGGTGTGAGGCGGGATAGGAGGAGGCGAGCACAGTCACCATTGGTCTGATCCCGGTCGCCCTCGATCCGATCCCGGTCGCCGTTGATAGTAGGAGAGGTCATGGAAACGTCTATTGAAGTTAATAGGAGGGCAATTTGGAAGGCGGCGCACGGGTAGGCTTTGCCAGGAGGTGAGTTTCGTTTACATGTCGGTTTGTACCGGATCTATGAGATTTTCATTTCAAAATCAGGTTCACACAATTTTAAAGGTTAGATCGGGTGACAGTGCCAACAGATTGTATAGTTATTGTTGTTTTCAACCAGTCGAACGATGTAACGATGTAATCTTCATATCATGTATCACATGTAGATTAGTTTATGCGTTTGCAAATATTGAATTCATATATTATATTAATGATTTGTAATTACTACTGATAATGAATTTGATTCTATAAGTTGTATTGCAGGTAATGGATCCTGATTGGATTAAGAATGGGAAAAATTTCGCAGGTCCATACATGAAAGGTTGTAAAGAGTTCATCAAGTTTGTGCG
Source organism: Avena eriantha (assembly GCA_910589775.1). Taxonomy (NCBI): domain Eukaryota; kingdom Viridiplantae; phylum Streptophyta; class Magnoliopsida; order Poales; family Poaceae; genus Avena; species Avena eriantha. The sequence goes on along the minus strand of OU342744.1, from coordinate 132,192,759 downwards.
ACAAAATACGATAGAAGATGAAGCAATTTTATGCCCGTGCACTCGTTGCCTTAATCTTGGCCCTCTTGATCAGAAAGAAGTGTTGCAATACATAAATTGTAATGGTATGTCCATGCATTACAATAAATAGATATTTCATGGGGAGGCATTTAGTGATAATGAAAACAATAGTGATGGCCAGCACAGTGAGGGTCATGGTGCATATGATAGTGACAATGATGAAGAATATGATGAATTCCCTGAGAATAATTATGTTGATGATGCATATAATATGGTTCATGAGTTGAAGAAGTCAGAAAAGAAAGGTCCTAATGACCCTATTTTTTCAAAGCTACTGGAAGAAGGCAAGAGAGAGCTTCATGAGGGATGCAACACTTATACAAGGTTGGCATTTATTATGAGACTTCTTCATATCAAAACATACAACCAGGTCCCAAACAAAGCATTTGATCTTTTTCTTTCCCTGTTATGTGATGCTTTGCCATGGGTGGATTTCCCAAAATCTTATGCTGATGCCAAGAAAGTACTTTCTGAAGTTGGGCTTGGTTATGAGACTATACATGTATGCAAGTTTGATTGTGCTTTGTTTTGGGGAGATCATGAGAAGAATACACATTGTCCTGTCTGTGGATTTTCGAGATGGAGAGACACAAATGGAATCAAGAAGGTGCCTCACAAGGTTTTGAGGTACTTTCCTATAATTCCAAGATTACAAAGATTTTTTGTTTCAACAGAATTGTTAGCACATACGAGGTGGCACAAAGAGAAGAGGGTTGTTGAGGATGATGTTTTGAGGCACCCTGTTGATGGAAAGGCATGGAAACACTTTGATGAGAAGTTTGGTTGGTTTTATGATGACCCCAGGAGCATACGGCTAGGCATTTCCACAGATGGATTCAACCCCTATAGCAGTAACATGAGCAGTTCATACAGTATGTGGCTAGTATTTGTGATTCCATATAACTTCCCACCATGGATGTGCATGGATCAATCCAACTTTATGTTGTTATTGCTTATACCAGGAAAATATTCATCAAGGAAGGATTTTAATGTATTTATGCAGCCTCTTATTAAAGATATGATGAAGCTATGGGCGGGTGTTAACACATATGATGTTCTTGTGGAGGATGACTTCAAATTGCATGCTGCTTTCCAATGGTCTATTCATGACTATCCAGGGTATGCTACCATATCTGGTCATAGCACTAGAGGATTTTCTGCTTATGTGTATTGTGATGAGAATCCTTGCTATGAGCCACTAAAAAACAAAATTGGGTACATTGGACATCATCGGTTTCTTCCTAAGGATTATTACAAGGTGTACTAGCAAATCTGATTTGGAGAAGCACATTCACAAATATAACACAAGCAATTCTGATTTCCAAATTCACTTTACAGATAAGACTATAGAATTTCCTACTTACGCATTCACAAATATAACACAAGCAATTCAGAGTGATATTGTCTCCAAAATATGCACATATTGCAACAAGGAACCTGCCTGGTGTTTTTTTGTTTATTTAGAAATTTTGGTTACAACATTCTGTACCTACAATTGGACACCTTTTGGGCCACTATTGGGGGCAAATGGGCCAAATATGACTACATCAGGAGCAACATTACCTTACTTGAAAAAAAAGGATAAAAAACTACAGCATAATCAGATGAACTATAACAAATCGAACCTGATTATGTGGAAGATGAGGACGTGCTCCTTCATCGCAATCTGCATGACCGCAATCTTCTTCTACGTGATGTCGTACTCCAAATCGAGGCCAACAAACCTGACCTCCTCGTCCTTGAGCCACTCCAGGTATATGGTGAGGATGTTGTGACGGTGTTGCCCTCGTTGGTGTAGACTGCTTGGATGCAAGTGTCGCCAGGGACACGAAATTGATTGACCTCCGTCGTCTGCTTGCCGTCGCCCATGCTGTCCACCAGGTGGTCCCAGTGCCTCATGGCCAAGCCTCCCGCACCCATGGAGGAAGAGGATCGTCGGGAAGAAGAGGAATAGAGGATTAGAACCGCCATAGAAGAAGTGGAAGGCTAGCGGCACTATTTAGAACCATCGTAGAAGAAATGGAGATGAGAAATTGGGGCTTTTGCGGGGACGCGGTTTACCCCTAGTTTTTTGGACCGTCTGTTTAGTTATCGAGGAGAGAGTCACATCGTAGCACTATAACCAAGAGAATAAAAAATAATTTTATTCTTTACCTACCGTAGTAACTAGTGGCATATTAAAACGTGTAGAGAACAAATATGTACTTCTATTCATTATGTACATAATTACAGTACTGTTTGAACAACCTAGTCTGCACACATATGAATTGTCATGCACATTCATATTAATGTAGCCATATTAATGTATTGCATCCGTACACACATCTTGCAAATCGTGCATAAATAATAGTCTTCAAGACAAATATGACATTACTAGTTGAGGCAACATTGTAATGTCCTAAAACTACTGACCAAGTTCAACATCTGGCACATGAGAGACAAATAGATAGGCGCCATGATCACCAAGGTAGAGCATCATGAACAACTTGTGTCCATTCTCAAAACTATGTTCCGTCTCCATGAATTTGTCCCATCTATTAACGCACGCACGACCATCATCAGTAGAAATGGTGTTCGTCGATTGCACTGTCGTCTTAGGATCGCAAACTATAGTAATAGCAGCTTCTTGGTCCATGTCGTTTGGAAGAACATGACGAGGCAGTTTCTGTTGAAAATTTGCAAACAATGGTGTTTGTGACAATTCAAAAACATTAACTAAGTTAGTTCAATTAAGATGTAATAAATAATACCATAAAATTCTTGGTGCAGTTGGACCAATTCAAGGTATGAAGCAATCCATAAGCTCTTCCAAGATCATAGTCGCCAGCATCATGATGGTCTACAAACACGTCAAGCTTTCCTACCTCTGTGCACACCTTCTCCATCATTCTCTAATTAAATTGGGTTCCCTCAGTTGCAATGAGACGATCAACTATGTCTCTCCCCTCATTACCCAAATGGTAGTATGCTACAAACAAAATGTGGCAAAAATCGTTATGCATTGAGCGTTTGGCATATAAGTAAAATCACAATATGTTAATCAAACCCAGAATGAAATTAATATAGAAGTATTACTTGGATGGATTATAGGGAAATTTCCACAGACAACACTATTTGATTCACAAAGTTTTTTGTGAATGGTGAAATTTACCTGCTATTCCCTTTGTAGTAAAGGACATGTAGCATCTCCTGTTTTCATGCTTTTTCACTGAATACTTATTGAGAAAACTAGATCTTGAATAGCATGGGAGAACCTGTGTAGCATGCATGACACAAGGAGAGGAAGGCACTTACATGGAATATTAACATATAACCCCTCAAATAATTTTTATGTACGTGATAGTCCCTTTGAACATACCTTAAATTTACGATTTTTCTCAAAAAAACAATAGACACTTTAGAAACGAACAGAGGAAGTTCATATGTTTTTTGATAAGAAAATCGTACCGCCCTCTCCTCAAATCCTTGACGTAGGGTAAATGCGAAAAATTGTGCTTTTGAGTCGCAGCAGTGCACAAACCCTTCGTGCCGAAACAAACACCACACTACATGATAAATTAGAACGTGAGTGTGAAGTCGGATCTTGAGTGCAATCTCTCAGGTCTACAAGATATGCCGACCACTTTCACAACCGAAAGCACAAACAATCTCAGCTAGTAGAGTTCACACCACGTTGGGTGTCGTGGTGGTGTCACGGTAGATGCCATGGATAGGCTAAAGGTGGGGACTAATACACGCTAGGGGAATCCAGGGAGGGATAGTGAAGTGATTCTCCACACTGTTGTCTGTATTGCTCTGTTACCAAGATTACAAGTGCTCCTAGAGCGGTATTGGTGAGAGGAGGAAGAAGGAGCTCTCTTACTCTCACCCACAGATCACACCTGAAACCCTAGCCAAAATGGGACAGCAGAAAAAACCAACCCCTTCTACTGAAACCCTAGCCCCTCTTTTATAGAGGGAGCTCGGTCTCTGCCTAGGGAAAACATGGAAGCATATTCCTAAGAATATGCTTCCCCCCAAAGTATAAGCCGACCGGGGTGCTTTTCCCCCGCGTCACACATGCTCTGGCTACGTGAGCCTCTGCGGCGCCCGCGTCAGCCGACATGGGCATCGTCACCCTTGTTGGCCACGCCCCGGTGTTCCTGTCCTTGCTCGCTTCGCTCAGGTAGTGCGTACCGGGGCTTCTTTTGACCAGCGAGATTCCTTCCTTCTCCTAGAAGCTAGACGTGACCCGGATCATAGTTGATCTGGCCACACATGTTCCTGCATATAAGTAAAACATGCACTTCCGACTTATTGCTTAAGTCGGTTGAGACTTAGTTAGGCGAACGCCCCTGGTCCGGGTTACCCCGTGATCGGCCTGCCTTGAGGTGACCCGGCCAGCATCTGCTTTGGCCTTGCCGAACCTCGGCTAACTCGGCCTTTATACCTCGGGGTGACCCTACCCGGGGGTATCCTCCCAACATTAGTCCCCGAAGCTGGTGTGGTCTTAGTTGCCGTGGCCGCTAAGGCCACATCAGGTTCCATTTCGAGCTCCGGTCGTTATTGCCGAGTTACCTCTTTACCTCGGATTATATGGATTTACGTTCCCTTCGCACATTCCAAGTTTTCAATTGCCGGCCGGGTTACCACCGTTCCATCCGGGTCTTGTTTCCTTCTCTCGTACGCCAACCCACGTGAAGGGTAATCACTATGTCATCTTATTTTAAGGTCCTGCACAGTAACCGCCGCAGTAATTGTCAGTTATCACTGTGTGCGGGTCACGTCATGCCTGCCTCCTCGTTTATCGCATCACAATGTCACGTCATGGGATCATCTCCGCTCTGTGGCCCTCCGTGTGGCTCCCCACTGATTGGTCCGGGCAGGTGATACACGGCCACTGCGTGTGGCCGATCCGTAAGACACGATCCCACTCACCGCTTGAGGGAGTGGTTAAATAGCAGAGGGTTGCATCCCTTAGGATTTTTCTTCTTCCGTGCCCCTCTGCCCGTTGCTCTTCTTGTTCGTCTTCCTCGCGACCGTGCCGCCGCCAGTGCTCCAAATAGCAGCGTCGCCGGCGCGCTTTTCCCTCACTCTTTAGCATCGCAGCCACCGCTATGCAACTCTCTCGCCACGAGTCCTCGCCAATCCAGGCCTCTGCCCCCCGCCGCCGCTAGCGCCAGCGAGGGCAGCGAAGACCAGATGACGGAAGAGGAGCTCATCGTCGCTGAGTAGGAGATGGAGGAGGATGCCGCGGCGGTGGACCGCGGTGCGTGGGCCGGGTCCTGGGTCTGCGAAGACGACATGGACTGGCTCTACCACACCAGGCGCATCCCCGCCGGTGTTGCGGCTCGCCTTGCCTCCTCCGAACTGGCCCCCTCACCCAATCCGGGTGAATACGTCGTGTTCTTGACCCACTTCCAACGGGGCTTCGGCTTGCCAGTGAGTGATTTTTTCCGGGACTGGCTCAGTACCTACCAGCTCCAGCCGCACCATCTTCCAGCCAACGCCATCACTTCTCTTTCTGCCTTTGCTTCTACGATCGAAGGCTATGCCGGACTGTGGCCCACGAAGGAGCTATGGATCCGGTTTTTCGGCCTTCGTCACAACGTCATACCAAACATCCACACCGATCCGGAGGACAAGCAGCTCACTCAATTCGGAGCGGCTTCCATCTCACCCCGAAGAATTTCCGTTTTCCCCCGGGTCACCGGGTTAGAGTCCTGCAAAGGGTGGGCCCGGACTTTCTTTTACGTCCGGAACACAGACACCGAAGACTTAATCCGGCTGCTCCCCTATACTCTGGGTCCACCTAACCCAGATGTGTGGGACGCCGTTCCCAAGAAGCCCACGGCCTTGGCCAACCAGGTCAACAAAAGATTCGCGGAGCTGAAGAAGCTCGGGTTACGCAACGAGGATGCTATGATCACTTTCGTGCGTAACCGAATTTCCCCCCTCCAGAAGCGCACCCACAAGGTGTGCCACATGAGCTTTGGCCGCGATCCCAACCGGACCTCATCCTTCGAGCTGAGCAACACGAAGATATATCGCCGGGTTAAGGCTCTCTTCACCACCCACAAGGATTTCTCCTCCGAGTGGACTTGGGGAATTGAGCATTATTGCCGCGATAGGCTTCCTCCCGCGGTAAGCTTCATGCTGCAAACTTACCCCGGACTAATTACATGTCAGTTATTGTCGCATTTTTGACTCTTTTGTTCATTCCTTTCCTGAGCAATTTCTTCAGCAGACCCTCGAGGACGGCACCGATCTGACCGTTAAGTGGGCGCCGGATCGGGAGACTCTGGATGAGGAACAGCCGGACCAGGAGATGTTCCTCCCGATGACCGACGCCACGAAACGACCCACGGGTAAATCCTCTTCTATTAGAGATTGGCCCGATGATGAAGATGACTCGGATGTCGAGGTGATTGAACTTGTTGAGGCTGTCCCACTTTCTTTTGTTTTTCCGGCATCAGCTCACCCCTGCAGTCATATTCACGAGGATCCTCCCCTCGCTACAGGCGAACCTGTTCTGGTGGCACCGAAGAAGAAGCGCGGGGCTGCTCCAAGTTCTTCCTCTGGACCTTCTCAGCACGCTAAAAGGCGAAAGAAGTCCGGGGACAAGACTGCCTCCAAGCCAGCAGGCAAGGCCCCAGCACAAAGGGCTCGGAAACCCAAGGAGGCCCAAACCTCGAATGCGTAAGTCATTCTTCCTTCTCTAACTTGCTCTTCCTTACATCATTGTAATTTTTCTTCTGACATTATTTGATTTTGCAGGGCTCCGGTGGAGGTCCCTCAAAGTGGATCTAGCATCTCTTCACCTCTCCGACCTAGCCCATCTCCCCGTCGCGACGACAAATCACGTCCGCTGGGCCCTATTCCAGAGGGTTCTGCGGCCGCTCCGGTTTCTGCTCCACCTCGGTAAGAGGAGGGTATCCTTGGAGCGGGGGAGACCGGCCCTGCCGAGGCGACGGCATCCACCACTTCAGCATCGCCACAACTAGGAGCCACTCAAGCTACCTCGGCTCCAGCACCAGTACCAACAATCAGACCAGTACCAATACCAACTCCGGCATCAGCACCAACTCCGGCTGCAAAAACCTCAGCAGCGGCACCAAGTCCAGCAACAAGAGCACCAGCGCCTAGCTCCTCTGCCTCGTCCGAGTCTTCTCAACCTCGGCGAGGAACTACCCCGGCCGCTCCTAAGGGGAAATCCGCTGCGACGGCTTCCTCTTCCCAATAAGCCAAGGGCAAGAAAGCTCCGGACGCTACCAAGCCAACATTGGTCGAGGCTGGGCAGTGTACCCTCGCATCAATGCTTCCCAAGAAAACTCCAGCGGCGAAGGACGCCCCTGCCGTGCCAACTGTTGCACAGCAGATGGTTCTACACACCAGCCCAGCCCTTGCCTTGATTGAAAGGAACGAAGCGCACGCGAAGGGCTTGGTGGTGCCCCATATGCCCACCGGTGAACGGTACCCTCCGAGCCTGATAGAATTTGTCATGAATTGGAATAAGGCAGAGGTAGTTCAAGACGCTGATCTCCCAGGGAAGTTCGGCCCCGCCGAGTTTTCTGCCCAGATGAACACAGCCGCAAAGGCAATTAACCTCGTCGGGCGGATGATGGAGGTATGTCGCTCCCCCTTTACATGCTGTAGATAATAACCATTAGTCCCCGAGCCTCCGGGGGAGTAACTTGTTCCTCGGCCGGATGCTCTTTAGAAAACTAATGTAGCTCCATGAGAACTTCGAATATGCACACACCTAGAGCCGGGTTAAGTTCCACTTGGCCCGGATTTTAGTATACTTCGAATATGCACACACCTAGAGCCGGGTTAAGTTCCACTTGGCCCGGATTTTAGTACACTTCGAATATGCACACACCTAGAGCCTGGTTAAGTTCCACTTGGCCCGGATTTTAGTATACTTCGAATATGCACACACCTAGAGCCGGGTTAAGTTCCACTTGGCCCGGATTTTAGTACACTTCGAATATGCACACACCTAGAGCCGGGTTAAGTTCCACTTGACCCGGATTTTAGTATACTTCGAATATGCATCGAGCTAACTTGTGTTTCTGTATCCCTTTCAGGTGACCACCAATCGCCGGAGTGCTGAATTCCAACGCTTGCTGGATACCCACAAGAAGCTACGTGCAAAGCAGGCTGCACTTATTGCGGAATACGAGAAAAGGGGTAAATTTCTTCCTTAGGGCTTCTTCATTTTTCTTCATCTTCCTTTGCCGAACTAATCTCATCATTCGGTTTCTGCAGCTGGGGTGGAGGCTGAGAACATTATTATGCGGAAAATTCTGGAGCAGATCAAGGGTAAGTCATTTCTGTCTGACCTTGCCGTCCTTTCCACTTCCTTTTCTCCTTGGCTCGGCAATCATTCATACCTCGGCTCTACCGAGCCAACACACTATTTAAGCATCGCTTGGAGATAGTGTGCCCGTGCCTGATATGATGCAGCATTTTCTCAAACAAGCAGGGCAGCACCAAGCCAAGCTTAAGAAGAAAGATGATGAGCTCGCCCTCCTCCGGACCAAGGATGATGAGATTGCCAGGCTCAAGGCTGAGATGGAGAAGATGAAGGCCCAGCACCAATCCGAACTTCAAAAGGCTGGCCAGAATTACACAGAAGAGTGCGAGCGCCTCAACCTCCAGATCGCCAAGGACAAGGATCTTCTCAAGGAGTCCGGCATCCAGCTTGGGTCGGCGAACGCTGAGCTTGAGCAGCTTCGGAAGAGACGTGATGACTGGCACCTGCCCGGCCTTCGAATCTGTGGGCGACGGAATCAGCCTGGCGATTGGGAACTTCCGCTTCCAAGTTGGTCAGATGGGCACGCTTCGCATGCCTGATCAACCGACGACACCGGCAATTGCCCTGGCATCATGGTTCCCTCCATCAATCGGCACCCTCAGTGAGCCTTCGTCGCGCGGGGCTCTCCTCCTACGGAGGATCCTCTTCACGAGGCAACGAGTACGTCACCAAGAAGAGGCAGTCGCAAATGGCTCACCTCACCTAACAAGAGCGCATAGACGCCGCGAAAGTCCTCGACTTCGGCTCTATGACAGTCGACACGAGAGGCAACGTGGTCCCCAGAATGCCGCAGGCCGCGGTGACAGCAGCCACCATGTACCTCCTCAACAACCAGCCACCGGCTGGAGATCCCCGAACCGCCATGCACCGATCTACGATCGCAGGTTTGGAGCTAATCGAGGCCGCCCTCGACAAGGAGCCGGTACCAGACCCGAAAAAGGGCAAAGCACTAGCAAAATGCTACTCCTCACCCTCATCCAGCGATGACAGTCACGACCTGTCTCGACGCCGTCGGTCACGGCGACACGATCACGACTACGATGCGCACAACAACCTCACACAACGCAAGATCGACAAGTCAAGAGCACGACGTGCTCGGTCGACTGACTCCGAAGAGGAAGACGGGGAACTCTGCGGTGCCAGATGCTTCAGCAGATCCATTAGGCAGAAGCGAATGCCTAAGGGGTTTAAACTTCCGTCAGAAAATCCAAAGTTCGACTGTCTACAGGACCCTAAAATCTGGCTAGAAGATCACATCTCCTCCGTCAGGCTCCACGGTGGCAGTCGAAGTACTGCCATGCAATGCTTGCAGCTACAGCTGCAGGGCGCCGCCCGAGCATGGCTCAATAGCCTCCCACGCGGATCCATTCGTAGTTGGGATGAGCTGGTCTACAGCTTCGTGCGCAACTTTAAAGGCACGTACAAAGGGCCTGCATCAATCGAAGAACTGAGATGCTGCCAGCAAAAATCTGGCGAATCGCTGTGCTCATACATACGAAGGTGGTCCATCATCAAGAACTCCGCGGAAAACATCTCGGAAGACCGCGCGATTGATGCATTCAACGGTGGCGTCCATCGTCTAGAGCTCAGGGAGGAGCTGGGCCGCTCAAAGCCCCAGACCATCGACCATCAGATGGAGATCGCGAATCGGTGGGCTGATGCAGAAGATTCGGTGAAGAACCGTGCTCACTCCGACGAAGAGGCAGAACTCGAACACAGACACGACCGCCGAGGCAAACGCCGCATGCGCATCTACGACGACCGTGACGACGTCAACATGGTCGCAGCCGGCTACGCCGATAGACGCGACGACAACCGCAACAGCGGATACCGCAGCGGTGGATACCGCGACTGTGGGAAAACCAGGCAAGTATGGCAACGCCGCACTCGCGACGAGGCACCCGCGACCTCCATCGAGGAAAAACAGTCTGGACCATGCATGGTACACTTCTACATCGACAAGCATGACGGCAAGAGAAAGTCCAGCCACCTCCTCAAGGATTGTTGCGAGTTCCTCAAACTACACGAGGGATTCGTTCGGATGAACCGCAACACAGTCGAAAGAGGCTACGGGGCCGCTGCAGGCGTCGTGGCACATGGCGCACCGCCACCTCCACCGGGGCCACCACCGAACGGAGCTGCACCGGACCAACACCACGGAGGAGAACCGTACCCACGGGCCATGGGTACCATGATGATCCAAAAGGGACGCCCCTCCAACAGAGTGCAGAAAGCCATCACTCGCCAAGTCAACTTGGCCACGCACTCACCACCATCCACCACTGAGTACCTCAGTGGCAGTGAGTCATGCATCACCTTCGATAAATGAGACCACCCGCCTCAAGTACCTCGCCCAGGCCATTGCCCCCTCGTACTCGAAGTGCAAATTGGAGGCTTCGACATGAGTCGCGTCTTCATGGACGGCGGAAGCGGCATCAACCTCATATTCGCGAGTACCTTGCGAGTAACGAGGATCCCTCTAACTTGCTTGGAGGCATCGGACACAACATTCCACGGCATCGTCCTAGGGAAAGGCATATACCCCCTAGGAAAAATCAACCTCGACGTCATATTCGGCACGCCGAGGAACTTTCGGCGCGAGCGCATCGATTTTGAGGTTGTCGACTGGCCCTCACAATACCACTGCATCCTCGGACGCGTCGCGTTCGCTAGGTTCATGGCGTTACCCCACTACGCCTACGTGCAGATGAAAATTCCAGGTCCCAACGGCGTCATCACGATCAATGGAAGCTTTGAGCGATCTGACAGCTGCGACAGGGAATTCAACAGAATCTCCCAGTCCTTCGGCATGCAGGAAGAGCTCGCGCGATTGAAGGAAACGACAGACAACAGCGTGCCTCCCCCGAGCAGGCCAAGATCACCTGATCTCTCCTTCGACTCATCAGTGCACACAAAGAAGGTGCAGGTCCATCCGACAGATCCAGCCAAAACGGCCCTCATCGCCAACAACTTGAGTCCCGCATAGGAACTCGCGCTCGTCGAATTCCTCCGTGAGCACTGGGAAATTTTTGCCTGGTGTCCTGCGGACATGCCAGGAGTTCCCAGGGAATTCGCCGAGCACGCACTCAACGTCAACCCCGACGCAAGGCCAGTCAAGCAAAAAATCAGGCGACTGTCTGAGCCAAGAGCACAGGTAGTCGGCATGGAGATCAACAGACTCCTCGAGGCCAAATTCATACGCGAGATCAAGGAAAGCACCTAGCTCGCCAATACGGTGCTGGTGCCAAAAAAAGACACAGATATCCTACGGATGTGCGTGTACTTCACTTCTTTAAACAAGCACTGCCCAAAAGATCACTTCCCGCTACCACGGATCGATCAAATCATCGACTCCACCGGTGGATGCGAGCGCCTCTGCTTCCTCGATGCCTACTCAGGCTATAACCAAATTCGAATGAAGGAGGAAGCCCAAGAGAAGGCCGCATTTACAATGCCCTTCGGTGTGTTCTGTTACAACACAATGCCCTTCGGGCTAAAAAACACGGGAGCCACCTACCAGCGGTGCATGCAGGCTTGCCTCAAGGAGCAATTGGGTCGCAACATCCAAGTCTATGTCGACGACATAGTAATCAAAACCAAGGAGGAAGCCTCTCTAATCGACGACTTGCGCGAAACATTCGCCAACCTTGATCATTACCGGATTAAGCTCAATCCGGACAAATGCCCCTTTGGTGTACCATCTGGGCAGCTGCTCGGGTATCTCATCTCCGCGAGAGGGATTGAGGCAAACCCGAAAAAGATAAAGGCCATACTGGCCATGGAGAAGCCAAAGAACATAAGAGGCGTCCAGCAACTAGCCGGACGAATTGCGACCCTCAGTCGATTTATCAGTCGAATGGGGGAAAAGACACTGCCCTTCTATCAGCTCCTCCGCAAAGCTGACAAATTCGAGTGGACCAAGGAAGCGCAAGAAGCATTCGAAGACCTCAAGCGCCTGTTATCCACCTCGCCAGTACTGGTGACTCCACGAGAAAGGGAGCCACTACTACTATACATCTCCGCTACCAACCAAGTGGTTAGTACAGTGCTCGTCGTCGAGCGGGCCGAGGAAAACAAGGTCCATGGCGTACAACGCCCGGTATACAACCTCAACGAGGTTCTCATGCCAACAAAACAGCGGTACCCGCACTACCAGAAGCTGGCGTACGGCGTCTTCATGACCGCCCGGCGACTGTGCCATTACTTCCAGGAACACCCAATCGTGGTAGTCAGCGACGCCCCATTGGGACATATCCTCAATAACCCCGACGCCATGAGACGACTCGCGCTTTGGGGAATTGAACTGTCTCCATGAGACATCACATACGAAAAGCGCGAAGCAATCAAGTCGCAAGTTCTCCCTGACTTTCTCGTGCATTGGATGGAAAACCAACTCCTGGACAAGCCAGATATGTCCTACCTCTGGAAAATGCACTTCGATGGATCCAAACGGAAAGATGGAGCAGGAGCAGGTGTCATATTGACGTCACCTCAAGGAGACAAGCTGAAATACATCCTGCGAATGCAGTTCACAGCCTCAAACAACGAGGCTGAATACGAGGCCCTATTGCACGGGATGAGGATGGCAAAAGCCTGCGGCGCAAAGAGGCTCATCATACATGGCAATTCCAAGCTGGTCGTCAAGCAAACAATGCACGAGTGCGACGCACTCAGTGACAACATGATTGCATACCGTGACCTCTACGATACACTCGAGGAAGACTTTGATGGTTGCGAGTTGCGATATCTAGGTCGCGAAAGCAACGAGGAGGCGGACGCACTCGCCAACATAGGCTCTACCTGCGCCCCCATACCACCTGGGGTATTTCTCGAGCGCATCTGCGAACGCTCCATCAAGCCAAAGGCCACAGAGAAGAAAACAAGCGCAGCAACAGACTCGGGGGCTAAGCCACCCAATGAGCAAATGGCACTCGAAAACTTGGAGCCAGACACAGGACTCGAAGGGCCAATGAGCGTCATGATGATCGAACAATCCTGGACGCAGCCGTACATTACATATCTCCTCAGCAAGCGCCTACCGGACGACCCGACGGACGCATGGCACATCGCACGACGCTCCAAGGCATTCGCTGTTATCAACGGCGAACTATATAAACGCAGTATCACAGGCGTGTTACAACGATGCGTCTCCCTGGCCGATGGAAAAGCAGTCCTCCTCGACATATATGAAGGAACCTGCGGACACCACGCCGGCAGTCGCGCCCTCATTGCCAAAGCTCTACGAGCTGGATTTTACTGGCCCACAGCCATGCGCGAGGCCAAGGACATAGTCCAAAAGTGCAACGCTTGTCAGCGATTCGCGGACAAACCACACGCTCCAGGCGCGGAATTAAGACCTGTCCCATTGGCCTGGCCCTTCGCACAATGGGGGCTTGACATGGTAGGCAAGCTCCCAAGGTCCTCGCAAGGAGGCTACGTTTATCTTTTGGTCGCAGTCGACAAATTCACCAAGTGGATCAAAGCCATGCCGGTGACCAAGCAATCGGGTCACAACGTGGTCAAGTTCTTCGAGTCCATCGTCTGCCACTTCGGCGTGCCGCACAACATCATCACTGACAATGGGACGAACTTCACATCCAAGGAGTTCCAAGAATTCTGCGAAAACCTGGGGATCAACATCAGCTATGCCTCAGTCGCTCATCCACGGACCAATGGTCAGGTAGAAAAAGCAAACGGGCTCGTTTGCAGCGGCATCAAGAAGCGACTCCTTCGACCACTCGAACAAGTTGCGGGTTGCTGGCCAGACGAGCTCCAATCCGTACTCTGGAGCCTACGTACAACTCCAAACAGCGCCATAGGCTACACGCCATTCTTTATGGTGCACGGGGCAGAAGCGGTACTACCCGCCGAAGTAAGGTACAAGGCGCCGCGCATAGTCGCTTACAGCGGACAAGAGTCATCTCTTGCACTCGAAGACTCCGTCGACCTCCTCGACGAGGCGAGAGAAATCGCTGCAGAAAGGTCCACGATCTACCAGCAGAACCTGCGCAACTACCACAGTAGAAGGCTTCGCCCTAGATCCTTAGTCGAAGGTGACCTGGTCCTGCGACTGAAGCAGCAGGGGCATCTCAAGCTCGAGTCCACCTGGGAAGGACCATACTTGGTTACAGAAGTAATCCCAGGTGGCGCCTATCGCCTTCAAGACCTAGAAACAAGAGTCGCATACTCCAACCCTTGGAACGTCGCACAACTGCGACGCTTCTACCCCTAGTCGTTTTACTTTTACATTGCAAATAAGGCTACCCAGCCAAGGCTACTTAGCCACACATTGTACCTCGTACTGTTCTCCAAATAATAAAAGCTAAGTGCCCCAAAACTCTATGCTTTTTTTCTTTTCACTTCTGTTACTATTGTACTCAGGGGCTACGCCACCCTACACACATTTGTTCTTCGAACTAATAAACACGACATCCTGAGTAGCTGGCACATCAATCGAACCCCTTAACGCAAATTCAACCCAGCTACAACGCACCTGGCAGGTTGATAAAAGGGATGGCCAGGCTAACGAAAAGGACTCGCATAGTGCAACGCACCTTACGCTTACAAAAGCTATTTATACGCATTCAACAATAAATTACATATAGATATATATATGAACTTTACAACACAAATACACTTATGTGCAGGATACAAATCTGGTTACTGCTGCAACAGAAGAACATTGGTTTGCTCCTCGAAGAAGTCAACAATCTCCTCTGCTGGGCGGTCCACCGCTTGATAGTGCGGCACCATATTCCAAGAAGATCCGGCTGGCGGCGCTGGCAGACCGGAAGCTACGACGGCGACATCCACGTTAGGCCTGTGCAATCGCACCATTGAGAGGGCAGCCTTGGCACCAGCCACCAACTGCTGCCTCACGCACTCACGAATCACGGACATATCTTGAAATTTGGCCAGGAGAGCCAACAGGCTTGACGGCGTGTCATCCAACGGGAACATCGCTCGGTAGATATTCTTCAAACATGACTGCGACTTCTTCAGGAAGAGCAGCACTCGCGAAGCGTGATCCTGCAGGGTCGCCAATGCAGTCGCACGATCATGATCCACCCAGAAGTATCCACTCTCTTAGAGTTGCTCCTGGGTGAGACCATGAAGGCGAATGGGAATCCTATCCCTCTCCTCCTGCGGATGGTGTGCGCTAACAACTACACGAAGCAGCACCAACAGCATGAGTACAACGTACCACTGCGACTATCTACAAAGGAAAAAATTGAGGATGAGCAAACTAACACTTAAACTGGTCGCCCAGCTGCGTCACCTCGCCAAGCAGATACTGCTCGCGGGCGACGGCTTTTTCCGCCTTTGACTTCCACACATCTGCGTTACCGCGGATCAAGGGCAACTCACGCTCCAGCTGCTTCACGCGATCACGAAGTCGCGATAGCAAAGACAGCTCCTCTACCCTGGAGCGCGGTGGTACCACTGTCTAATCAAGAGATGATGGATCCTGATTTCCCCCTATGGGACCACTCGATGTGCCCTACCATAGATCAAGACAGAAGCAAATAAGGCGACCAAACTAACACAAAGGCAGGAATAGCAGATGCATTCAGGATAAGCATAAAAAAATATTCACAAGCACACTCGCCAGCAGGCATGTTCTTAGAGCAAAAGGACAATTCATCATCTACTACACAAGCTAACTACGGAGCAGCTGGCTTCTTCGACTTCGACGCCGTCGGAGGCTCCATCAAGTCCATGGCAGTATCAGATGCCACTGATTTTCCGTTTGCCCCTGAAGCCGAAGCTTTCGCCGCCTTCTTAGCGCGTTGGAGATCCTCCGAATACTTGGCAACATTATTAATCAAAGAATGGCCGTATTTGGCACAGGCAGTCGCAAAGGGAGCGAAAACTACCTGCTGACCATCCGCGCCAACAGGCATTGTCTTCGACACCGCAGAGGGATCTATCTCGACTCCATGGGCCTGCACCATGGCGAGTGACATCGTTGCACCAGCCGCCTGGAGGGAGTTCTTGTAGGTAGAAGGCACGCCCCCGGCGAGCGACTCCACCAGCTCGTCCATAGTATCGACCTGCTCCGCCTTTGGCATCAACTCCTCCCGGAGGCGACTAAGGGCGACCTTGGCCTTGGATAATGTATCCTGGACGGCGGCGCTTCGATCTTCGACCGTGGACACTGCGCCGGCTAGAGCGTCATCACGACGAAGGGCCTGTGGGTCAAAACTCAAGTCGCCAGCATCTACACCAAAAGCATGGATCAAATTTCTAGTGCCACCGGCAAAACTCCAGAAGCAGAGAAAAGCATCAATCAAAAATCTACTAGTAAAAGGTACTTGAGAGGGCCTTAGCGACTGAGAATAGTTGCTCCTGGAACAACATCTCCCTGGCCGCAAAAGAGGCGCGCATATCGTCTTCGCGCTTTCGGGCATCATCACGGGCCACGATTGCCTCATCGCGCCCCTTGACAGCTGCGGCCAATGTCTTCTCCAAGGATGCGACATTGCGCAGAAGGGCGTTATGCTCAGCTACATGGTAGTCAAAATAATTGGCTATCAGTCGAACATACCAAAACAGAGAGAAGATGAAAGGAACAAGCATGGAAGCACTCACTTTCGACCACGCGGTGACGCGTCTCCAGCATCGCATGCTGACGACCCATCGCCATCACCTGCTCCGCCACTCGCGTGGCCTCCTTTACAAGGAGCTATTGCACCAATCAAGGAATCAGAGAGGGCAACAGAAGGCGTTGACTGCCAAAACACAAAAGAAGGAAAGATATACTCACATGGTCCTCTAGTGACTCCGAAGAAGTCTGTTGAGCTGTCATCCGAGCAACTATTCGATGCTCCCCTCCGTGAGGAGAGCTCGAAGAATTATGCCTGGAGTGGGCCGCCGTCGGAGGAGATGGAGCGTGCTCGACTTCTACCTTGGCCCTTGAGGTTGCGACTCCTGATTCCTTCAAAAACTCAACGTCGCCAGAAGATGACGACGCCTCTTGACTGCAAGACCAAGTTCACATTAAGAAAAGGCAAAACTCCAGGGCACAACCAACAAATAGAAAACAGAAAAGAATGAATGACCTCTTAAACTTACCAGTCAAACTTGTCAAGATCAAACGTGGCCTCCACCGACTCCGACGAAGACTCCTTGGGCAATCGCATCTTCTTGCGAGAAGATGGTGCTATAGCCCTCACAGGGACGGCAGGAATTGGTGACTCCGTGCCAACAACTGTTCCTCTAGAGTTGAAGGGGTCGACGCATCGGAGTCCTCGCTGCGCGAACGCTTGCGAGTATCCGGGCTCCCGGACTCGGGGGCTTCCTCTTACACATCAGAAGGGATGGTCGACTCAGCCTCATCCTCTTCAAAAGCTTCGCGAGGAATAATGCCCTCAGGGAGAGGAGGCATGCATGGCGACACCGCCCAATCCTGCATACAAACAGCAAAAAGGAGCAAGTAAGCAACAGAAAAGCAATCGTGAACATAAGCTACTGCGTAGCACGACTGTACCTCGGGAGGAGGATTCGAGGCATCGAAGGGAGGAACGACTGACTCATTCGGAAGCACATCCTTGAAGGTGTACTTCGTGACCAGATGCACCCTCTTATCTACCTCACTCGCGAACATGCCATCAGCAGACAAACGAGTGACATCATCAGCGCCACCCCATTGAAACATGGGATGGACCCTAGCCTGGAGAGCCTGGACGCGACGACGCAGCCAAGTCCTGACAAGGGCGCAGCCTCCCTCTTCTGCGCCTATGCGACTCTCGAGGTCACAGACGCGTTGATATAACACATCTGTCTCCGTGAGTTCGGAAGGCATGATCACGTTCTTCCAAGAATGCATCTTCTTGCAGGGAGTCGTGGGGTCGAAAGGCGCGAGTCCAAAATGCTCGTCCTGAGCCTTCTGGTCACAAACATAAAACCATCTGTCCCTCCATCCCTGGACGGACTTGCCGAGCTTGATGTCGAAATAGGTGGCAGATGGGTCGACATGGATACCACAACCACCTACGTCGTAAACTAAAGAGCTAGATGCGGACTGACGCTTTAGTTTAAATAAGCGTTTGAAAAGGCCAAAGTGCGGCTCGATTCCGAGCCAGCACTCGCAAAGGGTGATAAAACAAGAGATGTGAAGAATTGAATTTGGGGACAGCTGATGGAGCTGGAGCCCGTAGAAACGGAGGAGACCCCTAAGAAAGGGGTGGACAGGCAAAGAAAGGCCGCGAATGATGAAAGCAAGAAACATCACTCGAAACCCAGCGAGAGGCACAGGAATGGTCTCACCGCTAGGGACGCGCGCGTCGGCGACTGCTGCGGAAATAACTCCATCTTGGCGAAGAAGACGGAGATCGGACACCTTGATGATTGAAGGGCGCCAAGCGCCATTGGTCACGCCAGTGCCCGCGACCTTCTTTTTCCCGCCGGCGGCGACACTGGTGCCCGCAGCAGCGGAGCCACCCATCTTCTTCGCCGCAGCAGCGGTGGCAGCGGATTCAGCGGCAGCACCTCCTTTCTTCTTTCCCATTGCGCGGTGGCGATGAGAACGTAGAAAATAACTTGGAAACGAGCGGAGATGGTCCAGAGCTGAGGAGGAGATGAGCGCGGGAGAAAAGTAGAGGAGAAGCGGCAATGGCGATGGCAGCAAGGAAGAAAAGGGCGCAGATGGAAATTTACCGCCGTAGCATCGCTACTTAACCCCTAAGAGATGCAATCCAACGGCTCGCAAAAACCCTATTGGACGCGTGGCACATATCGCGCTCGACACGTGGGGCAGAGGAAGCGCGAACCATCCCTCCACTGCGTGGAAATCGAGGAGGCACAGTTAATAATAAGATTATGCACGCCCAGTCAAATCAAAGTCAGAAAGTGGGACCCACCGCTCGTCACGTCCCGTCAAAGCCGCTCACGCGGACAACTGAGGTCATGAAAGCGTCAGCACTGACGTCATCAACAGCTACGCAGCAGAAAACTACGACTACTTTAGTCCTTGCTAGAGTCTTCGACTCCACCAAGCACTCGGGGGCTACTCCCATAGGGAGCGCTGGTCGCGCACCCTATGATTTTTATTTTCTTATTACAGGGATACAAGCAATCGCAATCAAACCCAGCCACTCGAAATACGATTCGACTATGGATGTGGGTTACTCCCATAGGGAGCGCTGGAAACATTTTCGACTGAAACAAGCAAGCAAAAGACGACAGCAGTCGCAACCCAAGTTTTTGACTCAGACAAACAAAAATGACAGCAGTCGCCAAATTTCTTTAGTCCCTGCCTAAGTCTTCGACTCAACCAGGCACTCGGGGGCTACTCCCATAGGGAGCGCTGGTCGCGCACCCTATGATTATTTGCACAAAAGTTGTGCGTCGATTACATCAGCACTCGCGGATCATGGCGACACCGCCTCATATTTTCCCTACAAAGAGATTACGTCTCCTGGGTTGCCCGAATCATCTCCGCGATGATAAAATTCGGATGCCGCGCTTATAGCGTGAAGGTAAGACCTGAATAAAGGCCTGGCAACGCATTTAACTGCACACTACCAGAAACATATCCATGCCTACAGGCACGATGAACATGCCTTGACGGACGCGTTAAGTGCTTACACCCATATAACTGGAATTCGACTCCTATAAGACCTCCGCAGCCTGAGTCGAATTACGCCAGTACTTTTCCGGATTCGAGTCCAGGGACTCGAGTTCGAGTAGATTGCGTTGTTTCACCCTAAGGTGGTTAACTGATACCGATACTTCGGCTATATCAGGCACATATATCAACAATCCCTATGACATGAATGAAAGCAGTCGGAAAACGTACTCATTCAAGCACTCGAAGACTTCAAAAAGTACCTAGTCGAATCTGCGATTCCACTAGATACTCGGGGGCTACTGACATGGGTATACCCTACAGGTACTCGAGCTTGGTATATACGGTCTAAATACGTATAGGCCTACAGTGTCGCCAAGGCCCAGACGAAAGGACTCGAGTGACCTGTGGACTCTCGATTGCTTGAGAGGCAAGAAGAAGCTAAAGATAGAAAGTTTGAAGGGGAGAACCCTAACTTGTAACCGACTCGACCTACTACCCGAGACCTAGCCTATCTATATAAAGGCTAGGAGGGGGCGGTGAGGAGGACACGCGCAACCCTAGTTTCCACAACTCTCGCCAGATTGCATCTGCGCACCATTGTAACTTTCGACTCCTTCAATAATTCCACGAGCAGACAAGCAGGAGTAGGGACCTCTACGAGGCCTGAACCTGGGTAAATCCTTTGTCCCTTGTGTGCTTTTTTGCTAGCCGATAGATGTCTCCAGCACTCCCTCCTTATCCAAAACCCAAGTCCATAACAATGGGCATTGATGAGTTAAACCCTCGTTAAACATATTAACAAGAGCCACAGTGTCAGCTGCCTGTTTTCTGCTATTTTTTGGTTCCAGGAAAGTCATAAAATGAATATTCTTGGAATTGGACGGGACAAAAGCCAAAGTGCCTATTTTTCCGAAAGTCATCACATGCCAGAGTACGAGACGGAGAGGGGTCAGGGGGCCACCACACCACCTGGCCGCGCGGCCAGGCTTGGCCGTGCCAGGGGGTGGTGTGGCGAGCCTAGGCACCCCCTCGGCCTCCCCTTCCGACTATAAGATGCACTCTGGATGAAAACCCTAAGGGTCCGATCAAAAATCCACGAAAGAGTCTGTAGCCGCCGTCATCGTCATCCCTAGATCGGGAAGGATCTGAAGCTCTTCCAGGCACCCTGCCGGAGAGGGGAATTCACCCTGGAGGCCTTCTTCATCACCATGCAAGCCTCCGGTGTCATGCGCGAGTAGTTCATACTTGGACTACGGATCCATGTAGTAGCTAGATGGTTGGTTCTTCTCCTTTGTGCTTTCATGTTTAGATCTTGTGAGCTCCGTTCATGATCAAGATCATCTATTTGTAATTCTGCATGTGGTTTTTGCAGGGATCCGATGGATATTGAGATGCTATTTCAGATTGATTATTGATTCTATCATGTCTTTGTTATTTGTGATCTTGCATGCTTTCCGTTGTTAGTAGCTATCTTGGCCAAGTAGATGCTAGCAACTCCAAGAGTTAGTATTTATGCTCGATAGTGGGTTCATGCCTCTGGTAATCTCAGGAAGTGACAGAAATCTCTAAGGTACTAGATGTGTTGTTGCTACTAGGGAGAAAACAACAATCCTTTGTTCATAGAACAATCGTATTGTTTACTTTACACGCAGTTCGTAAAGCAATAATCTGTTGCTTGCAACTTAATACTGGAGGGGGTTCGGATGATAACCTGAAGGTGGATTATTAGTCATAGATGCAGTTGGATGGCGGTCTATGGATAATGTTGTAATGCCCAATCAAGTTCCAAAGGAGTCAAGATGATTAGTATATGCATGTATTGCTTTCTCGATGTTTGTCAATTGCCCTGCTGTAATTTGTTCACCCAGCATGTTATCTATCTTAAGGAGAGCCACCTCTAGTGAACTATGGATCCCGGTACTTTTCTTTACATACAATCTATAAACTGTTACTGTTTTGTGTTTACTTTCTGCAAACTATTACTTCTTTCCATTCGATACGTTTAATCCTTTGTTTTTAGCAAAACACGGTGAGATTGACAACCTCATCGCAAGTTGGGGACAAAGTTATGTGGTTGTATTGTGCAGGTCTCCACGTTGCTACTAGCACCGGTAGTGCGCCCTACCAAGGCTCAGCTAGCAACACCTTTGGGATGTTTCCTTGCTCCTACTGGTTCGATTAAACCTTGGTTTCATGACTGAGGGAAACTTGTTGCTGTGCTCATCATACCTTCCTCTTGGGGTTCCCAATGAGCTGTACATCAACATCGCACCAGCATTTTTCTGGCGCCGACACTGAGCCATCAAGCATTTTTCTGGCACCGTTGCCGGGGAGTCAAGGACATCTTCACAAGGGGAGTCCCTCATAACCAATCTCTTTACTTTGTTATTTTTGTTTTTTATAGTTTCTTTTTGCTTTGTTTGCTTGTTTCTTTATCAAAAACACAAAAAAATTAGTTCCTTTTTTAAGTTGCCACTATGTCTAGCCTTGCTCCAATCACTATGTCACCCGAGAAAATGATTTTCACTTTTAAACAAGGAATGGAAGAGATTTTCAAGGAAGCTTGGTCTAGAATCTCTGATCTACATGAAAAGACTGATCCTAAAATGACTCAAAGCTTGTTCCTTAGCAGTTTTTACCTTGGAATTGCTCTTTGCTATAGATATGATTTAGATGTTGTTGTGGGAGGATATTTCCTCCAATGTAATGAGGATGATGCTATTAATGCTATAAAGAGATTAATCCTCACTTACAACTTGCCTAGCCAAACTGATATTTCTTTCGCAAAAATATTTGCTAGATTGAACACTCTTGAGACTGGCACGGCTAGCTTAAAAGATTGCTATAATACGCTTAGGGAGCATCACAATTATGTTCCAATAAATTCTGAACCATCAAAGTGGCTCCCTATAGTAAAGATTGAGATAAACACTGAAACTTTTCAAGCCCGCTGTGATATCATGTCTGAATTTTGTCTTATGCCCAAGGATATTTATGAATCTCTGAATACTTGGGGGCTTACTAAAGAAGGAAAAGAAATATCTCTTGCTAATAATGCTACCATATTACCCCTTGGAATAGCTGAAGGAGTGTTTACAAAGATCCTTGGGAAAATGATTTCTACCGATTATCTTGTTATTGAATGTGCAGGAAAAGGACAAATTACACTTGGAAGATCCCTATTAGAACTTCTTGGAGCAATAATAGATGTGGGAAAGGGGACCATGCACATTTCTTCTCCACCAAACAATCATATTTTCCCCAAGGTTAAGAATAAAAGTAAGAGAGGTAAGGGCAAGAAATTTGGTTTTAATGCTTCTTCGAACACTTGATCATTTTTCTTGCTTCTTATGTCCAACTTAAAAGCGTTAAAGAAAAGTACTTATTGGGAGATAACCAAAAAGTTTTAGATGAGTCTTGGAAGTTATTACCTCTATAATAACCGCTCCTTACCCTTTTTATTTGATTTTTGTGCCAAGAGTAACCTCTAATGAGAGAGATGTAATGATTGGGAAAGTTGTTGTCCCGAAACAGATTTATGTGCTTCACTGTAAAAATTCATGTAAAATCTCTAAACGTCTTTTTGAGGCATGAATTTTTGTACTTCTGCCCCAGGTTGTTATCTAACTTTATTTAGTTATACACTTTTTGATTTGAGCAATAGAAGGTCTTCCAAAAAATCCGTATTTACCTGCTGCTCTGTTTTGACAGATTTCTGACATTTTCTGCATTTGCTTCTTGTTGGTTCCTTTTTGAGTTCTTTTGGGAAATTGAGATTTTTGAGGGAAGTGCTGTAGTATCTAGTGTTCTAATGGAAGTTTATTTGGTGTTAGAACTGAACCTTAAGACTTATTTATCTTGAGTGCACTAATGGTGCTAATAAAGATTCTGTGAAGTTTTGTATGAAGGAAAAATTCCAGGTGTATGGAAGGAATGAGTAATGAGATGAAGGATGGACTAAAGCTCAAACTTGGGGATGCCACACGTGTCACCCCAAGAAATATCCAAGAAGTACAAGCGTCAAAGCTTGGGGATGCCCAAGGCATCCCCTTCTTCATCAATAAAAATCCCAGGTTTCTTCCAAACACTTCATTTTTATTGTTTCATGCACAGTTGTGTTGTTCTTGGAGCGTCTTATTTTTTGTTTTCATTTTGGTTTTTCGTTTGCTTGGTTTACTTAGTTTTCTGAATAAATTGGTTGGACCCCCTCTTTCATACATTGGTTTGCAAATAGTTTGGTTTGGTTTGGAAAAGAGTAGGAAAGTTCATACTTATGTGGTAAAAAGAGCTCGTTTTTTACTGTGGCCTATGCTTTGTCATGCCATGCTTGATATTGTTTTGGCTTTATTCTTAGCATTATTTGATGTATCATGACTTGTTATAAACAATTGAGATTGCTTAATGTTACTTGGATGAATCATGCGTTGTTTTAGCATATTAAAGCATAATATAGTGGTATTCTCCTTTCATGCTTTATTTGGGTTGACTTGGCACATGCTCACACCATGTTATGACTATATCAAGTCACCATAGCCTCTATGATCCTTTAGTTTTCAACTTGTAGTATCATTTTATGCTTTGATCAATGATGTTTTGTCGCTCTGCATGATTATGGCCATTATTGCTCTCTTAGTTTGTCGCTCCCAGTCTTTTGCTAGCCTCCACAACCAAGTATGAGTTCCACTCATGCATCCAACTCCCTAAACCAAGTTATTCCAAAGAGTCCACCATACCTACCTACTAGATTATGCTATTCCAAGTATATTCATGCTTTTGTTTACCTTCCAAATTAAACTTGTTATGAGAAAACTAGTGATTAAAGCTCTCACGAACTTGATGGCACACTTTACTTTTTTGCATCTAATAAACTTGAAACATTGGGTCCTTCTTTGTTGCGTATGTGCTTGCGCTTTATAAGTTGAAATTAGCAGAACCATGTTTCATGGGGAACGCTTTCAACATTGCACTTGTACTTTGTACCCCGTTGATATCATGTTCTTTTGCTTACGGATCCCAGCGGTGTGAAATGAAAGTGGAACTTGTAAGATCATGGAGTTTGTATGTGTGTTAGAGAAACGCCTAGGCCGCTAGCCTAAGCCATGCCTAATCATGGTGGAAACTTGCAGCATCACCATAATGAGCACTCTATGAAGCATCCTCAATAAAAACCTATGCAAATAGCAAATAAAAGGATCGCTGAGATGTTCATTGTCTGCTTGCCTTGTCATTTTGATTATGGGATAGCTCCTGTATCATGTGCAAGGGGTACCCCGTTGATGGTTCTTTATGATACACATGTACTTACAATGACAAGAGCTTACTCGTGACTAAAGTTGAGTAGCATGAGGTTCAGTCTTCCTAACTACGGTGCATGAGATTTCGGTTTATAACTTGTCAAGCGTATCCTCTTAGTTGTGTCACTTTAACCTTAATCACCTTCAAGATGCTTATGATAGGGGCAATGAGAGATGAAAGCTATAGGTACCATAATTTTTGGAAGCTCTTTATGAGACTTGAATCCCTACTTCCTTTTATAAAGGCCTTTCTTCCACCATTATATTGAGTCTCCACCTTCTACCTTTATGCACCTACTTTGAGAGCATAGTGGCCATTCTTAGTTCTATGTGCATTGTCCCAAGACTAGTTGATTGATGCATAACTTGATATTGCTTGTTTTAAACTATTTGTATCTAGTCACTCTAATGAACTTTGAAGGTGTCCTATGCATTTATATTTGCTACTCTATTGAGGGACAAGCTGAATACTATTATGCTGTTTTTTCTTTATGTGAAACAAACAAACGTCTTGCAAAGCATTGTTATTCATGAATCTTTTGTTTGTGCCTTTTCATGTTGCATCATAGTTTCTTTGTCTTATTGCTAGAACTTTGTCTTTCATGTTATGATTGAAGTACTATGATCCCAGCTTTGAATGTTTTACAAATACTTTGATCAAGTCTTTGATGGTGCATGTCACCTCAAAAATTATTCTTTATTTTTATCACTTACCTACTCGAGGACGAACATGAGTTAAGCTTGGGGATGTTGATACATTGCAAATGTATCTATAATTTTTGATGTTCCATGCTTGGTTTTATCCACTTTCTTGTGTTTTGTCCACACTTCGGAGTACTTTTCATATGATTTCTTGGACTAACCTATTAACAAGAGCCACAGTGCCAGCTGCCAGTTTTCTGTTGTTTTTGGTTCCAGGAAAGTCAGAAAATGAATATTCTCGGAATTGGACGGGACAAAAGCCAAAGTGCCTATTTTTCTGGAAGTCATGAGATGCTAGAGTACGAGACGGAGAGGGGCCAGGGGGCCACCGCACCACCTGGCCGCGCGGCCTAGCCTGGCCTGCGCCAGGGGGGTGGTCTGGCCGCCTCCGGCACCCCCTCGGCCTCCCCTTCCGCCTATAAGATGCCCTCGAGACGAAAACCCTAAGTGCCCGATCAAAAATCCACGAAAGATTCTGTAGCCGCCGTCATCTCCATCCCTAGATCGGGAGGGATATGAAGCTCTTCCCGGCACCCTGCCGGAGAGGGGAATTCACCCTGGAGGCCATCTTCATCACCATGCAAGCCTCCGGTGTGATGCGTGAGTAGTTCACCCTTGGACTATGGATCCATGTAGTAGCTAGATGGCTGGTTCTCCTCCTTTGTGCTTTCATGTCTAGATCTTATGAGCTCCGTTCATGATCAAGATCATCTATTTGTAATTCTGCATGTTGTGTTTGCGGGGATCCGATAGATATTGAGATGCTATTTCAGATTGATTATTGATTCTATCATGTCTTTGTTATTTGTGATCTTGTATGCTTTCTGTTGTTAGTAGCTATCTTGGCCAAGTAGATGCTAGCAACTCCAAGAGTTAGTATTTATGCTCGATAGTGGGTTCATGCCTCTGGTAATCTCGGGAAGTGACGGAAATCTCTAAGGTACTAGATGTGTTGTTGCTACTAGGGAGAAAACAACAATCCTGTGTTCATAGAACAATCGTATTGTTCACTTTACACGCAGTTCGTAAAGCAATAATCTGTTGCTTGCAACTTAATACTGGAGGGGGTTCGGATGATAACCTGAAGGTTGATTATTAGTCATAGATGCAGTTGGATGGCGGTATATGTATAATGTTGTAATGCCCAATCAAGTTCCAAAGGAGTCAAGATGATTAGTATACGCATGTATTGTTTTCTCGATGTTTGTCCATTGCCCTGCTGTAATTTGTTCACCCAGCATGTTATCTATCGTAAGGAGAGCCACCTCTAGTGAACTATGGATCCCGGTCCTTTTCTTTACATACAATCTATAAATAGTTACTGTTTTGTGTTTACTTTCGGCAAACTATTACTTATTTCCATTCGATACGTTTAATCCTTTGTTTTCAGCAAAACATGGTGAGATTGACAACCTCAACGCAAGTTGGGGACAAAGTTCTGTGGTTGTGTTGTGCAGGTCTCCACGTTGCTACTAGCACCGGTTGTGCGCCCTGCCAAGGCTCAGCTAGCAACACCTTTGGGGTGTTTCCTTGCTCCTACTGGTTCGATTAAACCTTGGTTTCATAACTAAGGGAAACTTGCTGCTGTGCTCATCATACCTTCCTCTTGGGGTTCCCAACAAGCTCTACATCAACATCACACTAGCATTTTTCTGGCGCCGACACTGAGCCATCAGATGGCGGCGCGGATGTGAGTGGTTGCAGTCGCGGTGGTGCTCGTGAAGCAGAAAACTGGCGGCGGCGGTTGCGCAGTCGCTGTGAAAGGGAGAGAGCAGTGGAGCGCGGTGCAAATGGGGGAACTTCCCCCGGGAGAGCCCCGCACCCCTTACTTAACCGTGCTGCACGCGCATCATGGGATCGTTTGCGGGTGACACGCCACGCGCAACGAGCGTGTATGCAGCCCGAGCAGCCAATCAGAACAAGGCCACGGGAGGGGCCACGGGAGTAAGCGATCCCATGACATGACATGTTGTTATAGTTAACGAGGCGCTGCAGTGATGGGACGTTTACAACAGCTATGCCTGACACAGCGACAGTAACCGGTGCGGTAAATGCGTATGACCCTTAAAATGAGGCAAATGATGATTACCCTCCACGTATGATGTGGAGAAGCGTACGAGAGAAGGAAAGATAACCCGGATAAGCAGGCGAAAGACTTACCTAACAAGGAATGACTCGGAAAGATAAAAAGGGTTGCAAGAAGAGAAACTCCGGGCTACAAGATAACTCGGCCTAAGGAGCGAAAGATCCGGACATGGGAACCTGTTGTGGCCTTAACAACTAAAAGGTGCTAAGACCGCACCAGCTTCGGGGACTAATGTTGGGGGGATACCCCCGGGTAGGGTAACATCAGGGTATAAGGGCCGAGTTAGCCGGGGTACGGCGCGGTCAAAGCAAAGTGTTGACCGGGTCACCTCAAGGTAGGCCGAATCACGGTGTGGCCAGGCCCATGGGGCATTTCCTTGACAATGGTCCGACCGGCATAAGATTTATGCCGGCTGTGTCTATCTGTTTTGCAGGTAAATAGGTAAGCCAGATTAGCTATATGCTAGCCAGATTATCTTAGCTTCCAAGAGAAGGAATCCCCCGCTGGTCAAAAGGTGGCTTTATTAGCTGAAGCATGTGCAAAGTAAAGTAAAGAAGAGGACCAGCGGGTTAGGGGCGACCAAGGTGACGCGGGCAAAGCCGCATGACGTAGCCCGTGTATGGTGACGCCAAAAGGCAAGGATGACGCTGCGGGTTACGTCCAAAGCTCGGACGAGCCGTTAAAGAGGAATAAAGAAGCATCTGCTTTAGGAAAGGAGCATATTCGTACAATATGCTGCCACTTGTGCCCTAGAATTGTAACCCGGGCTCCCCTATATAAGGAGCACCGGGCCCTCCATAGAGGGGGACGACCAATAGATGAATGATTCTCTGTCTAAGGTAGAACTCTAGGGCTAGTGAACAAGGAGTAAGAGACATCATCTCCTTCTTGTTGAGAGCCTTAGGAGCACTTGTAAGCACCATTGATAGAGAATATACAAGAACTTCCGTGCGTGGAATCACCACGCCCTCCCTCCCTGGATTCCCCTAGCACTCATTGGCCCCATATTTAGCCTATGCATGGCATCTGCCGTACCACCACCACGACAGCATCACTATTCTATGTTATAATTCACTGTTATTCATTGATATATTTCATATTAAGAGGTGATACTTATGTTATTTCATCTGTTTTTGCATGATTGATGACTTTCGGAGCATGGACCGCTACAGTCAGGATTCTGATGGAAAAGGTGCTGTTTGGAGGCAAAATTCGTGAAGATCAGAAAATCAGGGAAAATATACGGAAAATCCTATTTTTCCAGAAGACGAAGGATGCCAGAAGGAGGAGTGGAGATGGGCCAAAGGGGGCCCACACCACCCCCTGGCGCGAGCCACCCTATGCCACGCCACCAGGTGGTGTGGCCGCCCTGGCCCACCTCTGGCTCTCCCCTCTAGCGTATATATTCCTCCCGAAACCCTAAGACTCAGGGAGCAACCACAAAAATATTCCGCCGCCTCTTTGGGCGGAAAACACCGAGAGAGAAAGGTCTCTTCGGCAGACAGATTTCTTCCGGGGGAATTCCTTCCCGCAGAGGGGAGATCGTCGCCATCAACACCACCATCAAGCTAGACTTCATCGGGATCATCATCATCACCACTATCATCACCATCAGCACCCTCATCACTATCTCCATATTTCTGTAATAATTGGGTTGAATCTTGCATAATTCTTAGGGGAAGCTTTCCCGGTGTTGATTACTCTTTGTAGTTGGTGCTATTGAGTGAACCATTGAATTATTGTTTATGTTCAGATTGTTATACATCATTATTCCATCTCTGATCATGATCCATATGATGTCTTGCGAGTAGTTCGTTTTGTTCTTGAGGACATGGGAGAAGTCATGTTGTTAGTAGTGGAGTTATGTTGAGAAAGATTCAATAGTTTGATATTTAAGTTGTGGTGTACTTCTTCTAGTGGTGTCATGTGAATGTTGACTACATGACACTTTACCTATATGGGCTTAGGGGAATGCATTGTGTATTTGGCTACTAATCGTAGGGGTTGCCGGAGTGACAGAAACCTGAACCCCCGTTAGGAAACCATTGCACAAGGGACGTAAAGGTCTTAGAGTTTAAGGCTGTGGTTAGGTTTCTACCTTAATTACTTTCTTGTACTTACGGATGTTTGCAAGGGGTATAATCACAAGTATGTATTAGTCCTAGGAAGGTCGGTACATTAGCACAGGTTCACCCACACAACACTTAGCAAGCTAAAGAAGATTAATCAGCTATATGAAGCGAATCACTTGACAGTCTTCCCATGTGTCCCCGAGAATGTTTGGTCATCTTAAGTAATACAACCGGCTTGTCCTTTGCTGCATAAAGGATTGGGCCACTTGCTGCATTTATTCTTATTGTCTTTTATTTACTCGTACTTCGTTTAATTGTTTTATCATAAAGCCCTAAAATCTGTTTGCTAAGTATTTGTAGAGAATTCCTGATCCATACCACTAGCCAGCACCTTCTGCTCCTCGTTGGGTTCGACACTCTTACTTATCGAAAATACTGCGATACACCCCCTATACTTGTGGGTCATCAAACATTTTAGTCTGAAAGGAAAGTTAGCCCCCAGATATATTGGGCCCTTCAACATTCTGAATCGTCGAGGAGAAGTATCGTATCAACTGGAACTGCCAGAGAAGACCGAAGTTTTCAAGAACATCGATCACCGAGCCGTTTATATCAACAAGGATCTAACGTATCGTGAAGTGCCCATCCGTATCTTGGAAGAAGCTTACAGAACCACCAGGACCCGGAGTATTAAGTTTCTCAAGATTCAATGGACCAGCCATACCGAAGAAGAAGCCACTTGGGAGCGAGAAGATTACATTAGGACAGAGTTTCCAGATCTCTTTAGTTCCTAGTTTTCTTTCTTAAATCTCAAGACGAGATTTTTTTAAAGGGGGAAGGTTTTTAACATCCCAAATCTTTAATCAAGGTTATCAAGATCCAAATCACCCAATTTAGGGTTAACAAAAACTTTTTATCATTAAAATAAATAAGGATGCATATGTGTGTTGCATTAATATGGAATTGTTTAGAAATTCCATGTTTGCTTGTTCTAATGGTTGTAAATTGGTGTAAAGGTGAATGACACATCATCTAGACCATTTAAAAACAAAATCCAAAGAAAAAGAAATCAAATAAGATTAATAAATGGAAATGGTCATTTTGGCCATTTTAATCCACTAGGCCACTTTAGGTGTTCCTAGAACTCAAATTCCAACAGAAACAATTATGAATCTTTGCACCCCTTGCTAGTACAAGTAAGGATCTACTAAGTCCCACTTTGTGATCTTACAAAAACATTTAAACCCTAAATTTAAATGGCATTTGAAAATAGAATCAAGTGTATGTGCATAGATCCCACTTTTTCAAAAACCACTCAAATGAGTTCAACTTGACAATCCCAAGCAACCACAGATGCTCAAGCATGTGACTAACACCTCCACCAAAAATATTTTCAAAATTCAAAACTTTTGTTCTTGCGGCCATTGTGTCGAACACCTTGGGAGCAAAATCAAATATGCCTAACTAACACTATTGTGATCGAAGCATTGTCGAGCCATTTGGTTTAATTCTTGTCCCCTGGTCTCCCCAAGCTCTAACCATGCCATCAACAAGCTATCCCTTAGCCTGGAGCAGCAGTAGCGCGCCGCCCGTTCTTGGTTGTCGCCGGCCGAGCGTGGACAACGTGCCACAGACAAC
Source organism: Avena eriantha (assembly GCA_910589775.1). NCBI lineage: Eukaryota > Viridiplantae > Streptophyta > Magnoliopsida > Poales > Poaceae > Avena > Avena eriantha. The sequence continues at coordinate 132,161,036 of OU342744.1, read as the reverse complement.
GTCGCGTCAAACCAGCACCCTCCCTAGCTCCGCCGCACCCTACCGCGACGTCTTGTCCACCCCACGGACACAGTCGAGCACTATACCACCGAGGCACACTCGCGCCCACCACCTCTACGCCGTGCATCGCTCACGCCAGAGCATCGTCCCCGATAGGCCTGCACAACCCGTGCCTCGACCCCAGCTTGCACGTGCTGCCCCGCCTTAACCCTAGCACACCCCCAGACATGCCCTTTTCCCGCTGCGCGACAAGCAGCCATCGCACGCTGCGTCGAGCACCGCATCTGCCGCGCAGAGCACCAGCCTTTCCCGACCAAACGCCACCGCCCCTAGCGTCGTCGTCCGCCTACCCTGCCCATGCCTCTAGCAGCATGTATCAACGTCACTAACGAGCTCACCGTCGTGCCGCATGGTCCCCTCGTCGACCTATATAAGGAGCCCTTCCCCAGCCTCCATTGCCACACTCCAACACTCCCCTCTCACCACTGATCCTTCCCCACCTCTCGCCGGAGGCGCTCGAGCAGCAGTTTGCCGGAATTGCGCCGAAGTTTGCCATAACAGAGAAGAAAGGGGCTCATCGATTTCGTCAACCCAGGAGCCGCCGTGACCATGCATGAGTCCGCCGTCATCTCCACGTTTGATCGCCCCCATCGCCATGTTAGCTGGAGCCCTGGTAAGCCCCCACTACACCCTCACCGAGCCGCTAGGGTTCCGTCTCATCGTCGGCCAGTTCGTCATCGACGATGAACCACCACCGTCGATCTAGGTTCTAATCGCATGGCCCACATCGCCCCGTACCGCTTCGTGTTAAGTTGTGCCGCTGACATGTGGACCCCTCATGTTAGTTGCCAGCCATGCCACGGAGTGTCACTGGGCCGGCCCATTAGTGTTCCCGCGCTGGCCCTAGATTTCAAATTTTGATTTTTTCTATTTAGAGTTAATCTAGTTTCTGTCCACTAGTTTAAAAATCAATGCAGGAAGTTTTACAAGTCCAAATTGAATGATTCCAATTTTGTTGGAAAGATAATGAAAATATCTATCCAAGCCCATTGGATTTAAATCGATTAGAGTTAGAAATCTCACTTAGCAAAAATAACAAGACAGAGACTTTCCACATTCTAACATTTTTCAAAAATCAACCATAATAGCTGTTGAGTTGATTCCAACTCTCAAAAATCACATTTGACCATACCTATCTGAATATGTAATAATATTTTGGTTTGCATGTAGTGACTTTGGACTACTACCAAAATAATGATATATAGGCATTTCTAGTCACTTTAAATCTTTAAAATAATAAACTTAAACTTATTGAAATATGATCAAACCTTTAAATCACCTTCCCATGCATTAGAATATGTGGTGATGACATGTGTACACATGATCCCATATTTTAATTGGAGAATATTAAATCTTAGTTAATTTCAATGAGTAGAAATTACTTTTCTCAAATAAAATAAATGAAACTAGTTCATTAAATCTTGTGATGTTTTGATGCTGCTAGATCATCAAGTGTGTGCCTTAGTGTGCTAAGTAGACTAGTTAAGTATTGTTTGGTGATTGTGTATCCCGTGTGTATTTATAGACGATAGTACCGACCAAGTCTACGAGGAGGAAGAGTTCTACCCCGAAGAAGACGAGGAGAATTTCAACCACTCCAATAGCCAAGGCAAGCTAGAACTAAGCAAGTTAACACTTGCCCCCTTGACTTAAGAAAATACATTGGGCATGCTTTAGTTATACCCTCTTTGATTTATACCCATCCCAAGTTCTACTTACAAGCTTTACTTTCCTTTACTTTACCAAAGTTCTTTACTTTATTTATAGATAGCATAAAGAGTATAAAACTTGACCTATCTAGTTATACTTAGATGTTATTCTATGGCATGCGATTGATATTAGCATCCCACTTTAGTGAACACTCTTAACTTAGTGTTTAGAGCTAAACCAAAAACTTGATAACTTTAGATGGGAATACTTGGTGAAAATGCTTATGAAAACCTTGGAATGATGAGTCATTCTATTGAGATGTTTTGACATGTGTTGAGAAACACAAATGGTTTATGATGATGAAAATGTTGAGGCATGAGCCTTAGCCCTTTATAAAAACTGATGGTTGGATTCGGATGCGATACCATTCCAAATTTACCGTACAACCACAATACCTGAATTGGGTAAGGATTAGCCGAAAGTTTATATGCATTAGTATGAGTTCCCTCGCGGGAGAGGTTTGAGCTGAGGCTACCTCTCAATGTTGTCCACCTATGCAGTGCCCAGGATGGCAGATGGCCATGGCTGGGAGGCCAAGCTCATAGGAGAGGTGCTTATACTAGGGTGTGTAATTGAAAGGTTATGATTGATTATCCGCAAACCAAGTATGATGATTCAGGGTTATCCCTGACGGATGTATCGAATTTTGTGGTGAAAGTGTACCACCTCTCCAGAGTGTCAAACTATTCGAATAGCCGCGTCCGCGGTCACGGACAATTGGAGTGGCCATACTGTTCCGTTGTCAGATGTTTTCAAAATGACTTGTGAAATGATTTGTGACTTTGACTTGACCACAACATGGTTGTGAACAGGAAAACTAAGTTCCCACTTAGGTGATTTAGCACTTTATTTTATCTTTCATTACTTCTGAACTCAGCTTAGGTTTCAAACTTAACTTTGCAAATAAACATAGAGTTTATCAATCCTACTAGAACTACCTTACTTGTTAGTGATGGTTTGCGAATACTTAAAGAGTACTCATGGCTTTGTCCCTGGCTATTCCCGTGGCCAGACTATGAAGAGGACTATTAGGAAGAAGGACGGAAGGATGGCTACGACAACTAGGACTATCTCCCATCGTCAGCATTGCCTGTGGCACTGAAGATGGACCCCACCGCTATGCTTATTATTCTGCTGCTTGTTTGTACTACGACTGGATCATGAGATCATTTATTTGTGTAAGACCTTATTATGGTTTGTAATGGATGATGTACTATGATATCCAATTTGTTATGTCTCGCAAAAATGGTAATCCTGGGATTGCGAGGTATGGCATAACAGGCATCTGGGATTAAAAATCCGGGTGTTGACACCAGCTCACAGCAGACACCACTACAACCAACCATGATGTCCAGGAAGCACGGCGCACTCCACCACCACCCCTTGTCCCTGCCTCGACCCCAGCCGAGCCCTTGACCACCCTAGCTACACCACGCACTGTGCCTCTGCACCATGTCTAGAGCACGCCAGCTCGCCGCGCCTGACCAGCTCGCCCAGACCGTGCCTCACCCCTGCCTCGTGTGCACTAGCTCGCTATGACCGCAGCAACCCAGTAGAGAACCCCGTTCGCCGCCACGCGACCCCCAGCTGCCGCACACCGCCCCAAACACCTTTGCATCTGCGCGGAGCGCCGCACGCGCTCGACCGAACTACACCACCCCACGCCTCGCCATATGACCCTGAGAACCGCCAGGGAACACATCACCGTCCACCTACCTCAGCCACGACAATAGCCGCCTATAGCGACGCCACCATCGAGGTCACCTCGCACCGTTCGGTCCTCTCGCTGCAGTATAAAAGGAGGCCACCCCTGCCTTATTTCTCCACACAACTCCACTCCCCACTCCTCAAAAACACACCCCCCACTTCTTCCCAGAGCAAGGCGAGCACCACCGCACTGGAATTTCACCATAGCCTGTCGCTGCTGGAGGAGAAGGGCGTCGTCGATTTCGACCACCCCAAGCCCTGCCGTGACCACGCCTCGAACTGCCATTGTCTACCACGTCGATCGCCCCACACGACCCCCACCGCCGCGTTAGGTTAGAATCCTCGCCGGAGCTGTTCGTCATCGACGACGACTCCCAGCCGTTGGATTAGAATTAGATCGCATGGCTTAGATGCGTAGATACCGTTTCGGTTAAACTGAGTCACTGACTAGTGCGTCCGTTCTGTCAGTAGCCTGCTGCGCTGTGCAGTGTAGTTGGGCCGGCCCGTTTAGCTTTCCCGTGTAGCCTAGGAAATTCAAATATTGATTTTCCATTTTAGTTTAAACTAGTTTCTATCCATAGATTCAAAAATCAATTCAGAAAGTTTTACTAAACCAAATTGCATGATTTAAATTTTTCTAGAAAGGTATTTAAATTATCTATAAAAGCCCGTTGGATTTAAATCATTTGGAGCTAGAGATAATCTATAGTAAAAATAATAAGACAGAGACTTTTGCAACTTCAAACATTTTTCAAAAATCAACCATAATAGCTTTTGAGTTGATTCCAACTCTCAAAAATCACATTTTAGAATATCTATCTGAATATGTAAAAATATTTAGGTTTGCATGCAGTGACTTTGGACTAGTACCAAATTAATGCTATTAGGGAATTTCTTGTCACTTTAAATCTATTAAATAATAATCTTAAACTATATAAAATATGATCAACACTTTAAATCACATTCCCATGTATTAAATTATGTGGTGATGACATGTGTCAACATGATCCCATATTTTAATTGGAGAATATTAAATCTTAATTAATTTCATTGAGTAGAAATTACTTTTTTGAAATAAAATGAATAAAACTAGTTCTTTAATTTATGTGATGATTGTGATGATGCTAATCATCAAGTGTGAGCCTTAGTGTGCTAAATAGAAGTAATTAAGTATTGTTTGGTGATTGTGTACCCCGTATGCATTTATAGACGATAGTACCGACCAAGGATACGAGGAGGAGGAGTTCTACCAAGAAGACGAAGAAGAAAACTTCAATCACTACACCAACCAAGCCAAGCTAGAATTATACAAGTTAACCATGCAAGTTTTACTTGCAAGTTATTACTTGCAAGACATCACTACTAAGCAAGCTAGACCCTTGCAATCTAACACTTGCAAGTCTCATACCTATGCAAGTCATCAATTGCATGTATTAACCTAAGCAAGATGCACTAGGCATGCTTTGGTTGTATACCTTTGATCATACCAATCCCAAGTTTTACTTGCAAGCTTTATTCTTTTACTTTACCAAAGTTATTTACTTTTAAGATAGATAGCATAAAGAGTATAAAACTAGGCCTATCTAGTTATACTTAGATGTCATTCTATGGCATGTGATTGAAGATTAGCACCCCTCATTAGTGAACACTCTAAACCTTAGTGGCTAGTGCTAAGCATAAAAGTTGATCACTTTAGATGGGAATACTTGGTGAAAATGATTATGAAAATGTTGGAATGATGATTCATTCTATTGAGATGTTTTGACATGTGTTGAGAAACACCAAAGGATTTGATGATAAAAATGTTGAGGCATGAGCCTTAGCCCTTTTATAAAAACTGATGGTTGGCTTCGGATAGGATACCATTCCAATTTTACTGTACAACCACAATACCTGAATTGGGTAGGGCTTAGACGTAAGTTTATATGCCTTAGTGTGGGTTCCCTCGCGGGAGAGGTTTGATCTGAGGCTACCTCTTGATGTTTGTCCACCTATGAAGTGCCCAGGATGGCAGATGGCCATGGCTGTGAGGCCAAGCTCATATGGGAGGTGTTTATACTAGAGTGTGTAATTGAAAGGTTATGATTGATTATACGCATACTAAGTATGATGATTCAGGGTTATTGATGACCCACAAGTATAGGGGGTGTATCGCAGTATTTTCGATAAGTAAGTGTCGAACCCAACGAGGAGCAGAAGGTGCTGGCTAGTGGTATGGATCAGGAATTCTCTGCAAATACTTAGCAAATGGATTTTTAGGGTTTTTTGATAAAGCAAGTAAACAAAGTACGAGTAAATAAAAGACAGTAGGAATAAATGCAGCAAGTGGCCCAATCCTTTATGCAGCAAAGGACAAGCCGGTTGTATTACTTAAGATGACCAAACGTTCTCGAGGACACATGGGAAGACTGTCAAGTGCTTTCGCTTCATATAGTTGATTAATCTTGTCTAGCTTGCTAAGTGTTGTGTGGGTGAACTTGTGCTAATGTACCGCCCCATCCAAGACTAATACATACTTGTGATTATACCCCTTGCAAACATCCATAAGTATAAGAAAGTAATTAAGGTAAAAACCTAACCACATCTTTAAACTCTAAGACCCTTACGTCCCTTGTGCAATGGTTTCCTAATGGTGGTTTAGGTTTCTGTCACTCCGGCAACCCCATGATGGTGGTGATGATGATGATGATGATCCCCATGAAGTCCAGCTTGATGGTGGCGTTGATGGCAACGATCTTCCCTCTCAAGGAAGGAATTCCCCTGGCAGAAATCTGTCTGTCGGAGAGATCTTTCTCTCTCGGTGTTTTTCCGCCCCGCAGAGGCGGCGGAATCTTTCTGTGGTCGCTCTCCGAGTCTTAGGGTTTTGGGAGGATGATATACGCCAGAGGGGAGAGCCTGGAGTGGGCTAGGGTGGCCACACCACCTCCTCGCACGGCCTAGGACGGCCCGCGCCAGGGGGTGGTGTGGGCCCCCTGTGGCCCATCTCCACTCCATGTTCTGGCATCCTTAGTCTTCTGGAAAAATAGGATTTTCCGTATATTTTCCCGGATTTTCTGATCTTCACGAATTTTGCCTCCAAACAGCACCTTTTCCATCAGAATCCCTACTGCAGCGGTCCATGCCCCAAAAGTCATCAACCATGCAAAAACAGATGAAATAACATAAGTATCACCTCTCAATACGAAATATATCAATGAATAATAGTGAATTAAGACATAGAATAGTGATGCAAAATGGACGTATCAACTCCCCCCAATCTTAGACTTCGCTTGTCCCCAAGCGAAACTGAGCTCAATAAACATGGCCTCAGGTTTATGGAGTGAAGAGTCGATAAAAGAATACGGACAAGAAGCATCACATTCATCAAATACATAGATCATAATAGAAGACAACTCACTATTATATAACTCAACTTGTAATGAGTGAAGGAAACACAATAAAGATACATAAAGTGAATCATAATTGGTAATGGCAAACTTAGCTCTTGGTCGAAGAATAGTTGATAATTTGCTGGAGTTGTCAAATAGCTGGTTTTTCAATGATAGCTTTCAAAGTAGTAAACATCAAGATAAGAGCAATGTGCAAAACAAGGAACATAAGAAACATGATTGAATAAATCATCATATAAATGAATGAAACACAACAACTCAAAATACTTGTTGAGATAGAAGGGAATAGCTTTACTGACTCAACTACAAAGTAAAAGAAAGGCCCTTCAAAGAGGGAAGCAGGGATTGCAAGTCTCATAAAGAGCTCCCAGAAATTATGATACTTACTAGCTTTCAGCTCTCATTGCCCCTATCATAGGCATCTTTTGGTGGTTAAGGTTAAAGTGACACAACTAAGAGGATATGCTTGACAAGTTATAAGTTGAAATCTCATGCCCCTTACTTATGAGTACCAAACCTCATGCTACTCAACTTCAGTCACGAGCAAGCTCTTGTCATTGTAAATACATGCGTATCATTGAGAACCGCCAATGGGGTACCCCTTGCACATGACACAGGAGCTATCCCATAATCAAAATGACAAGGCAAGCAGACAGTGAGCATCTCAGCGATCTTTTTATTTGCTATTTGCATAGGTTTTTATTGAGGATGCTTCATAGAATTCTCACTATAGTTATGCTGTAAGTTTCCACCATGATTAGGCATGTCTTAGGCTAGCGGCCCAGGCGTTTCTCTAACACACATATAAACTCCCTGATCCTACAAGTTCCACTTTTATTTCACACCGTCGGGATCCATAAGTAAAAGAACATGATATCAACTAGGTACAAAGTACCAATGAAGTGTTGAAAGCGGTCCCCATGATACATGGTTCTGCTAACTTCAACTCATAAAGCGCAAGCATATACGCAACAAAGAAGGACCCAATGGTTCAAGTTTATTAAATGCTAGAAAGTAAAGTGTGCCATCAAGTTCGTGAGAGCTTTAATCCCTAATTTTCACATAACAAGTTTAATGTGGGAGGTAGATAACACAAGAACTTACCTGGAATAGCAATAATGCTACTAGGTAGGTATGGTGGACACAAATGGCAAAGGTTTTGGTTTAAAGGAGGTGGATGCACGAGAAGAATTCCCTCTCATTACAGGTTTTTGGCTAGCAAGGCTGGGTAGCAAGTATAAGAGTTGAAGGAAACAAACAAACATACAAGTGATAAAAACAAGCATGCAATCTTCCTCGGAAGCACAAAAGATTCTTAACTAGAGAATACTAAACTTATGAGCAAATCAAGAAAGAAAGATGATGAAATAATTTTTCTTTAGAGTACTTTTATCGTTTCATTCAATTCTCAAAAATAGTGTGCTACTAACCGAGCCAGGTTTGCCAGAACCAATTAAATTAACTCAATGATCCCAAAGTGATACCAATACTATTAACAAGATCAATCATATAACCACGAATTGAAAACTAATATAAGCTATGCAAAAGAGTGAATGATAGAACTCCTCATTAATAATCCATAACGGCAACTCACACCAAGGGATACATATCTAATGAGAGAGGGGACACTTCCATAATGCAAACCATCCTACATAATAACTCCTCTATTCATGATATGACTCTACTAATAAGGTAAAAAGATAGAAGATAGTGATGTGATACCGCGGCACTCCCCCCAGCTTGGAACAAACCAAGGGGATGCCAAACCTGATGACGAATTACTCCTTTGGTGGTGGTGGTGGTATCCTCTCGATGAGGTCTCTAATAAGTTTCCCCAAGTACTCAATAATCAGATGAACTGTAACAAATCGAACCTGATTATGTGGAAGATGAGGACGTGCTCCTTCATCGCATTCTGCATGACCGCAATCTTCTTCTATGTGATGTCATACTCCAAATCGAGGGCAACAAACCTGACCTCCTCGTCCTTGAGACACTCCAGGTATATGGCGAGGATGTTGTGACGGTGTTGCCCTCGTTGGTGTAGACTGCTTGGATGCAAGTGTCGCCAGGGACACGAAATTGATTGACCTCAGTCGTCTGCTTGCCGTCGTCCATGTTGTCCACCAGGTGGTCCCAGTGCCTCATGGCCAAGCCTCCCACACCCATGGAGGAAGAGGATTGTCGGGAAGAAGAGGAATAGAGGATTAGAACCGCCATAGAAGAAGTGGAAGGCTAGCGGCGCTATTTAGAACCACCGTAGAAGAAATGGAGATGAGAAATTGGGGCTTTTGCGGGGACGCGGTTTACTCCTAGTTTTTTGCACCGTTTGTTTAGTTATCGAGGAGAGAGTCACATCGTAGCACTGTAACCAAGAGAATAAAAAATAATTTTATTCTTTACCTACCATAGTAACTAGTGGCATATTAAAACGTGTAGAGAACAAATATGTACTTCTATTCATTATGTACCTAATTACAGTACTGTTTGAACAACCTAGTCTGCACACATATGAATTGTCATGCACATTCATATTAATGTAGCCATATTAATGTATTGCATCCGTACACACATCTTGCAAATCGTGCATAAATAATAGTCTTCGAGACAAATATGACATTACTAGTTGAGGCAACATTGTAATGTCCTAAAACTACTGACCAAGTTCAACATCTGGCACATGAGAGACAAATAGATAGGCACCATGATCACCAAGGTAGAGCATCATGAACAACTTGTGTCCAATCTCAAAACTATGTTCCGTCTCCATGAATTTGTCCCATCTATTAACGCATGCACGGCCATCATTAGTAGAAATGGTGTTCGTCGATTGCACTGTCGTCTTAGGATCGCAAACTATAGTAATAGCAGCTTCTTGGTCCATGTCGTTTGGAAAAACATGACGAGGCAGTTTCTGTTGAAAATTTGCAAACAATGGTGTTTGTGACAATTCAAAAACATTAACTAAGTTAGTTCAATTAAGATGTAATAAATAATACCATAAAATTCTTGGTGCAGTTGGACCAATTCAAGGTATGAAGCAATCCATAAGCTCTTCCAAGATCATAGTCGCCAGCATCATGATGGTCTACAAACACGTCAAGCTTTCCTACCTCTGTGCACACCTTCTCCATCATTCTCTAATTAAATTGGGTTCCCTCAGTTGCAATGAGACGATCAACTATGTCTCTCCCCTCATTACCCAAATGGTAGTATGCTACAAACAAAATGTGGCAAAAATCGTTATGCATTGAGCGTTTGGAATATAAGTAAAATCACAATATGTTAATCAAACCTAGAATGAAATTAATATAGAAGTATTACTTGGATGGATTATAGGGAAATTTCCACAGACAACACTATTTGATTCACAAAGTTTTTTGTGAATGGTGAAATTTACCTGCTATTCCCTTTGAAGTTTGTGCACTCTACACAATTCTTTCCAACCATCACTACTGATGAAAGTTAAATTTGGTTCATTCATAACCATCAACATAAATTCAAAATTCTCTGATGTAGTAAAGGACATGTAGCATCTCCTGTTTTCATGCTTTTTCACTGAATACTTATTGAGAAAACTAGATCTTGAATAGCATGGGAGAACCTGTGTAACATGCATGACACAAGGAGAGGAAGGCACTTACATGGAATATTAACATATAACCCCTCAAATAATTTTTATGTACGTGATAGTCCCTTTGAATATACCTTAAATTTACGATTTTTCTCAAAAAAACAATAGACACTTTAGAAACGAACAGAGGAAGTTCATATGTTTTTTGATAAGAAAATCGTATCGCCCTCTCCTCAAATCCTTGACGTAGGGTAAATGCGAAAAGTTGTGCTTTTGAGTCGCAGGAGTGCACAAACCCTTCGTGTCGAAACAAACACCACACTACATGATAAATTAGAACGTGAGTGTGAAGTCGGATCTTGAGTGCAATCGCTCAGATCTACAAGATATGCCGACCACTTTCACAACCGAAAGCACAAACAATCTCAGCTAGTAGAGTTCACACCACGTTGGGTGTCGTGGTGGTGTCACGGCAGATGCCATGGATAGGCTAAAGGTGGGGACTAATACACGCTAGGGGAATCCAGGGAGGGATAGTGAAGTGATTCTCCACACTGTTGTTTGTATTGCTCTGTTACCAAGATTACAAGTGCTCCTAGAGCTGTATTGGCGAGAGGAGGAAGAAGGAGCTCTCTTACTCTCACCCACAGATCACACCTGAAACCCTAGCCAAAATGGGACAGCAGAAAAAACCAACCCCTTCTACTGAAACCCTAGCCCCTCTTTTATAGAGGGAGCTCGGTCTCTGCCTAGGGCAAACGTGGAAGCATATTCCTAAGAATATGCTTCCCCCCAAAGTAGTAAGCCGACCGGGGTGCTTTTCCCCCGCGTCACACATGCTCTGGCTACGTGAGCCTCTACGGCGCCCGCGTCAGCCGACATGGGCGTCGTCACCCTTGTCGGCCACGCCCCGGTGTTCCTGTCCTTGCTCGCTTCGCTCAGGTAGTGCGTACCGGGGCTTCTTTTGACCAGCGAGATTCCTTCCTTCTCCTAGAAGCTAGACGTGACCCGGATCATAGTTGATCTGGCCACACCTGTTCCTGCATATAAGTAAAACATGCACTTCTGACTTACTTCTTAAGTCGGTTGAGACTTAGTTAGGCGAACGCCCCTGGTCTGGGTTACCCCGTGATTCGGCCTGCCTTGAGCTGACCCGGCCAGCATCTGCTTTGGCCTTGCCAAACCTCGGCTAACTCGGCCTTTATACCTCGGCGTGACCCTACCCGGGGGTATCCCCCCAACATTGGGTCAATACGTCATATGTACCTCGGCAGTCATCGACATAGTTCTCCTGGTGGTGTAGGAACGTTCGCTATCGGCAGATGAAAGAGTGAGGTCGCGATAGAACAAGACGACAGCGAGATGGGAGCAGGCGTTTGTGAAAGAGGGAGGACACGAGATCGTTAGGAGCTCCTATATAATAATGCTCCGATATTTGTGTCTACAGTTTTTGGAATAGTAATAAGTATAAGCCTTTTGCGTCTGATTGTGGGTCGATTCTGTAACATCCCAAAACATCAATCCAAGCTTATCAAGATCTAAATCATCAAATTTGGGGTTAACAAAAACTTTTCCAAATTAAAAATGAAAGCATTCATGTGTATAAGCATTTAAAATAGGAATTGATTTGAATTGCCATGGTGCTATGATTCTTTGGTTGTAAAATGTTTCTTAGGTGATTTAAACATCATCTACATCATTCCCAAACTTTTACCAAAGAAAATCAAATAAAAAACAATTAAAAAGGAGGAATGGTCATTTTGGCCATTTTAATCCACTACACTACTTTGAGTTTTCCTAGCACTCATTTCTTAACACAAACAATTAATAATCCTTGCACCCCTTGATAGTACACATAATGAGGTACCAAGGCCCACCTCTTGATCTGCTAAAAACATTCTTTTACTTATTTTAATTGGCATGTGAAAATTGAATCCAATGCATATGCATAGATCACCCCTATTTCAAAAACCATCTTTTTGAGCTCCATTTTCAAAACCCTTGCAACCAGAGACTACCTAGCACTAGTGGAGAACACCCAAAAAATTTGAAACCAAAATTCAAAAGTTTTTCTCTTGCGGCCATTTCACCAAACAGGTTGCAGGCACAAATCTGGCCAAATTCAAAACACTATTTTGAGCAGTGATTTTGGTCACCATTTGGGCCTAACCCTGTCCCCTTGTCCCCCCAGTGCTAACCCTACCCTTTGCTAGCCCGGCCAAGCACTGTCCACACGACCAAATGGTCATGGCCATTAAGGCCGAGCACCTTGAGCACCCTCACCGGCAACATCGCACCACAGCAGCCACCAGCCCTCTCACCTTGTCCAGCACATCGCCCATGGTCCACCTCCACCGTCCAACCATCCCCAGCCCAGAGATAGAAACCAGAGCGGCCAAGAACCGCCGCGCCCGGAGCTGGTCGACCATGCTGACACCGCCCGCAGAGCGCGCACTGTCCCCGCATGCACAGACCACCCCTCGGCCGCAGCCCGCGCCTATCGCTCCGCCATGACCTAGGGAACACCCCAGACACCCCCGCTGGCAGCCCAAAGCACCCCAACCACCGCTCGACGTCGAACCCGCATCCTCTACTGTTCAGAGCGCGTGATGCTCCCGACCAGCACAGAGCTCGCCTTGCCATGCCTTTAAGCCTCAGCGCACCACCAGGAGACAGGCCAACGCCCCCTACCTCGAGCCACGCCGCTAGCCCCCTGTGCCGCCCTCGCCGGAGGCCTGCCCACACCGCTCGGTCTCACAGTCGGGCCTATATAAGCCGGCCTCCCCAGCCTCTTTTCTCCATACCCACTCACTCCCCACCTCTCACTGAACCTCACCCACCTCTAGCCGACCCCGCTCGAGCTCTGCCTTGCCGGAATTGGAGCTGGAGCCGCCGCAGCAGGAGGAGAAGGGCGCCTGCGATTTAGGGCACCCCAAGCTCCACCGCAACCGCGCCTCGTCTCGCCGTCGTCTTCCAGTCGGATTGCCCACCTCACCGACCCTGCTAGAGCCCTGGTACGCCCTCAGTCGACCCCCACCGCCGCGTCTAGGTCAAGTTGTTGCCAGAGTAATCCGTCGATGACGATGAACCCCCACCGTTAGATCCCCTTCTAATCGTGCGGCATAGAATGCTAGATACCGTTTCGGTATTTTTGTGTCGCTGACTGGTGCAGCCCGCATGTCAGCTAAGCCCCGCGCCGCGGAGCGCCACTGGGCCGGCCCATGTTCTTTCCCGCGCTAGCCCAGCCATTCAAAATTGGATTTTTCTTTTAAGTTAAATCTAGTTTATGTCCTCTAGTTTAAAAATTAATTCAGAGAGTTTTATAAATCCATTTTGCATAAAACCAATTTTGTCTGAAAGGTATTGAAATGATCTATCCAAGCCCGTTGGATTTAATTCAATTAGAGTTATAGATCTCTCCTAATAAAAATAATCAAACAAAAGTATTTGCAAATTGCAACATTTTTATAAAATGAACTAAGATAGGTTTTGAGCTGATTCCAACTCTCAAAAATCACATTTCATCATATCTATCTAAATATGTAATAATATTAAGGTTTACATGCAGTGACTTTGGACTAGTACCAAAATAATGCTATATAAGCATTTCTAGTCACTTTAAATCATTAAATAATAAACTTAAACCAAAGTAATATCGATCCAACCTTTAATTCTGATTCCCATGTGTTAAGATATGTGGTGATGACATGTGTCAATATGATCCCATATTTTAAGTGAAGAATATTAAAGTTTAGTTAATTTTTCAATGAGTAGAAATTACTTTTCTAAAATAAAAAGGATGAAGCTATTGAATTAAACTTGTGATGCTTGTGATGATAATAGATCATGAAATGTGTGTATTAGAATGCTATTTAGCCTAGTTAAGTATTGTTTGGTGATTGTGTACTCCGTATGTCTTTATAGACGATAGTACCGACCAAGATTTCGAGGAGGATGAGTTCTACCAAGAAGAAGAATAAGAAGAAAACTTCATCCACTACACCAACCAAGGCAAGCCACCATTAACAATGCAAGCTAACACTTGCATGTTTAGTGCTTAGCAAGCTAGGATCAAACTGTATGGTTTAGCAAAGATGCCTTAGGCATGCTTTGGTCACACTCCTTTGACTATTAGTACCTCAAGTCTTATTTACAAGTTTTACCTCCCTTAGTTTACCCAAAGTTCTTTACTTGTTTTGAAGGTAGCATAAAAAGTATAAAACTTGACCTATTTAGTTAAGCTTTAGATGTCATTCTATGGCATGAGATTGAACCCATCTTTTCCACCTTAGTGAACACTCTTAACTTAGTAGTTTAGAGTAGATGAAAACTTGAGTCACTTTAGATGGGAACACTTGGTGAAAATGATTTATGAAAACCTTGGAATGATGAGTCATTCTATTGAGATGTTTTGACATGTGTTGAGAAACACCAATGGTTGATGATGATGAAAATGTTGAGGCATGAGCCTTAACCCTTTTATAAAACTGGTGGTTGGATTCGGATGCGATACCATTCCAAATTTACCATCCAACCACACTACCTAAATTGGGTAAGGCTTAGCTGGAAATTTATATGCATTAGTATTAGTTCCCTCATGGGAGAGGTTTGAGCTGAGGCTACCTCTCATGATGTCCACCTATGTAGTGCCCAAGATGACTGATGGTCATGGTTGGGAGGCCATGCTCATAGGAGAGGTGCTTATACTAGGGTGTGTAAAGGGAAGGTTATGTTTGATTATCTACATACTAAGTATGATGATTTAGGGTTATCCCTGACAGATGTATCGAATCTTGTGGTGAAAGTGTACCACCTCTGCAGAGTGTCAAACTATTCGAATAGCCGCGTCTGCGGTTATGGACAGTTGGAATGCCATACTGTTTCGTTCTCAGATGTTTTCCAAATAACTTGAAATGAATAATGAATCTTGACTTGAGCACAACAGGGTTGTGTTTATGACAATAGCTTCCCAACTTAAGTGATTCTAGAGCTTTACTTTATCTTTCTTTGCTTCAAAACTCAGCTTAGGTTTCAAACTTAACTTTATAGTTAAACTTAGACTTAGCACTTTATTTTAGAACTATATTACTTGTTAGAGGTAGTTTGCGAGTACTTAAAGAGTACTCATGGATTTTGTCCCTGGATATTCCCATGGCCAGACTATGAAGGAGACTATCAAGATGATGACCAGCAGGACGGCTATGATAACTAGGACTATCTGCCTTCGTCAGCATTACATGTGCTGCTGAAGATGGACCCCACCGCTACGCTTATCTTTTATTTCCACTGCTTGTTTTATTAAGACTGGATCATGAGATCCTTATTTGTGTAAGACCTTATGTATGGTTTGTAATGGATGATGTACTGTGATATCCAATCCGTTATGTCTCGCAAAAATGGTAATCCTGGGATTGCGAGGTATGGCATAACGGGCATCTAGGATTAAAGATCCGGGTGTTGACAAGTTGGTATCAGAGCCATCCTGACCATAGGAGACCCTAGTTATAATGGACGTTCAAACAAAAACTTAGTTTCAAAACCAAAGTGAGTATTTATGAAAAACTATCTCCTCTCTTACCCTTGTGAATTCATTCTTTCTTAAAAATTCATGTTCCTCAAAATTCTTACACTACTACTTAAAATTTGACACACTTGATCACTTAACTAACTTACTCATCCTAAATTCTTGTAGATGGAGACTCAGTTCAGCAAGTTTTACCAATTGGGAAATGGAGGTCAGCTGATCTTTGAGAGGGATCTGGACTCACTGTCATAGTTACTGGGACGCCCGCACCCGGAGTTTCTTGGAGCTCAACTTCCAGGACCCCCAGGAGGAGACCTACAGTGGCTAGTAACTACAGATCTTAGAGGGAGCATTGAATGTAGCATCCCAATTGTCTAACAATTGTAATGCTAGTTGGTCTAGTAAGATATTGGCTACTTCCTATATACAATTGTTGCATCATAATTATATCATGCTCATGTCATCATGCCACCTTGCATTTGAGCATCATATAAAACCCTGGTTCTTTGGTTCTTCTCTCATATGCACTATTAATTGTATTTGCCTCTTGATATTGTATTTGGTTATTGATATATTGTCTAAATGCCCAAGTTGAGTGGGGGGCATATCTTTTATTCACCTCCATTATCTTTTCTTTTCACCACGTTATAATTCCACCATCCTACTAGTCCATGAGCTTGCAATTCTTTTTCTTTTGATTTTATCCTAGCTCATGTGGTGGGTTGGATCTAATCCTACTTATCCTTTGCTTGGCTTCTATTCCACTTATGGGAAATGCATAAGAATAATTCCATCATATTATTATTGTTTTCACAAAATAAATCATGGCATTATTATTTTTGCATGGGCCATGCAACCTTCTTCACCACCTTTGCTCTCATTGGTTTTTACTTTGCTTTAGTGGATATTTTTCTATGTGGTCCATCTCCACCCATTCCACCATCCCCATATTCCTATCCACATTATTTTCTTTTCTTTCTATTTCTTCATGCATGATCAAATGAGGCTTATTCTTTCTCTCTCATTTTCTTTCTCTTTTTCTTGTTTCTTCTCCACCTTAGTTTATGCTAGATCAAGCTCCCTTCCTCTTGGTTTGGTCTCTTAAACAAATCCAAAAATCTAAAACCCTAACCAAACTTAACCTAGCTATTTTTCTCTCTAACTTCTTTTAAACCTAATTTACACTAAACCCTAACTCCACCTTACCTCTC
This sequence comes from Avena eriantha, assembly GCA_910589775.1. NCBI lineage: Eukaryota > Viridiplantae > Streptophyta > Magnoliopsida > Poales > Poaceae > Avena > Avena eriantha. Next base: position 132,143,861 of record OU342744.1, on the reverse strand, counting down.
TCTCTCACACCCCCTCTCTCTCTAACATGCTGGCCCCACCTGGCCCTCTCTCCCTGGCCCACACCCCAGCCACTCCTCTCTCTAACCCTAAACCAAACCCTAGCCCATGTCCTAAACTAAACCTAGCTACACCCGACTCCTCTCTCCTCTCTCTATCTCCCCACCTGCCATGTTGGCCCCAGCTGCGGCGCCTCCCCCTCACCTGGCCCACCTGCAGCCTCCCTCTCCATGCCTACCTGCCCTAGCCCGACCTGCACGGGCTTGAGGAGGAAAAGAGAGAAGGAGCCGAGACCACCTTTATCTACCCCTGCCACGATTGCCTCTCCTCCCTCTCCCTCCTTTTTCCTCCTCCCACACTCCTCCTGGCTCGCCCAGATCCGCCTGAGCCTGCCTTCCTCTCCTCCCTTTCTCCCCACCGTCGCCAGCACCTGCCGCCGTTCGCCGCCAGCACCGCGTCGTCTCCTCGTTCCAGTCAGCGTGCACGATGTGGAGGTGGCCTGGGAGACCGAGGCGACCACCCTGCTGCTCCCTGCATGCGTCGTCGAGGTGGAGAAGCCCCAGATGCGCCAGTACCGCGCCGTCCCGACAAAACCCTAGCCCCCCAGAGCGTCTACGTCATCGTCGATCCGCCGCGCTTCTCCCCGATCCGACCACACCAGCCCACCCGCGGTGAGCCTGTCTTCCTCCCTGACATGTTCCGCCTCGCCGTACTGCCCTAGCCGCGCCAGACGTTGCGTCGAACGCCCGTCGTGTGCCAGAGCTCGCCGCTGTCTGCCAGGTTTCCGCGCCGCTTAGAGCTTACCTAGGCCCCAAACCCTCTCCTGTCAACTCCCCTCGCCCCGTCGCACTGGCTTCGCCCCTCAGCGCGCTCGCCCGTGACCCGGGTTCGATCCCCCGCTCTGCGCTGCGCGCCGATTTCCACCAGACGGTGGAGACGAAGAACAGTACCGGGCCGTGGACATATTACATTAAGCCCCCCTTTTTATTTCGCTCTTAACCCGCCCTCCTAGAGACCCCACCTGTCAGCCGCTCGGGTATTATTGCAGAAAGCCCCTCTGCTTTCTCAGGCCGTAACCCACGCTCCAGCCATGCCCCACCTGTCAGCCTCATGGTGTAACCCCACTGCCGCGTGGGCCCGTAATCGACGACCCCATCTGTCACCCTCTGTGGCTAGCCAAAGCCGCGGTAGCAAAAGTTTTCCCCGCGCATGGCCCCAGTCAGCGCAAGGCCCACCCGTCAGCGGCTGTGGCTAGATTCGCCTGGGTGACAAAAGTATTTCTGGCTATCTGTTTTAATTAAATCTTTTTCAAATTGATTTAATTCAAATTCAAATCAGATTCAAATAATTTTTAAAATACAAATCCAAATAATACAAGTAATATATGTTTTTGAATCAGAAAAATGTGAGGAATTCAAATATGTCATTCAAAATATTGTTTGCGCACTTTAAATTTTCGAGATGATTAAAATTACAATAAAATGCCTTTTTCCTTAATTAATTAATAACTTTAATTCTACAACTCCAAATTTAGCAACTAATATGTCTAAATCAATTAGCGCGACGAGCCCGTTCTATTTATGCAGTCCTTGTTCTGAATTGAAGCATGCATCATGTCATTCTTATAAATCTGAACTGTTTATGACAATAAAACTTGTTTAATTAAATAATAAAATGCTTTGTTTCTTGTATCCACACCTCACCCTTGCCATGCTACTTTAATGCCATGCAACTTGTGCATCATTCATCATGGCATGCTTGTGTGCTTGTCGCATTTTGATTCATATGCTTGTGCACTTTATTTATGTTGGCCCTTGTTTGTTTGGTTCTTCTTCGAATAGACGCCTAGCAGGAGAATTACTAGGAATCACAGGAGTACTACCCAGATCCATCTCTCGCTTCAACTGACCTGCCAGGCAAGCAAACCACATGCTTGCATACATACAGTACCTATTACCTCTATCTTATTCTTGCATCATTGAGTCGCGATTGCATTAAATTGAATCCCAAGTACTGCATAGCCTTTACTTTTAAACCCCACCTAAGCTTGTTCCTCCATCCCATGAGCCATTACTACAGGAGTTGTTTGAGCCATGCGAGTCGTAGAAAAACATGTGTAGGGTATGTGAGTGTCTGATGAATAACGAGGTACTTAAACAACTTAAACTGAGTAGTAATGGGATAACTAATGAAAGAGGCACCGGTGGGCAATATCTGCTATTTGGTTTTTCATGCTCACTTGTGTCCCATAGGACCCCGAGTACTTGATTCCTGTTCCTTGACTATTCGCACTATCCACATCCGGGAAGCCTTATGGACCCCCCTGAGCCAGAGCTTGATTCATTCTTATTTCTTGGGGCCACAATTAGTTTGGGGCTTTATTACTGTCCTATACTTATGCCATGTTAGTGCTTTATTTAAGATTGTGCGAGGAGCACCTGTACTGTTTTGGATCGCGCCACGTTTTCGCGGTATCGACAAGCCCAATCACATTTTCGGGTTCCCAGTCATTTACAGCCGTCGTCACAAACCCTGGGTCCATCTCGGAGCCGGCCAACTTCGTTGCGGATAGCTTATTGGGGTGGCCCCCTGAAATATTTCTGAATCCTGTGATTGCTTTGTCGTGAATGCCTCGTTGGGTTTTGATTTGGTTTTTTCGAGGTTGATCGAGTGTGTGTTGCTATTCGTGCACCCCTGCAGGGTAAATCTTTCTGAAAGCCGTGTCCGTGGTTATGGACGACTTGGAGCACAGTTTCTCGATCATAGACAAGTATAACTAAAGTACCGCTTTTAATTTGACTAAGTACTTGACTAGTAAATAGTGCAATACTCATGGAATGGTTAATAAAACTGCCAACAGATGATGGGGGTTGTTCGTACGCTTCCTCGTTGGTAAGCGAGGAGGAGGATGGATCTGTTAATTATACTCTTATAACTGTTGTTCTTAAATCACGGAATCCGTCTATCATTGGTTAGGCGGATGGCTAGCGAGTATCTATAGAATTGTTAGGTATTATCTTTTGCTGCAATTGCGTCACCCCAGGTTGTGTCCCCTTTAGCGGCATAAAGACTTGCTGAGTACCCCTAGGGTCTCACACGGTAAATTGTTTGATTCAGATGAACAGGTGTACCCACAAGACGGATACTGGGTGGAAGAGACAGATGATGTTGGCAATGATCATTCGGTGTAGAGATTCCAGGAACGGGGATCCGTGAGGTCTTTGGGCGGGATGTGTTTATTTATGGGGCATCTTATGCCAATTTGCTTCTTATCCGTACTCGGATTTTGTTTTCCGCTTCCGCCTGATACTCTGACGTGTGATGTATGAGGAGCTATCCTAAATTATTATATCTATCTAGGACATTTGGATCTTGCCGTATGGCATTGCAATATTTCTATTTCTTTTAGATGGAATGGCTCTGAGGACTGTTGTATGTGGCTTGCATACATACTCATTTGTGTATGTAGTTGATCCCTTCGCCTGCCAATTACGCCGCTCGTTCTTGTCCCGTTGTCTGAAAGTGGTTAGGACGACCGAAAGGTCTACCGTGAGTGGCCCTGGGCCCCACCGTACTATTTTAACCACTTTCGTTCATCCAGGCATTAACTAAGAGCGTAATTCACCGAGGTAGTTACAATTGGTATCAGAGCCATCCCGCCCTTCAGGGTCTCAGCCAAAATGGTCGTTGTCAGTCTAGCAAATATTTTGGTAGTTATGTATACTAGGGAAAAACAAAGCGTGAGAGTAGGACTGCTTCCATTTTCTTCTTACCCACCCATCCACCCTTTTCTGGTAAGGAAGTGTAATGTTTTCAATCCTCTTCTAAAATTCAAAATAGGATTCACGTGTTCTGGGTTCCATAGTACCATAGGTTGTGTTTGTGTTTGTGTGTGTGTGTGTGAATTCCTTGTCTATCTGTTGCATCCAAATGTTATCACTGTCTGCCTTTTGGTTATCAACTGTTGGTACATTCCATACCGACAGGCCTTTGTACACCGACGCGATCTATTCTGATTCGTTGTATACCGATGCGATCTATCTTACGCTTTGTTATCCGACGTTATCTTGTTGGGGTGTTCTCTTTCGTAGTTACCAATCCTTAGGTTCATCTTAAGAAGAAGGTGTCGGGATATGTGTTTTACTAATTCATGTGCGGAGTAATGATTTGAGTGCGGGATGGAGTCGCGACCATACCACTACTTCTATCATTTGATTTTGTATATTGAACTAGTAGAGTTACTAATCTTGATTCGTTAAGTGGTTTTGCGGATATAGTGGTATTTTAATGCCGAAATTTTCGGAAAAATTTTCTTTGTTAGTTGTGTACCACACTCCTTGTTCAGTCGTGTGTGTTATGCTTAATATCTTCAAGTTGCCTTGAACTTTGTTGATATTTTAATATCATCTCAGTGAATTGCATTCTTTAATCTTGACTAATTCCATTTTGGTACTATTTTGTATTATTATCATTCTCCATTATAGTACTGACTTGTGTTTTATATCAATCACAGGATGGCACCACCACGCCGTTCTGAGGAGGACATACCACCTGAACTTGGGGCTGCTTTGGCAAGTATTGCAAATGTTTTGGGCACTATGCAGCAGAACCAGCAGCGCTTCGAGGAAAGCGTGAGGAGGAATGAGTTTGTTCCGCTACCTCCACCTCCCAAGCGAGGAGACATCAAGAGTTTTCTCAAGTTCAACCCACGCCAATTTGAGGTGTCTGATCAGCCACTTGATGCGGATGATTGGCGTTGTGAAGTGTCAAGGTTGCTGATGACTGCGGATGTTCCCGAGCAAGAATGGGTCAAATGTGCTACTCACCTTCTGAAGGGAGATGCAGCTCTCTGGTGGGAAAATTACCTCAAGGCAGATCTCTCTGGTTTTCAGCCTACTTGGGAGCGGTTCACTACTGCTTTCAAAGAGCAATATCTGTCAGAAATTGTCATGGAAAGGATGAAGGAAGTGTTTCTCAACCTCAAGCAGGGCACTGACAATGTCAACACCTACATCAGAAACTTCATGAACCTATCTCGTTATGGTGGCGATGAGATCTCTGATGACAAGAAGAAGCAAAAGAGGTTTTGGCAAGGCCTCAATGCTTCCATCAAATATGCAATCACTCATGCAAGGCCGGCATCTTTTCTGGAACTTCAACACACAGCTCTGCAGGAAGAAGCAAGTAGGCAAGTGTTTGAGGAGTCAAAGAAACACAGCCGTGATACAGCAAGCTCTTCTGCTATGACAGCTCCTTCTAAGCGTCGTGTCTGGGTTCCTAACACCCCACCGTTGCTCCCTGCTCCAGCAAGACCGTCTAGCTACGCACCAAGGCCACCAAACTCCTTCATTGCGGCTCCTAGGGGCTACAACCACAACTACCCTGGAGCGCCTGGCGGAGTCCCTGGCTACGTTGCTCCACGTCCACCTGGTGCTTGCTATACTTGTGGAAACACTGGGCATCAGCACTGGAATTGTCCAATGAACAACAAAGCTCTTCCACCACCACCTCCAAGACCTGCGGCAAGTGCTCCTATGATTCGTGCACCTCCCCCTCGGGCTCTCAACATCAACACTAAGCCGGGGTCTACGGTTGCTCGTGCAAACTGTGTCAACGTAGCTCAAGCTAAGCATGCACCTGGAGTTGTCATGGGTATGCTTTCTGTTAACTCAGTTCCTGCACGAGTTTTATTTGATTCTGGTGCTTCACATTCTTTCTTGTCATACAAGTTTGCGGAGAGTAATGGGTTACCTTCTGATGCTTTACCAACTCGCCTTACGGTGCAATCTCCTGGTTCAAACATGAGGGCTTCTAAAATCAGCCGTGACAATCAAGTTGAGATTGGTGGCTCTTCGTTTCCGGCTTCCTTAACTATTCTGGGCAATTCTGATATTGATGTTATCTTGGGCATGGATTGGTTGACAGCAAATGCAGCTGTGATTGATTGTGCTGAACATTCGGTTTCTCTGAAAATTCCTGAAGGCCATATAGTCTATTCTCCAAGTCTGGCTCCTGCAATTCAGCTTTATTCTTTGGCGGCTCTGAATTATGATCCTATGGAAGGTATTCAGAGTGTTCCTGTAGTTTGTGAGTTTCCAGATGTCTTTCCTAAAGAGTTGCCAGGTATGCCTCCGGATCGTGAGGTTGAGTTTGTCATTGAACTTGAACCTGGTACCGCTCCTATTTCCAAGCGGCCTTATAAAATGGGTCCTGCTGAGTTGGCTGAACTCAAACGTCAGTTGGATGAACAAGAGAAGTTGGGTTTCATTCAGCACAGTACTTCTTCTTGGGGTAGTCCAACCATCTTTGTGAAGAAGAGAGACAAGACTGATAGACTTTGTGTTGACTATCGGGCACTCAATGCTAAAACAATCAAGAATAAATATCCCCTTCCGCGGATTACTGATCTCTTCGATCAGCTAGCTGGAGCTGTGGTATTCTCTAAGCTTGATTTGAGAAGTGGTTATCATCAAATCAAGATTTGCAAGGAAGATGTTCCCAAAACAGCTTTCACCACCCGCTATGGCCTGTATGAGTACACGGTCATGTCTTTCGGTCTCACCAATGCACCTGCCACCTTCTCGAGGCTTATGAACTCGGTTTTCATGGAGTATCTTGATAAGTTCGTTGTGGTCTATCTGGATGACATTCTAGTCTATTCTAAGTCAAAAGAAGAACATGAAGAACACCTCCGGTGTGTCCTAAACAAGCTTCGTGAGAACCGCCTGTATGCAAAGTTCTCCAAGTGTGAATTCTGGCTGCCTCAAGTCACATACCTTGGTCACGTCATCTCTGCCAAGGGCATTGTTGTCAACCCAGAAACTATAAAGACAATTATGGACTGGCTTCCACCCATAAATGTCAAAGAAGTCCGGAGTTTCCTTGGTTTGGCCAGTTACTGTCATCGCTTCGTTCAAAATTTCTCGAAGGTTGCGAAGCCTCTTACCGATCTCCTCAAGAAAGGCAAGAAATACCTTTGGACTCCTGCATGTCAAGCAAGCTTTGAAACACTCAAAGAGAAGCTCACTTCCACACCAGTCTTGGTTCTTCTAGATACAATAAAGCCTTTCCAAATATTCTGTGATGCTTCATTGCAAGGATTGGGTGCGGTCCTTATGCAAGAAAAGCAAGTTGTTGCTTATGCATCCCATCAGTTGAAGACGCATGAGATCAACTATCCTACACATGACCTCGAACTTGCAGCAGTTGTCTTTGCTTTGAAAGTATGGAGGCATTACTTGCTGGGCAACCGTTGTGAGATCTTTTCTGATCACAAGAGTCTGAAGTATATCTTCAACAGCCTGATCTCAACCTTCGTCAGAGGAGGTGGATTGAAACAATCAGTGATTTCGATTTGACCATCAACTACACCCCGGGCAAAGCCAATGTCATGGCAGATGTCTCAGCCGAAAAGCTTATGTCAACAATCTCATGGTGGAAGAACAACAGCCTCTCTTGTGCGAGGAATTCCGCAAGCTCAACCTTGAAATTGTGGATCAAGGTTATCTTCTGAACCTTCTAGCAACACCTCTCTTGGAAGAAAAGGTTTGTTCCATTCAGCTTGGGGATCCTTACACTAAAAAGATCATCTCCAACATTCAGCTTCCGAAGTACGACTCTTTCCACGTTGATGACCAAGGCACTCTTTTATTTGAACACCGGATGTTTGTTCCAAACTACCCAGGTTTAAGAGAGCAAGTCTCAAGGAGGCGCATGATTCTGTTCTTTCTATCCACCCTGGCAGCACTAAGATGTACATGGACTTGAAAACACAATATTGGTGGCCTGGTTTGAAACGATATTGTGCCAAGTATGTCTTGGAGTGTGATGTCTATCGCAGAGTTAAAGCTATCCATCAGAAACCTTCCGGTCTTCTACAGCCATTGAAGCCTCCGGAATGGAAATGGGAGAAAGTAGAGATGGACTTCATCACTGGTTTTCCAAGGTCGTAGAAGGGCAACAATGCAATCTTTGTTGTCATTGCCAGACTTTCCAAAGTAGCTCACTTCTTTCCAGTCAAGGAAACAATTTATGCAATTCAGTTGGCTGAGCTTTATATCAACAGAATTGTGTCTCTGTATGGAGTTCTTCTTGAGATCAGTTCAGACCGTGGAAGCATCTTCACTTCCAATTTCTGGGGAAGTTTCCAAAATGCTTTGGGAACAAAACTAAACTTCAGCACAGCTTACCACCCTTAGTCGCAAGGACAAGTTGAAAGGATCAATCAGATTCTGGAAGATATGCTTCGTGCTTGCGTTATCTCTTTCAGCATGAAGTGGGAAGAATGTCTTCCTTATGATGAATTCTCTTACAACAACAGCTTCTAGAAAAGTCTAAAGATGGCACCATTTGAGGCTCTCTATGGTCGCAAATGCAGAACTCCGATTGGTTGGTCGGGCGCAGGTGAAAGAATATTGTTTGGCCCCGACATTGTAACTCAAGCGAAGGAGAAAGTTCACATCATTCTCGAAAATCTGAAGATTGCTCAAAGTCGCCAGAAGAGAAATTATGAAAGAAAGCACACGGACATGGAGTATGTCCCTGGTGATCTCGTTTATCTTCGTGTCACTCCCATGAGAGGCACGCACCGCTTTGGTATCAAAGGAAAGCTGGCTCCTAGATACATCGGTCCTTTCAAAATTCGTGGAAGAAGAGGAGAAGTCGCTTATGCTCTTGAGCTCCCTGAACAACTCAAAGTCCATGATGTTTTCCACATCTCTCAACTCAAGAAGTGCTTCAAGGATCCCGGCAGGACCGTGGACCATGAACTCATTAATCTACAAGAAGACCTTTCTTATCAAGAACACCCCATAAAAATTCTTGAAGTCGCAGAAAGAAGGACTCGCAACAAGTCCATCATGTTCTGCAAGGTGCAGTGGTCGCACCATTCCGTTGATGAAGCCACCTAGGAACGTGAAGATGAGCTCCGTGCCAAGTATCCTACCCTCTTTGAGTCTTCTTCTTCCTAGAATCTCGGGGCGAGATTCCTGTTTAGTGGGGGAGAGTTGTAGCATCCTAATTGTCTAACAATTGTAATGCTACTTGGTCTAGTAAGATATTGGCTACTTCCTATATACAATTGTTGCATCATAATTATATCATGCTCATGTCATCATGCCACCTTGCATTTGAGCATCATATAAAACCCTGGTTCTTTGGTTCTTCTCTCATATGCACTATTAATTGTATTTGCCTCTTGATATTGTATTTGGTTATTGATATATTGTCTAAATGCCCAAGTTGAGTTGGGGGCATATCTTTTATTCACCTCCATTATCTTTTATTTTCACCACTTTATAATTCCACCATCCTACTAGTCCATGAGCTTGCAATTATTTTTCTTTTGATTTTATCCTAGCTCATGTGGTGGGGTGGATCTAATCCTACTTATCCTTTGCTTGGCTTCTATTCCACTTATGGGAAATGCATCAGAATAATGCCATCATATTATTATTGTTTTCACAAAATAAATCATGGCATTATTATTTTTGCATGGGCCATGCAACCTTCTTCACCACCTTTGCTCTCATTGGTTTTTACTTTGCTTTAGTGGATATTTTTCTATGTGGTCCATCTCCACCCATTCCACCATCCCCATATTCCTATCCACATTATTTTCTTTTCTTTCTATTTCTTCATGCATGATCAAATGAGGCTTATTCTTTCTCTCTCATTTTCTTTCTCTTTTTCTTGTTTCTTCTCCACCTTAGTTTATGCTAGATCAAGCTCCCTTCCTCTTGGTTTGGTCTCTTAAACAAATCCAAAAATCTAAAACCCTAACCAAACTTAACCTAGCTATTTTTCTCTCTAACTTCTTCTAAACCTAATTTACACTAAACCCTAACTCCACCTTACCTCTCTCTCTCACACCCCCTCTCTCTCTAACATGCTGGCCCCACCTGGCCCTCTCTCCCTGGCCCACACCCCAGCCACTCTTCTCTCTAACCCTAAACCAAACCCTAGCCCATGTCCTAAACTAAACCTAGCTACACCCGACTCCTCTCTCCTCTCTCTATCTCCCCACCTGCCATGTTGGCCCCAGCTGCGGCGCCTCCCCCTCACCTGGCCCACCTGCAGCCTCCCTCTCCATGCCTACCTGCCCTAGCCCGACCTGCACGGGCTTGAGGAGGAAAAGAGAGAAGGAGCCGAGACCACCTTTATCTACCCCTGCCACGACTGCCTCTCCTCCCTCTCCCTCCTTTTTCCTCCTCCCACACGCCTCCTGGCTCGCCCAGATCCGCCCGAGCCTGCCTTCCTCTCCTCCCTTTCTCCCCACCATCGCCAGCACCTGCCGCCGTTCGCCGCCAGCACCGCGTTGTCTCCTCGTTCCAGTCAGCGTGCACGACGTGGAGGTGGCCTGGGAGACCGAGGCGACCACCCTGCTGCTCCCTGCACGCGTCGTCGAGGAGGAGAAGCCCCAGATGCGCCAGTACCGCGCCGTCCCGACGAAACCCTTGCCCGCCAGAGCGTCTGCGTCGTCGTCGATCCGCCGCGCTTCTCCCCGATCCGACCACACCAGCCCACCCGCGGTGAGCGTCTCTCCCTCCCTGACATGTTCCGCCTCGCCGTACCACCCGCGCCAGACGTTGCGTCGAACGCCCGTCGTGCGCTAGAGCTCGCCGCTGTCTGCCAGGTTTCCGCGCCGCTTAGAGCTTACCTAGGCCCAAAACCTCTCCTGTCAACTTCCCTCGCCCCGCCACACTGGCTTCGCCCCTCAGCGCGCTCGCCCGCGACCCGGGTTCGATCCCCCCCTCTGCGCTGCGCGCCGATTTCCGCCAGACGGTGGAGACGAAGAACAGTACCGGGCCGTGGACATATTACATTAAGCCCCCCTTTTTTATTTCGCTCTTAACCCGCGCTCCTAGAGACCCCACCTGTCAGCCGCTCGGGTATTATTGCAGAAAGCCCCTCTGCTTTCTCAGGCCATAACCCGCGCTCTAGCCACGCCCCACCTGTCAGCCTCTAGGTGTAACCCCCCTGCCGCATGGGCCTGTAATCGACGGCCCCATCTGTCACCCTCTGTGGCTAGCCAGAGCCACAATAGCAAAAGTTTTCCCCGCGCGTGGCCCCAGTCAGCGCAAGGCCCACCCGTCAGTGGCTGTGGCTAGATTCGCCTGGGTGACAAAAGTATTTCTGGCTATCTGTTTTAATTAAATCTTTTTCAAATTGATTTAATTCAAATTCAAATCAGATTCAAATAATTTTTAAAATACAAATCCAAATAATATAAGTAATATATGTTTTTGAATCAGAAAAATGTGAGGAATTCAAATATGCCATTCAAAATATTGTTTGAGCACTTTAAATTTTCGAGATGATTAAAATTACAATAAAATGCCCTTTTCCTTAATTAATTAATAACTTTAATTCTACAACTCCAAATTTAGCAAATAATATGTCTAAATCGATCAGCGCGACGAGCCCGTTCTATTTATGCAGTCTTTGTTCTGAATTGAAGCATGCATCATGTCATTCTTACAAATCTGAACTGTTTATGACAATAAAACTTGTTTAATTAAATAATAAAATGCTTTGTTTCTTGTATCCACACCTCACCCTTGCCATGCTACTTTAATGCCATGCAACTTGTGCATCATTCATCATGGCATGCTTGTTTGCTTGTCGCATTTTGATTCATATGCTTGTGCACTTTATTTATGTTGGCCCTTGTTTGTTTGGTTCTTCTTCGAATAGACGCCCAGCAGGAGAATTACCAGGAATCACAGGAGTACTACCCAGATCCATCTCTCACTTTAACTGAGCTGCCAGGCAAGAACTACCACATGCTTGCATACATACAGTACCTATTGCCTCTATCTTATTCTTGCATCATTGAGTCGCGATTGCATTAAATTGAATCCCAAGTACTGCATAGCCTTTACTTTTAAACCCCACCTAAGCTTGTTCCTCCATCCCATGAGCCATTACTATAGGAGTTGTTTGAGCCATGCGAGTCGTAGAAAAACATGTGTAGGGTATGTGAGTGTCTGATGAATAACGAGGTACTTAAACAACTTAAACTGAGTAGTAATGGGATAACTAATGAAAGACGCACCGGTAGGCAATATCTGCTATTTGGTTTTTCATGCTCACTTGTGTCCCGTAGGACCCCGAGTACTTGATTCCTGTTCCTTGACTATTCGCACTATCCACATCCGGGAGGCCTTATGGACCCCCTGAGCCAGAGCTTGATGAATTCTTATTTCTTGGGGCCACAATTAGTTTGGGGCTTTATTACTATCCTGTACTTATGCCATGTTACTGCTTTATTTAAGATTGTGCGAGGAGCACCTGTACTGTTTTGGATCGCGCCACGTTTTCGCGGTATCGACAAGCCCAATCACATTTTCGGGTTCCCAGTCATTTACAGCCATCGTCGCAAACCCTGGGTCCGTCTCGGAGCCGGCCAACTTCGTTGTGGGTAGCTTATTGGGGTGGCCCCCTGAAATATTTCTGAATCCTGTGATTGCTTTGTCGTGAATGCCTCGTTGGGTTTTGATTTGGTTTTTCCGAGGTTGATCGAGTGTGTGTTGCTATTCGTGCACCCCTGCAGGGTAAATCTTTCTGAAAGCCGTGTCCGCGGTTATGGACGACTTGGAGCACAGTTTCTCGATCATAGACAAGTATAACTAATGTACCGCTTTTAATTTGACTAAGTACTTGACTAGTAAATAGTGCAATACTCATGGAATGGTTAATAAAACTGCCAACGGATGATGGGGGTTGTTCGTCCGCTTCCTCGTTGGTAAGCGAGGAGGAGGATGGATCTGTTAATTATACTCTTATAACTATTGTTCTTAAATCATGGAATCCGTCTATGATTGGTTAGGCGGATGGCTAGCGAGTATCTGTAGAATTGTTAGGTATTATCTTTTGCTGCAATTGCGTCACCCCAGGTTGTGTCCCCTTTAGCGGCATAAAGACTTGCTGAGTACCCCTAGGGTCTCACACGATAAATTGTTTGATTCAGATGAATAGGTGTACCCGCAAGACGGATACTGGGTGGAAGAGACAGATGATGTTGGCAACGATCATTCGGTGTAGAGATTCCAGGAACGGGGATCCGTGAGATCTGTGGGCGGGATGTGTTTATTTATGGGGCATGTTATGCCAATTTGCTTCTTATCCGTACCCGGATCTTGTTTTCCGCTTCCGCCTGATACTCTGACGTGTGATGTATGAGGAGCTATCCTAAATTATTATATCTATCTAGGACATTTGGATCTTGCCGTATGGCGTTGCAATATTTTTATTTCTTTTAGATGGAATGGCTCTGAGGACTGTTGTATGTGGCTTGCATACATACTCATTTGTGTATGTAGTTGATCCCTTCGCCTGCCGATTACGCCGCTCGTTCTTGTCCCGTTGTCTGAAAGTGGTTAGGACGGCCGAAAGGTCTACCGTGAGTGGCCCTGGGCCCCACCGTACTATTTTAACCACTTTCGTTCATCCAGGCATTAACTAAGAGCGTAATTCACCGAGGTAGTTACAATTGGTATCAGAGCCATCCCGCCCTTCAGGGTCTCAGCCAAAATGGTCGTTGTCAGTCTAGCAAATATTTTGGTAGTTATGTATACTAGGGAAAAACAAAGCGTGAGAGTAGGACTGCTTCCATTTTCTTCTTACCCACCCATCCACCCTTTTCTGGTAAGGAAGTGTAATGTTTTCAATCCTCTTCTAAAATTCAAAATAGGATTCACGTGTTCTGGGTTCCATAGTACCATAGGTTGTGTTTGTGTTTGTGTGTGTGTGTGTGAATTCCTTGTCTATCTGTTGCATCCAAATGTTATCACTGTCTGCCTTTTGGTTATCAACTGTTGGTACATTCCATACCGACAGGCCTTTGTACACCGACGCGATCTATTCTGATTCGTTGTATACCGATGCGATCTATCTTACGCTTTGTTATCCGATGTTATCTTGTTGGGGTGTTCTCTTTCGTAGTTACCAATCCTTAGGTTCATCTTAAGAAGAAGGTGTCAGGATATGTGTTTTACTAATTCATGTGCGGAGTAATGATTTGAGTGCGGGATGGAGTCGCGACCATACCACTACTTCTATCATTTGATTTTGTATATTGAACTAGTAGAGTTACTAATCTTGATTCGTTAAGTGGTTTTGCGCATATAGTGGTATTTTAATGCTGAAATTTTCGGAAAATTTTTCTTTGTTAGTTGTGTACCACACTCCTTGTTCAGTCGTGTGTGTTATGCTTAATATCTTCTAGTTGCCTTGAACTTTGTTGATATTTTAATATCATCTCAGTGAATTGCATTCTTTAATCTTGATTAATTCCATTTTGGTACTATTTTGGATTATTATCATTCTCCATTATAGTACTGACTTGTGTTTTATATCAATCACAGGATGGCACTACCACGCCGTTCTGAGGAGGACATACCACCTGAACTTGGGGCTGCTTTGGCAAGTATTGCAAATGTTTTGGGCACTATGCAGCAGAACCAGCAGCGCTTCGAGGAAAGCGTGAGGAGGAATGAGTTTGTTCCGCTACCTCCACCTCCCAAGCGAGGAGACATCAAGAGTTTTCTCAAGTTCAACCCACGCCAATTTGAGGTGTCTGATCAGCCACTTGATGCGGATGATTGGCGTCGTGAAGTGTCAAGGTTGCTGATGACTGCGGATGTTCCCGAGAAAGAATGGGTCCAATGTGCTACTCACCTTCTGAAGGGAGATGCAGCTCTCTGGTGGGAAAATTACCTCAAGGCAGATCTCTCTGGTTTTCAGCCTACTTGGGAGCGGTTCACTGCTGCTTTCAAAGAGCAATATCTGTCAGAAATTGTCATGGAAAGGATGAAGGAAGTGTTTCTCAACCTCAAGCAGGGCACTGACAATGTCAACACCTACATCAGAAACTTCATGAACCTGTCTCGTTATGGTGGCGATGAGATCTCTGATGACAAGAAGAAGCAAAAGAGGTTTTGGCAAGGCCTCAATGCTTCCATCAAATATGCAATCACTCATGCAAGGATGGCATCTTTTCTGGAACTTCAACACACAGCTCTGCAGGAAGAAGCAAGTAGGCAAGTGTTTGAGGAGTCAAAGAAACACAGCCGTGATACACAAGCTCTTCTGCTATGACAGCTCCTTCTAAGCGTCGTGTCTGGGTTCCTAACACCCCACCGTCGCTCCCTGCTCCACCAAGACCATCTAGCTACGCACCAAGGCCACCAAACTCCTTCATTGCGGCTCCTAGGGGCTACAACCACAACTACCCTGGAGCGCCTGGCGGAGTCCCTGGCTACATTGCTCCACATCCACCTGGTGCTTGCTATCCTTGTGGAAACACTGGGCATCAGCACTGGAATTGTCCAATGAACAACAAAGCTCTTCCACCACCACCTCCAAGACCTGCGGCAAGTGCTCCTATGATTCGTGCACCTCCCCCTCGGGCTCTCAACATCAACACTAAGCCGGGGTCTACGGTTGCTCGTGCAAACTGTGTCAACGTAGCTCAAGCTGAGCATGCACCTGGAGTTGTCATGGGTATGCTTTCTGTTAACTCAGTTCCTGCACGAGTTTTATTTGATTCTGGTGCTTCACATTCTTTCTTGTCATACAAGTTTGCGGAGAGTAATGGGTTACCTTCTGATGCTTTACCAACTCGCCTTATGGTGCAATCTCCTGGTTCAAACATGAGGGCTTCTAAAATCAGCCATGACAATCAAGTTGAGATTGGTGGCTCTTCGTTTCCGGCTTCCTTAATTATTCTGGGCAATTCTGATATTGATGTTATTTTGGGCATGGATTGGTTGACAGCAAATGCAGCTGTGATTGATTGTGCTGAACATTCGGTTTCTCTGAAAATTCCTGAAGGCCATATAGTCTATTCTCCAAGTCTGACTCCTGCAATTCAGCTTTATTCTTTGGCGGCTCTGAATGATGATCCTATGGAAGGTATTCAGAGTGTTCCTGTAGTTTGTGAGTTTCCAGATGTCTTTCCTAAAGAGTTGCAAGGTATGCCTCCGGATCGTGAGGTTGAGTTTGTCATTGAACTTGAACCTGGTACCGCTCCTATTTCCAAGCGGCCTTATAAAATGGGTCCTGCTGAGTTGGCTGAACTCAAACGTCAGTTGGATGAACAAGAGAAGTTGGGTTTCATTCAGCACAGTACTTCTTCTTGGGGTAGTCCAACCATCTTTGTGAAGAAGAGAGACAAGACTGATAGACTTTGTGTTGACTATCGGGCACTCAATGCTAAAACAATCAAGAATAAATATCCCCTTCCGCGGATTACTGATCTCTTCGATCAGCTAGCTGGAGCTGTGGTATTCTCTAAGCTTGATTTGAGAAGTGGTTATCATCAAATCAAGATTTGCAAGGAAGATGTTCCCAAAACAGCTTTCACCACCCGCTATGGCCTGTATGAGTACACGGTCATGTCTTTCGGTCTCACCAATGCACCTGCCACCTTCTCGAGGCTTATGAACTCGGTTTTCATGGAGTATCTTGATAAGTTCGTTGTGGTCTATCTGAATGACATTCTAGTCTATTCTAAGTCAAAAGAAGAACATGAAGAACACCTCCGGTGTGTCCTAAACAAGCTTCGTGAGAACCGCCTGTATGCAAAGTTCTCCAAGTGTGAATTCTGGCTGCCTCAAGTCACATACCTTGGTCACGTCATCTCTGCCAAGGGCATTGTTGTCAACCCAGAAACTATAAAGACAATTATGGACTGGCTTCCACCCATAAATGTCAAAGAAGTCCGGAGTTTCCTTGGTTTGGCCAGTTACTGTCATCGCTTCGTTCAAAATTTCTCGAAGGTTGCGAAGCCTCTTACCGATCTCCTCAAGAAAGGCAAGAAATACCTTTGGACTCCTGCATGTCAAGCAAGCTTTGAAACACTCAAAGAGAAGCTCACTTCCACACCAGTCTTGGTTCTTCTAGATACAATAAAGCCTTTCCAAATATTCTGTGATGCTTCATTGCAAGGATTGGGTGCGGTCCTTATGCAAGAAAAGCAAGTTGTTGCTTATGCATCCCGTCAGTTGAAGACACATGCGATCAAATATCCTACACATGACCTCGAACTCGCAGCAGTTGTCTTTGCTTTGAAAGTATGGAGGCATTACTTGCTGGGCAACCGTTGTGAGATCTTTTCTGATCACAAGAGTCTGAAGTATATCTTCACACAGCCTGATCTCAACCTTCGTCAGAGGAGGTGGATTGAAACAATCAATGATTTTGATTTGACCATCAACTACACCCCGGGCAAAGCCAATGTCATGGCAGATGCTCTCAGCCATAAAGCTTATGTCAACAATCTCATGGTGGAAGAACAACAGCCTCTCTTGTGCGAGGAATTCCGCAAGCTCAACCTTGAAATTGTTGATCAAGGTTATCTTCTGAACCTTCTAGCAACACCTCTCTTGGAAGAAAAGGTTCGTTCCATTCAGCGTGGGGATCCTTACACTAAAAAGATCATCTCCAACATTCAGCTTCCGAAGTACGACTCTTTCCACGTTGATGACCAAGGCACTCTTTTCTTTGAACACCGGATGTTTGTTCCGAACTACCCGGGTTTAAGAGAGCAAGTCTCAAGGAGGCGCATGATTCTGTTCTTTCTATCCACCCTGGCAGCACTAAGATGTACATGGACTTGAAAACACAATATTGGTGGCCTGGTTTGAAACGATATTGTGCCAAGTATGTCTCGGAGTGTGATGTCTGTCGCAGAGTTAAAGCTGTCCATCAGAAACCTTCCGGTCTTCTACAGCCATTGAAGCCTCCGGAATGGAAATGGGAGAAAGTAGAGATGGACTTCATCACTGGTTTTCCAAGGTCGTAGAAGGGCAACAATGCAATCTTTGTTGTCATTGCCAGACTTTCCAAAGTAGCTCACTTCTTTCCAGTCAAGGAAACAATTTATGCAATTCAGTTGGCTGAGCTTTATATCAACAGAATTGTGTCTCTGTATGGAGTTCCTCTTGAGATCAGTTCAGACCGTGGAAGCATCTTCACTTCCAAGTTCTGGGGAAGTTTCCAAAATGCTTTGGGAACAAAACTAAACTTCAGCACAGCTTACCACCCTCAGTCGCAAGGACAAGTTGAAAGGATCAATCAGATTCTGGAAGATATGCTTCGTGCTTGCGTTATCTCTTTCAGCATGAAGTGGGAAGAATGTCTTCCTTATGATGAATTCTCTTACAACAACAGCTTCCAGAAAAGTCTAAAGATGGCACCATTTGAGGCTCTCTATGGTCGCAAATGCAGAACTCCGATTGATTGGTCGGGCGCAGGTGAAAGAATATTGTTTGGCCCCGACATTGTAACTCAAGCGGAGGAGAAAGTTCACATCATTCTCGAAAATCTGAAGATTGCTCAAAGTCGCCAGAAGAGAAATTATGACAGAAAGCACACGGACATGGAGTATGTCCCTGGTGATCTCGTTTATCTTCGTGTCACTCCCATGAGAGGCACGCACCGCTTTGGTATCAAAGGAAAGCTGGCTCCTAGATACATCGGTCCTTTCAAAATTCGTGGAAGAAGAGGAGAAGTCGCTTATGCTCTTGAGCTCCCTGAACAACTCAAAGTCCATGATGTTTTCCACATCTCTCAACTCAAGAAGTGCTTCAAGGATCCCGGCAGGACCGTGGACCATGAACTCATTAATCTACAGGAAGACCTTTCTTATCAAGAACACCCCATAAAAATTCTTGAAGTCGCAGAAAGAAGGACTCGCAACAAGTCCATCAAGTTCTGCAAGGTGCAGTGGTCGCACCATTCCGTTGATGAAGCCACCTAGGAACGTGAAGATGAGCTCCGTGCCAAGTATCCTACCCTCTTTGAGTCTTCTTCTTCCTAGAATCTCGGGGCGAGATTCCTGTTTAGTGGGGGAGAGTTGTAGCATCCCAATTGTCTAACAATTGTAATGCTACTTGGTCTAGTAAGATATTGGCTACTTCCTATATACAATTGTTGCATCATAATTATATCATGCTCATGTCATCATGCCACCTTGCATTTGAGCATCATATAAAACCCTGGTTCTTTGGTTCTTCTCTCATATGCACTATTAATTGTATTTGCCTCTTGATATTGTATTTGGTTATTGATATATTGTCTAAATGCCCAAGTTGAGTTGGGGGCATATCTTTTATTCACCTCCATTATCTTTTATTTTCACCACTTTATAATTCCACCATCCTACTAGTCCATGAGCTTGCAATTATTTTTCTTTTGATTTTATCCTAGCTCATGTGGTGGGGTGGAACTGAAGAAGCAGTTGGATGCCATGTTAGAGAAAGGCTTGATTCAACCAAGCGCTTTGCCATGGAGATCACCAGTGTTATTCGTCGACAAGAAAGATGGAGGCAACCGTCTGTGCACCGATTATAGAAAGTTGAATAATGTCACCATCAAGAACAAGTACCCCTTGCCAAAGATAGAGGATCTATTTGATCAGTTTACTGGAGCCCAGGTATTCTCAAAGATTGATCTTAGGACTGGTTATCACCAACTTAAGATTCGTGCAACGGATATTCCGAAGACCACCTTTACTACTCGCTATGGTTTATACGAGTATGCGGTTATGTCTTTTGGATTAACCAATGCGCGTGCTTATTTCATGAATCTCATGAATAAGATCTTTATGAATTTCCTAGATAAGTTTGTAGTTGTGTTTATCGATGACATCCTTATCTACTCCAAGTCAGAAGAAGAGCATGAGCAACATCTAAGACTTATCCTAGAGACCCTGAGAAAGCATCATTTATATGCCAAGTTCAGCAAGTGTGAGTTTTGGCTGAAGGAAGTAGGATTCCTAGGACATATCGTGTCTGCCGGAGGAGTCTCTGTTGATCCCGCCAAGATCAAAGATGTCGAAGAATGGGAAGCCCCAACCACTCAAACCCAAGTCCGTGCATTTCTTGGATTAGCGGGATACTACCGCAAGTTCGTAGAGGGATTCTCGAGCATCGCCCGACCCATGACCCAATTGTTGAAGAAGGACAAGAAGTTTGAATGGACAGACAAGTGTGAAGCCAGTTTCCAGGAGCTGAAGAAGAGATTGATATCAGCCCCAATATTGGTCATGCCAGACATCAAGAAGCCATTTGATGTGTATTGTGATGCCTCCAAGATTGGTCTAGGGTGTGTATTGATGCAAGAAGGCAAAGTCATCACGTATATATCTCGAGAACTGAAGCACCATCAGCAGAACTATCCGACCCATGATCTTGAGCTAGCAGCCGTGGTTCTAGCATTGAAGACATGGCGTCATAATCTGATGGGTAATCGTTGTGAGATTTACTCAGATCACAAAAGCTTGAAATATATTTTCACTCGGAAAGAGATGAATATGAGGCAAAGGAGATGGATAGAGTTAATCAAGGATTATGACCTTGACATTCACTATCACCCCGGCAAAGCCAATGTGGTAGTGGATGCTCTTAGCAGATTGCCGTGTAGGCTAAACACCATGATCAAGGAGAAGCAGCCAAGTTTGTATGAAGAGTTGGAGCAATTCAGGACTGAATTAGTTAGCAAAGGATTCTTAGCTAGCATTGAACTTCAACCCACTTTGATTAGCCAAATCAAGGAAGCTCAGAAAGGGAATGAAAGTATCGACGGAATCGAACGTCGTATTGGTACAGGAAAGGTACCTGGATTCACTGAAGACGATGAAGGAGTACTGTGGTACAAAGGACGTATCTGTGTGCCAGCAGATTCGGAGCTGAAGGAACTTATCATGAAGGAAGCTCATGACACTCTTTATTCTATCCACCCCGGAGGAACAAAGATGTATCAGGATTTGAAAGAGCAAGTTTGGTGGCACAAGATGAAGAGAGAGATCTGAAGCTACATCACCAAGTGTGACATCTATCAAAGAGTCAAAGCAGAGCATCAGAGACCTGCAGGACTGTTGCAACCTTTGCAGATTCCGGAATGGAAATGGGATTCCGTCGGAATGGACTTTATCACCGGTTTACCTACTTCTAGTAGGGGAAATGACTCAATCTGGGTCATAGTTGATAGACTGTCCAAGGTAGCCATTTTATACCTGTCAAGACAACTTACCAGAGTGCAAAGTTAGCAGAGCTATACATTGCTAGGATTATTAGTATGCATGGAACCCCCAAGACCATCGTACCAGATCGAGGAACCCAGTTTACCTCAAGATTTTGGCAGAAAGTCCAAGAAGGATTAGGAACCAAGTTGAACTTCAGCACATCGTATAACCCGCAAACTGATGGACAGACTGAGAGAGTCAACCAGATCCTAGAGGATATGCTTAGAGCTTGTGTGTTGGAATACGGATCAAAATGGGAAGACTGCCTTCCTTTCGCAGAATTCTCATACAACAACAGTTATCAAGCTAGTTTACAGATGGCACCATTTGAATTCTTATACGGAAGAAAGTGTCGTACCCCTTTGAATTGGTCGCAAGTAGGAGAGAGTCAGATTTTTGGACCCGACATTCTCAGAGAAGCAGAAGAGAAAGTTCACAAAGTCCGTGAGCACCTCAAGACCACCCAATCTAGACAGAAGAGTTATGCTGACAAAAGAAGGAGAGACCTGACTTTCAATATCGGAGATTTTGTGTATCTCAAAGTTTCGCCATTGAAAGAAACGCAACGCTTTAGTCTGAAAGGAAAGTTAGCCCCCAGATATATCAGACCTTTCAAGATTCTGAACCGTCGAGGAGAAGTATCGTATCAACTAGAACTGCCTGAAGAGATGTCAGCCATCCACAATGTGTTCCATATCTCGTTACTTCGCAAATGTTTGGAAGTGCCCGAGAAGACTGAAGTTTTCAAGAACATCGATCACAGAGCTGTGGAAATCAACAATGACTTGACCTATAGAGAAGTACCCATCCGTATATTAGAAGAAGCCTACAGAACCACCAGGACCAGGAGTATCAAGTTTCTCAAGATTCAGTGGAGCAACCATACCGAGGAGGAAGCCACTTGGGAGCGAGAAGATTACATCAGGACAGAGTTCCCAGATCTCTTTAGTTCCTAGTTTTCTTTGTAAATCTCGGGACAAGATTTTGTTTAAGGGGGGAAGGTTTGTAACATCCCCAAAACTTCAATCCAAGCTTATCAAGATCTAACTCATCAAATTTGGGGTTAACAAAAACTTTTCCAAATTAAAAATGAAAGCATTCATGTGTATGAGCATTTAAAATAGGAATTGATTTGAATTGCCATGGTTCTGTGATTCTTTGGTTGTAAAATGTTTCTTAGGTGATTTAAACATTATCTACATCATTCCCAAACTTTTACCAAAGAAAATCAAATCAAAAACAATTAAAAAGGAGGAATGGTCATTTTGGCCATTTTAATCCACTACACTACTTTAAGTGTTCCTAGCACTCATTTCTTCACAGAAACAATGCATGATGCTTGCACCCCTTGCTAGTACACATAATGAGGTACCAAGGCCCACCTCTTGATCTGCTAAAAACATTCTTTTACTTATTTTAATTGGCATGTGAAAATTGAATCCAATGCATATGCATAGATCACCCCTATTTCAAAAACCATCTTTTTGAGCTCCATTTTCAAAACCCTTGCAACCAAAGACTACCTAGCACTAGCGGATAACACCCAAAATTTTTGAAACCAAAATTCAAAAGTTTTTCTCTTGCGGCCATTTCACCAAACAGGTTGTAGGCACAAATCTGGCCAAATTCAAAACACTATTTTGAGCAGTGATTTTGGTCACCATTTGGGCCTCACCCTGTCCCCTTGTCCCCTAGTGCTAACCCTACCCTTTGCTAGCCCGGCCAAGCCCTGTGCACACGACCAAATGGTCATGGCCATTAAGGCCGAGCACCTTGAGCACCCTCACCAGCGACATCGCGCCACAACAGCCACCAGCCCCTCTCACCTTGTCCAGCACATCCCCCGTGGTCCACCTCCACCGTCCAATCAGCCCTAGCCCAGAGACAGAAGCCAGAGCGGCCAAGAACCGCCGCGCCCGGAGCTGGTCGACCATGCCGACGCCGCTCGCAGAGCGCGCACTGTCCCCGTGTGCACAGACCACCCCTCACACGCAGCCCGCGCCTATCGCTTCGCCGTGACCTAGGGAACACCCCAGACACCCCCGCTGGCCGCCCAACGCACCCCAGCCACCGCTCGCCGTCAAACTCGCAGCCTCTGTTGTCCAGAGCGCGTGACGCTCCCGACTAGCACAGAGCTCGCATTACCGCGCCTTTAAGCGTCAGCGCACCGCCAGGAGACAGGCCACCACCCCCTACCTCGAGCCACGCTGTTAGCCCCCTGTGCCGCCCTCGCTGGAGTCGCCTGCCCACACCACTCGGTCTCACTGTCGGGCCTATATAAGCCGGCCTTCCCAGCCTCTTTTCTCCACACCCACTCACTCCCCACCTCTCACTGAACCTCACCCACCTCTAGCCGATGCCGCTCGACCTCTGCCTCGCCGGAATTGGAGCCGGAGCCGCCGCAGCAGGAGGAGAAGGGCGCCTGCGATTTAGGGCACCCCAAGCTCCGCCGCAACCGTGCCTCGTCTCGCCAACGTCGTCCAGCCCAATTGCCCGCCTCACCGACCCTGCTGGAGCCCTGGTATGCCCTCAGTCAACCCCTACCGCCGCGTCTAGGTCAAGTTCTTGCCGGAGTAATCCGTCGATGATGATGAACCCCCACCATTAGATCCCCTGCTAATCGTGCGGCCTAGAATGCTAGATACTGTTTCGGTATTTCTGTGTCGCTGACTGGTGCAGCCCGCATGTCAGTTGAGCCCCGCGCCGCGGAGCGCCACTGGGCCGGCCCATGTTCTTTCCCGCGCTAGCCCAGCCATTCAAAATTGGTTTTTTCTTTTAAGTTAAATCTAGTTTCTGTCCTCTAGTTTAAAAATTAATTCAGAGAGTTTTGTAAATCCATTTTGCATGAAACCAATTTTGACTGAAAGGTATTGAAATGATCTATCCAAGCCCATTGGATTTAATTCAATTAGAGTTATAGATCTCTCCTAATAACAATAATAAAACAGAAGTATTTGCAAATTGCAACATTTTTATAAAATGAACTAAGATAGGTTTTGAGTTGATTCCAACTCTCAAAAATCACATTTCATCATATCTATCTAAATATGTAATAATATTAAGGTTTACATGCAGTGACTTTGGACTAGTACCAAAATAATGCTATATAAGCATTTCTAGTCACTTTAAATCATTAAATAATAAACTTAAACCAAAGTAATATTGATCCAACCTTTAATTCTCATTCCCATGTGTTAAGATATGTGGTGATGACATGTGTCAATATGATCCCATATTTTAAGTGGAGAATATTAAATTTTAGTTAATTTTTCAATGAGTGGAAATTACTTTTCTAAAATAAAAAGGATGAAGCTATTGAATTAAACTTGTGATGCTTGTGATGATAATAGATCTTCAAATGTGTGTCTTAGAATGCTAGTTAGCCTAGTTAAGTATTGTTTGGTGATTGTGTACTCTGTATGTCTTTATAGACGATAGTACCGACCAAGCTTTCGAGGAGGAGGAGTTCTACCAAGAAGAAGAAGAAGAAGAAGAAGAAGAAGAAGAAGAAAACTTCAACCACTGCACCAACCAAGGCAAGCCAGCATTAACAATGCAAGCTAACACTTGCAAGTTTAGTGCTTAGCAAGCTAGGATCAAACTGGATGGTTTACCAAAGATGCCTTAGGCATGCTTTGATCACACTCCTTTGACTATTAGTACCCCAAGTCTTATTTACAAGTTTTACCTCCCTTAGTTTACCCAAAGTTCTTTACTTGTTTTGAAGGTAGCATAAAAAGTATAAAACTTGACCTATTTAGTTAAGCTTTAGATGTCATTCTATGGCATGAGATTGAACCCATCTTTTCCACCTTAGTGAACACTCTTAACTTAGTAGTTTAGAGTAGATCAAAACTTGAGTCACTTTAGATGGGAACACTTGGTGAAAATGATTTATGAAAACCTTGGAATGATGAGTCATTCTGTTGAGATGTTTTGACATGTGTTGAGAAACACCAATGGTTGATGATGATGTAAATGTTGAGGCATGAGCCTTAACCCTTTTATAAAACTGATGGTTGGATTCGGATGCGATACCATTCCAAATTTACCGTACAACCACACTACCTGAATTGGGTAAGGCTTAGCTGGAAATTTATATGCATTAGTATTAGTTCCCTCACGGGAGAGATTTGAGCTGAGGCTACCTCTCATGATGTCCACCTATGCAGTGCCCAAGATGACTGATGGTCATGGTTGGGAGGCCATGCTCATAGGAGAGGTGCTTATAATAGGGTGTGTAAAGGGAAGGTTATGTTTGATTATCTGCATACTAAGTATGATGATTCAGGGTTATCCCTGACAGATGTATCGAATCTTGTGGTGAAAGTGTACCACCTCTACAGAGTGTCAAACTATTCGAATAGCCGCGTCCGCGGTTATGGACAGTTGGAATGGCCATACTGTTTCATTGTCAGATGTTTTCCAAATAACTTAAAATGAATAATGAATCTTGACTTGACCACAACAGGGTTGTGTTTATGACAATAGCTTCCCAACTTAAGTGATTCTAGAGCTTTACTTTATCTTTCTTTGCTTCAAAACTCAGCTTAGGTTTCAAACTTAACTTTATAGTTAAACTTAGACTTAGCACTTTATTTTAGAACTATATTACTTGTTAGAGGTAGTTTGTGAGTACTTAAAGAGTACTCATGGTTGTTGTCCCTGGCTATTCCCCTGGCCAGACTATGAAGGAGACTATCAAGATGATGGCCAGCAGGACGGCTATGATAACTAGGACTATCTGCCTTCGTCAGCATTGCCTGTGCCCCTGAAGATGGACCCCACCGCTACGCTTATCTTTTATTTCCGCTGCTTGTTGTATTAAGACTGGATCATGAGATCCTTATTTGTGTAAGACCTTATGTATGGTTTGTAATGGATGATGTACTCTGATATCCAATCCGTTATGTCTCGCAAAAATGGTAATCCTGGGATTGTGAGGTATGGCATAATGGGCATCTGGGATTAAAGATCCGGGTGCAGACAGATTCTTATTAAGATTGGTCAACCTTTAACTTTGTGGACAAATATCTCATTTTCCCAAGTTTCTCAATTTTTCCCAAGAATCTCATTTTTCAAAGTTTCTCATCTTTTTTCAAGTTGTTCATTTTTTTTCCAGATTTCTCATTTTTCAAAGTTTCTCATTTTTTTCAATTTTCTCATCATGATTCGTGAATTCTTAACGTTGTGGTCAACTGTTCTCATTATTCCATGAAATTCACAAGTTTTGGTCAAATCGGGGTTGACCAAAGACTTTCGAGAGATTGCGAAAGCATCTGATAGGTACAACTGTTGTTCTGTGGTCCCAATGTGATGTACAACCACTCAAGCATGCAAATTTAAGGTCTCAAATTGTAGTTGTGGTACTTGCTTCACAAATGGTTCCATGTTTTTGAGTTTGACGGTTAAATTTTTGAATTTTTCAAACCAAAATGGCTAGATACAATGCTAGCATCACTAGCCACATGGGCATACACCCTTGTGCCAAATTTGAGTCCATTTGAAGATTGGTAGAAGACAACATGGTGCACAAGTGGCTCTTTCTAGTAGTCGGACATGATGGTTGACTACGCCACATTTGAGAGTGGACTGTTAGGGGGACAGTTTTTTGAAATTTTCTCATTTTTCATGCAAAGTATTTGCCACAGAGTGATCAAATTTGAAGGTTTCAATATATTTTGAGAATTTATCATTATTCTATGAAATTCACAAGTTTTGGTCAAACCAGGGTTGACCAGAGACTTTCGAGAGATTGCGAAAGCATCTGAAAGGTACAACTACTGTTATGTGGTCCCAATGTGATGTACAACCACTCAAGCATTCAAATTAAAGGTCTCAAACTGTAGTTGTGGTACTTGCTTCACAAATGGTTCCATGTTTTTGAGTTTGAGGGTTAAATTTTTGAATTTTCAAACCAAAACGGCTAGATACAATACTAGCATCATTAGCCACATGGTGATACACCCTTGTGCCAAATTTGAGTCCATTTGAATATTGGTAGATGAAAACATGGTACACAAGTGGCTCTTTCTAGTAGTCAGACATGATGGTTGACCAAACTACACCACATTTGAGAGTGCACTACTAGGGAGAATTTTTTGAAATTTGGCTCCAAGTTCTTCCTTCGGACCTTCTCAGCCCGCTAAAAGGCGAAAGAAGTCCGGGGACAAGACTGCCTCCAAGCCAGCAGGCAAGGCCCCAGCACGAAGGGCTCGGAAACCCAAGGAGGCCCAAACCTCGGATGCGTAAGTCATTCTTCCTTCTGTAACTTGCTCTTCCTTACATCGTTGTAACTTTTCTTCTGACATTATTTGATTTGGCAGGGCTCCGGTGGAGGTCCCTCAAAGTGGATCTAGCATCTCTTCACCTCTCCGACCTAGCCCTTCTCCCCGTCGCGATGACGAATCACGTCCGCTGAGCCCTATTCCAGAGGGTTCTGTGGCCGCTCCGGGTTCTGCTCCACCTCGGCAAGAGGAGGGTATCCTTGGAGCGGGGGAGACCGGCCCAGCCGAGGCGACGACATCCACCACTTCAGCATCGCCGCAAGCAGCAGCCACTGAAGCTACCTCGGCTCCAGCACCAGTACCAACAACCAGACCAGTACCAATACCAACTCCGGCATCAGCACTAACTCTGGCTGCAAAAACCTCTGCAGCGGCACCAAGTCCAGCAACAAGAGCACCAGCGCCTAGCTCCTCTGCCTCGTCTGAGTCTTCTCAACCTCGGCGAGGAACTACCCCAGCCGCTCCTAAGGGGAAATCCGCTGCGACAGCTTCCTCTTCCCAACAAGCCAAGGGCAAGAAATCTCCGGACGCTACCAAGCCAACATTGGTCGAGGCTGGGCAGCGTACCCTCGCATCAATGCTTCCCAAGAAAACTCTAGTGGCGAAGGACGCCCCTGCCGAGCCAACTGATGCACAGCAGATGGTTCTGCACACCAGCCCAGCCCTTGCCTTGATTGAAAGGAACGAAGCGCACGTGAAGGGCTTGGTGGCGCCCGATATGCCCACCGGTGAACGGTACCCTCCGAGCCTGATAGAATTTGTCATGAATTGGAATAAGGCAGAGGTAGTTCAAGAGGCTGATCTCCCAGAGAAGTTTGGCCCCGCCGATTTTTTCGCCCAGATGAACACAGCCGCAAAGGCAATTAACCTCGCCGGGCGGATGATGGAGGTACGTCGCTCGCCCTTTACATGCTGTAGATAATAACCATTAGTCCCCGAGCCTCCGGGGGAGTAACTTGTTACTCGGCCGGATGCTCTTTAGAAAACTAACGTAGCTCCATGAGAACTTCGAATATGCACACACCTAGAGCCGGGTTAAGTTCCACTTGGCCCGGATTTTAGTATACTTCGAATATGCACACACCTAGAGCC
This sequence comes from Avena eriantha, assembly GCA_910589775.1. Taxonomy (NCBI): domain Eukaryota; kingdom Viridiplantae; phylum Streptophyta; class Magnoliopsida; order Poales; family Poaceae; genus Avena; species Avena eriantha. Next base: position 132,115,456 of record OU342744.1, on the reverse strand, counting down.
GGGTTAAGTTCCACTTGGCCCGGATTTCAGTACACTTCGAATATGCACACACCTAGAGCCGGGTTAAGTTCCACTTGGCCCGGATTTTAGTATACTTCGAATATGCACACACCTAGAGCCGAGTTAAGTTCCACTTGGCTCGGATTTTAGTATACTTCGAATATGCATCGAGTTAACTTGTGTTTCTGTATCCCTTTCAGGTGACCACCAATCGCCGGAGTGCTGAATTGCAACGCTTGCTGGATACCGACAAGATGCTACGCGCAAAGCAAGCTGCACTTATCGCGGAATACGAGAAAAGGGGTAAATTTCTTCCTTAGCGCTTCTTCATTTTTCTTCATCTTCCTTTGCCGAACTAATCTCATCATTCGGTTTCCGCAGCTGGGGTGGAGGCTGAGAACATTATTATGCGGAAAAATCTGGAGCGGATCAAGGGTAAGTCATTTATGTCCGACCTTGCCGTGCTTTCCACTTCCTTTTCTCCTTGGCTCGGCAATCGTTCATACCTCGGCTCTGTCGGGCCAACACACTATTTCAGCATCGCTTGGAGATAGTGTGCCCGTGCCTGATATGATTCTGCATTTTCTCGAACAAGCAGGGCAGCACCAAGCCGAGCTTAAGAAGAAAGATGACGAGCTCGCCCTCCTCCGGACCAAGGATGATGAGATTGCTAGGCTCAAGGCTGAGATGGAGAAGATGAAGGCCCAGCACCAATCCGAACTTCAAAAGGCTGGCCAGAATTACAAAGAAGAGCGCGAGCGCCTCAACCTTGAGATCTCCAAGGATCAGGATCTTCTCAAGGAGCCGGCATCCAGCTTGGGTCGGCAAACGCTGAGCTTGAGCAGCTTCGGAAGAGACGTGATGACTGCACCAAGGAGTTGACCCGGATCCTCAGTCATATATCACGTAAGTTCCTTTCCCTTTTCCGACTTACTTCTCCGAGTTACTTCATATGTCTTTTTTTGACCTTCCTGCATTGCCTCGTTTCCAGGCAAATTTCCAGAAGGCACTCCTATTGCGAGCGCAGCAGTTGCCAACTTCCGCCGACAAAGGGGTACTCCGGCCGCTCCTGATGGTGAAGGGATTCCTTATGACCTGGAGGACCTGTTGGTCAGCTTGTCATCTCGCGTGGAGCTCATCAAAAATTATGGCAAGGACATCCTCGGCGTTGCAGCTCGCATCTTCAACATGTTCTGGCCCGGCGAAGATGCCCCGGAGACCACCCCACTTCTCATTGAGAAGTTAATGGAAACCGAGACTCAGCTTGACCTCTGGAGAGAGTCCGTTGGACGTGCCGCAGCTGATACCATTCTTCACCACATACTCACGTCGTATGAGAAGATTGATCTCAACCTCCTGACACGTCTGCGCACAGGATCCAGATGGACCAATGACCCGGAATGGGTAGCTCGGTGCCAGGCTTGCGCCCATAGCCTCATCGAATACGCTCCCATTCATGAATGGGTTGATGGGCCGAGCTTCCTGGAAGCTGCTGTAGACGAAGAGGTTGAGGATAATGAGGGTAGCTCAGACGGTGAAGAAGAAGATGACGCCTCGGATATTGAAGATGGCGAAGATGATGCCGAACTTCCTCCTGCTGCTCCTTGAGTGAAAAAACTCGAAAATTTATCAGATCCCCGGTATGCTGGGTGGAGTTGTATTCCAAACACATGTGATATTTTTCTACTAAGTTCTTATGCCGGATTAACTTGGGCGTAGTCCCCGAGTTTCTTTTTCTTGTTCGTTCAATCTCTTGGCTCGGTTCGTGTCTACCTTGATTCGGTTTTATGACTTACGAATCCGAGCTTCAAAAATTGTCTTAACAATACTGGGAAACTTTCGGACTTAGCTCAAAAATAAAACTGCATAATAACTTGAAAATAAATACAGGGTTAGTCCCAAAAACAAACGTCGGCTCGAATAAATTATTTTCCTTAGTCGTTTCTCATGTGCTACGCAATTCCAAACTTGTTCTCTTGCTTGCCATGAAGCCAATTCTTGTTGGACAGCAGCAAGTCGAAGAGTTGGGTTCTTGGTGCTCACACATTACTAATCCGAGTTAAGTAGAATAACTTATTCCAGCTGACGCACAAAATCAACAAACATTATTAAGGCAGTCCCCGAGTTACTGCTCGAGGTGCCAACACTTCATTGATAAGATCATTGCCGACATACATATCGACATATGAGATGACTTGGATACCTACACTTCTTAGCTAAGTGTAGAAAGGACGGAGTAGAGCTATATTCCATGGTCGCTTAGATTCCTCTCCGGACATGTCCGCCTTGTTCTTTTCCTGTGGCTTTGCATCTATAAGATAATAAGAATCATTGTACAATGCCCTGCTTACGATGAATGGCCCTTCCCATGGGGGGATAATTTATGCATGCCAGTAGTACGGTGTACCAACCGGAGCACCAGATCGCCTTCCCGAAAGACTCGGGGGCACACTTTCCGGCTATGATAGCGTCGGAGATTTTGCTGATATATGGCGGATCTGGACAGTGCCAGTTCTCTCGCTTCTTCCAGCAGATCAACATCATTTTGCCGGGCTTCTTGCACTTCGGCTTCTGTGTATTGGGTGACCCTAGGCGAATCATGCTCTATGTCGGCTGGTAATACAGCTTCTGCCCCATATACCAAAAAAACAGCGTATAGCCTGTTGATCGATTCGGAGTTGTTCTTAAACTCCATAGTACTGCTGGTAGTTCTTCTATCCAGCACCCCGCTGATCTTTGCAGCGGCTCAATGAGCCGGGGTTTTATCCCGGATAATACTAATCCGTTGGATCTTTCCACTTGTCTGTTCGATGCGGGGTGGGCTACCGAGGCTACGTCCAGCCGGATCTTCTTCTCCTGGCAGAAACGTGCAAATGCTCCTTCCGCAAAATTTGTGCCATTATCAGTTATGATACTGTGAGGATAACCGTACCTCAATATGATATCTCTGAGAAACGTTACGGCCGTAGCTCCATCACATTTTCTTATAGGCTTTACCTCAATCCACTTCGTAAACTTGTCCACCATTACCAGAATGTGAGTCATATTTCCCCTTGCTGGTTTGAACAGGCCAACCATATCCAAGCACCATACGGCAAACGGCCAAGTGATTGGTATGGTCTTGAGTTCCGACATTGGCATATGTGTCTTGGTAGCATACCTCTGACAACCATTACATTTTCTCACCAGATCTTCTGCTTGCTCTAAGGCACTTGGCCAGTAGAATCCGTGTCGGAAAGCTTTTGCTACCAAGGCTCGGGATGAGGCGTGATGCCCGCATTCCCCCTGATGTATATATCGGATGATCTCAAGCCCTTCTTCCGGGTCAAGACATCGCTGGAGGACATTGGTCACACTTCTTTTGTATAGTTTGGAATTGATGATCGTGTGGGCCTTTGCCCTCCTCTGTGTTTGCCTGGACAGCACTTCCTCAGTGGGTAACGTTCCATCTTTCAGGAATTGAAATATAGGTAGTGCCCAAGCTGGTATTGCTCGCACAGGGAATACATCCTCATCAATCTCCATCTGATCCACCGGCATAACTTCAACCGGATCACGCTGTGCAGTCCCCGGGTCTTGCGGAGCAGTCCCCGGGTTCAGTGAAGCAGCCCCCAGGTTTGCCGAGGCAGTCCCCGGGTTTTGCGCACCATTTCCCATGTCAATATCCATGGGCACAGCTCCCGATTCTGTGTCCTCCGGGACATAGATTGAGTCGGTTTCTGGGGAGGGCATGATGGATGGTTTCCTGAGGTACTCTAATGCTACACCCGGTGGAATTTCTTGTCGGGTTGACCCGAGCGTCAACAGCATGTCCGCAGCCTCATTTTCCACCCGGGGTACATGGTGAAATTCGCATCCCTCAAAGTAACTAGATATCTTCTGCGCATGAAATCTGTACAGTGCCATGTTTGGATCCAGTGCGTCCCACACTCCTGACACTTGCTGCACCACCAAATCCGAGTCGCCAAAGCATACGATCCGACGTATCCCAATCTCTTTTGCCACCTTGAGCCCGTGCACAAGTGCTTCATACTCAGCGACATTGTTTGATGCAGCGAAATGGATCTGTAGCACATATTTCAACTGGTCCTTCTTCGGCGACGTGAGTACAACTCCGGCACCTAGCCCGGTTTTGGTTTTTGATCCGTCAAAGTGCATTCGCCAATAGTTCGGATCTGGGAGTGGCGGTTCGTATTGCACCTCGGTCCAATCCACGAAAAAGTCCGCCACAGCTTGAGATTTGATTGCCTCTCTTCTGTCATATTGCGGCGCATAAGGAGCTAGCTCAATTGCCCATTTTGCAATTCAGCCACTCGCATCCTTGTTACTCATTATCTCAGATATGGGGGCCTCACAAATGACCCGGATAGGATGCTCCTCAAAGTAGTGCTTCAGTTTCTTGGCGGCCATGTACACGCCATATGCCACCTTTTGATAGTGTGGATAGTTCTGCTTAGAGGCTGATAGCACCTCGCTCAAGTAATACACTGGCCTTTGCACCGACTTACCTTCCTCGTCGCGCTCCACCACTATCACTGCACTTACAACTCGGTTGGTTGCGGCTATATAGAGCAACATTGGCTCCTTTGGCAGTGGTGAGGCTAGCACTGGTGCCGTGGCTAACATCTTCTTCAGGTGGGTAAAGGCTTCATCGGCCTGCGGCATCCAAACGAACTTATCCGACTTTTTCATGAGTTGGTAAAGAGGCAATGCCTTCTCTCCCAACCGACATACAAACCGACTTAACGAGGCCAGGCAACCTGTGAACTTCTGGACATCGTTAAGACACTTCGGCAGTTCCATTCGTTCGATGGCCCGGATTTTGGTTGGATTAACCTCGATACCTCGGCTGGAAACAAGAAAACTAAGCAATTTGCTAGCCGGGACACCGAAGGTGCATTTTTCCGGGTTAAGTTTCATCCGGAACCTCCTTAGATTCGCAAATGTTTGCCTGATATCGTCAAGGAGCGTTTTGCTTTCCTTGGTCTTGATAACCACATCATCCACGTACACCTGTACATTTTGACCTATTTGGTCGTGCAAACATTTTTGCATACATCTTTGGTACGTTGCCCCTGCATTACGTAAACCGAATGGCATAGTGCGATAGCAATAAGCCCCATACGGGGTAACAAATGCAGTATTTATTTGATCATCCGGATTCAGAGGTATCTGGTGGAAACCAGAATATGCATCAATGAATGACAACAATTCACATCCAGCAGTTGAGTCTATGACCTGATCTATTCTTGGCAGCAGAAATGGATCTTTTGGACACGCCTTGTTCAGGTTCGTGTAATCAATACACATGCGCCAAACCACTGCCACGTTCGGGTCATCCTTCTTCTTTTTCACCGGCACCGGATTAGACAGCCAATCCGGGTAAAGAACTTCCATGATAAATCCTGCAGCTAGCAACCGAGCTATCTCATCCCCAATGACTTTCCTCCTATCTTCGGCGAAGCGGCGGAGAGGTTGCTTTGCCGGCTTAGCTCCGGGTCTCACATTCAAAGAGTGCTCGGCCAACTCCCTCGGAACACCTTACAAGTCCTGTGTGGACCAAGCAAAAATGTCCCGATTCTCACGGAGGAAGCTGACGAGCTCGCTTTCCTATTTATCACTTAACCCGGCACCAATTGTTATGGTGCGCTCTGGGAACATGTCATCAACAGGAACCTTCTTGGTATCTTTCGTGGCCTGGAAGGAGACACTTCCATGCGGGTTACTCAGTGCCGGCATATACTGCTGCGCGGACTGAGCCAATGCCGCCACCTCTTGAATTTTCCTTTTTTCCTACGCAATCACCAGTGACTCGGCTAAGTTTGACCCGGCTGACGCACACTCCATGGAACGTCGGAAATCCCCTGCAATGGTAATCACCCCATTTGGTCCGGGCATCTTCATCTTCAAGTAGCTAACGTGACAACTTTCCATGAACTTGTTCAGGGCTGGCCTTCCGAATAATGCGTGGTAGGCACTTTCCAAGTTCACCACCTCGAACTCCAAATTTTTGGTTCGGCAGTTATCCCTTGTGCCGAACAAGACGTCAACCCGGACTTTGCCTATGGGCTCACAAGAAATGCTGGGCACAATACCATGGAAAGTTGTCCTCGTGGCCTGTAGCATGTTCCCCGAGATACCCAACTTGCGCATTGTGTCCGCATACATGATGTTAATGCTACTGCCATTGTCGATCAACACCTTTGAGAACCTTACGTTAATGCTAGGTCCAATGAGTGTCGGATCCAGCACCAACGCATACGAACCAGGGCTTGGCATGAGCTTGGGATGATCCCTGATGCTCTAGGTGATTTCCTGATCAGACCAAGGCATGTACCTCGTCACTGCAGGCATTACTGCATTCACCTCCATATGCCTACGCCGCAAGCTCTTTCTATCTGTTTCCTCAGTGGTCAACACACAATAGCTCTGATGGTGCTCTTTGTACTCGTTTCTCCCCTCATTTCCGGGGTATCTATGATCCGGCTGATGCTGATTTTCCACTTGATTCACTTCATCCCTTCTCTCATTGTTATCATACCTCGGCGGAGGGGGAGGCAACATTACCTGTTGCGTGTTTGCTCCGGAGAGCAATTGCTGCCGGGGTAACTCCTGCCGAGGCTGATCATTCTGGGGTGCCTCAGCATTCCCCGAACCACCTTGTTCAATCTTGCGCATCCACTCACATTGCCTCGTCGTATTGCCCGCTGGGTTATTCGGATTTGGCGTGTGAAACTTACACGGCTAGTCCAACATCGACTCATAAGTATACCTCGGACGGTCTTTCCTTTCTTGCCACTGCTTCTTTTGCTCTGGTGTCCAAGTCTTCTTTCCATCGTTTCTCGGAGTCCACTGCCCTCCAGTTTTTTTGCGCTGACTGCCCCCTGCTCCGGGCTGATCTTGATTCACAGTTGCAACTTGGTGTGAACCGTATCGATGATCCGGTCTATCATCTCTCCTTTTTCCTCTGTACTCATTCCTTCGGGATGATCCGGCCCCATCTCTGTGATAGTACTCACCGTTTGACTCGTTTGGTACGAGCCTAGGTTGAGTCGGATCACCCAAAGCATACGAATCTGCGATCCGGATCATCTCTGCCAATGTAGTTGGCATTTTCCTTTGCAACTTCCGCCACACGAGTTTCTCACAGTGCACCACCGGGTTAAAAACTCCCGATCCGTCTCATTTGGCCTTTGCTTGCACATAGCTATGGTTTGTGGCCTATTTGGCCTCTGATACGTACTCGAAAAATTGTTGATGAACATTTCCTCGAAATCTATCCAGCAGTTGATGCTTCCTGGTGACAAATTGTTCAGCCACACCCTTGTCGGTCCTTCCAACATCTGGGGTACATATCGTATAGCCCATCTCAAGTTGCCAGTGGCAATTTTCACAGCTGTAGCATAATTTATCAACCAATCCTCCGGCTTTGTACTGCCGTCATACGTCTTCGTGCCCCTGGGTAGTTGGAAGTTTGGTACCGGTGGCTCCTTCATGATCCGGGGTCCAAAACATGCTGCACCCGGTGGACCTTGACATTCAATTTATTCTGACCTATACAGTCGATCCAGTTTCAACCTGGCATCATCCGGCATCAAATCCCTGCTTCCCAATCTTGACCCTATCACATGATAGTCTGGCCTTGGGTATCCCGCGTTTGCTATTTCCGAGTCTCCATCATTATACCTGTCTTGCTCTCACGGAGCACCTCTTTGTTGCATACCTCGGCCGGCACTTTGCTCTTGCCTTGGTATATTCCGCTACTGCGGTTGTCCTGTTCCAGCCGAGTTTCGCTGTCCGGCATTGCCATTGACAACGTTCCCTTGACCGGCGTTACCTTGGTCGCGGTTACCTCGGCCAGCTTCACCTCGGCTCACACTCTGTCGATCATCATTTTTCTGAGCTTCCTTTCCTTTCCCTGCCCGCGTTGGGTCATAGGGGATGATCTGTTTGTTCCGTCTGGCCGAGGTTACTACCTCTTCTCTCCTTGGACCGCCATGAGGAGACGATGCGGCTCCAGCGGATTTCTCCGAGTTACCCACCACCGAATGGATGATCTTGGAGGCTCCATCTCTCTCCGGGTTAGCTCTAAGTAGTTCCTCGTTTTGCCTGTTCGCAATCTGAACCAGCTCATTAACCCTATCTTGTTGTCTTTGTCGAGCTTCACCCGTCAGACCCTCTAACTCGGACGCAGCTGCATCCGCTGCTCTGAGGTTCTTGGCCGGGGTACTATACCTCGGCAGCCCCACGGATAAACAGTTTTCTGATTCCTCAATTCCAATATCACCCTCTCTGTTCATCTCGCTCATCAGATTTCTTCCCTTCACTTTTGTAGCGTCAACCTTGTTCGCCTTTGCGTACTCACGCAGCGTCATATTCAACGACTCCTGTGCCGCGGCTATCTTTTTTGCGCCCTCTAGTATTTTCTGCCTAGTTTCTTCCAGCTCGGCCTGCGCTCGAGCCGGATCTACTGCTGCTACTACAGGGTTTGCCAAGCTATCCATTGCTTCCCTCAACATGTTCTCTGGCCTCTTAAGTGGAGGACCTCTACCTTTCCTCGGTGCTTAGGCGTTACCTCCGGATCTGGCGCCGGATCCTTGCTCGCGCCCGCACCTGCCGCAGTCATCATCACCTCTGCATGGTCCTGGGAGCAAGCGATACGTGCTCTGGGAACCACGGTAAGGGGTGGCTCCCCTGCCTCGACGACGTGACGCGGATGAACACACGACACGTCAACAGAAACGTAGACCTTGTGCGCGCCGAGCCTGACGAAGAGGCCATTGCGCAGAAGAGGACGCGTGCCGAAGCAGCCAGCGTTGTCGCTGACGAAATCCAGCGCTCCAAAGCGCTGAAGGAGCCCAGAGATGATGCGTTCGCCGGTGCCAATGATGCTTCCCGTCCGCATCTTGACCCCTGCTAGCGCCGCTAGCCCCACGGTGGGCGCCAACTGTCGTGGTGGTGTCACGGCAGATGCCATGGATAGGCTAAAGGTGGGGACTAATACACGCTAGGGGAATCCAGGGAGGGATAGTGAAGTGATTCTCCACACTGTTGTTTGTATTGCTCTGTTACCAAGATTACAAGTGCTCCTAGAGCTGTATTGGCGAGAGGAGGAAGAAGGAGCTCTCTTACTCTCACCCACAGATCACACCTGAAACCCTAGCCAAAATGGGACAGCAGAAAAAACCAACCCCTTCTACTGAAACCCTAGCCCCTCTTTTATAGAGGGAGCTCGGTCTCTGCCTAGGGCAAACATGGAAGCATATTCCTAAGAATATACTTCCCCCCAAAGTAGTAAGCCGACCGGGGTGCTTTTCCCCCGTGTCACACATGCTCTGGCTACGTGAGCCTCTGCGGCGCCCGCGTCAGCCGACATGGGCGTCGTCACCCTTGTCGGCCACGCCCCGGTGGTCCTGTCCTTGCTCGCTTCGCTCAGGTAGTGCGTACCGGGGCTTCTTTTGACCAGAGAGATTCCTTCCTTCTCCTAGAAGCTAGACGTGACCCGGATCATAGTTGATCTGTCCACACATGTTCCTGCATATTAGTAAAACATGCACTTCCGACTTACTGCTTAAGTCGGTTGAGACTTAGTTAGGCGAACGCCCCCTAGTCCGGGTTACCCCGTGATTCGGCCTGCCTTGAGGTGACCCGGACAGCATCTGCTTTAGCCTTGCCGAACCTCGGCTAACTCAGCCTTTATACCTCAGTGTGACCCTACCCGGGGGTATCCCCCCAACATTGGGTCAATACGTCATATGTACCTCGGCAGTCATCGACATAGTTCTCCTGGTGGTGTAGGAACGTTCGCTATCGGCAGATGAAAGAGTGAGGTCGCGATAGAACAAGACGACAGCGAGATGGGAGCAGGCGTTTGTGAAAGAGGGAGGACACGAGATCGTTAGGAGCTCCTATATAATAATGCTCCGATATTTGTGTCTACAGTTTTTGGAAAAGTAATAAGTATAAGACTTTTGCGTCTGATTGTGGGTCGATTCTGTAACATCCCAAAACTTCAATCCAAGCTTATCAAGATCTAAATCATCAAATTTGGGGTTAACAAAAACTTTTCCAAATTAAAAATGAAAGCATTCATGTGTATAAGCATTTAAAATAGGAATTGATTTGAATTGCCATGGTTCTGTGATTTTTTTGTTGTAAAATGTTTCTTAGGTGATTTAAACATCATCTACATCATTCCCAAACTTTTACCAAAGAAAATCAAATAAAAAACAATTAAAAAGGAGGAATGGTCATTTTGGCCATTTTAATCCACTACACTACTTTGAGTTTTCCTAGCACTAATTTCTTAACAGAAACAATTCATGATCCTTGCACCCCTTGCTAGTACACATAATGAGGTACCAAGGCCCACCTTTTGATCTGCTAAAAACATTATTTTACTTATTTTAATTGGCATGTGAAAATTGAATCCAATGCATATGCATAGATCACCCCTATTTCAAAAACCATCTTTTTGAGCTCCATTTTCAAAACCCTTGCAACGATAGACTACCTAGAACTAGTGGAGAACACCCAAAAAATTTGAAACCAAAATTCAAAAGTTTTCTCTTGTGGCCATTTCACCAAACAGGTTGCAGGCACAAATCTGGCCATATTCAAAACACTATTTTGAGCAGTGATTTTGGTCACCATTTGGGCCTAACCCTGTCCCCTTGTCCCCCCAGTGCTAACCCTACCCTTTGCTAGCCCGGCCAAACACTGTGCACACGACCAAATGGTCATGGCCATTTAGGCCGAGCATCTTGAGCACCCTCACCGGCGATATCGCGCCATAGCAGCCACTAGCCCTCTCACCTTGTCCAGCACATCGCCCGTGGTCCACCTCCACCGTCCAACCAGCCCTAGCCTAGAGATAGAAACCAGAGCGGCCAAGAACCGCCGCGCCCGGAGCTGGTCGACCATGCCGACGCCGCCCGCAGAGCGCGCACTGTCCCCGCGTGCACAGACCACCCCTCGGCCGCAGCCCGCGCCTATCGCTCGCCATGACCTAGGGAACACGCCAGACACCCCCGCTGGCCGCCCAACGCACCCCAGCCACCGCTCGATGTCAAACCCGCATCCTCTACTGTCCAGAGCGCGTGACGCTCCCGACCAGCACAGAGCTCGCCTTGCCGTGCCTTTAAGCCTCAGTGCACTGCCAGGAGACAGGCCACCGCCCCTACCTCGAGCCACACCGCTAGCCCCCTGTGCTGCCCTCGCCGGAGGCCTGCCCACACCGCTCAGTCTCATCGTCGGGCCTATATAAGCCGGCCTCCCCGGCCTCTTTTCTCCATGCGCACTCACTCCCCACCTCTCACTGAACCTCACCCACCCCTAGCCGACGCCGCTCGAGCTCTGCCTTGCCGGAATTGGAGCCGGAGCCGCCGCAGCAGGAGGAGAAGGGCGCCTGCGATTTAGGGCACCCCAAGCTCCGCCCCAACTGCGCCTCGTCTCGCCGTCGTCTTCCAGTCCGATTGCCTGCCTCACCGACCCTGCTGGAACCCTGGTACGCCCTCAGTCGACCCCCACCGCCGCGGCTAGGTCAAGTTCTCGTCGGAGTAATCCGTCGATGAGGATGAACCCCCACCGTTAGATCCCCTTCTAATCGTGCGGCCTAGAATGCTAGATACCGTTTCGGTATTTTTGTGTCGCTGACTGGTGCAGCCCGCATGTCAGTTGAGCCCCATGCCGCGGGGCGCGACTGGGTCGGCCCATGTTCTTTCCCGCGCTAGCCCAGCCATTCAAAATTGGATTTTTCTTTTAAGTTAAATCTAGTTTCTGTCCTCTAGTTTAAAAATTAATTCAGAGAGTTTTATAAATCCATTTTGCATGAAACCAATTTTGTCTGAAAGGTATTGAAATGATCTATACAAGCCCGTTGCATTTAATTCAATTAGAGTTATAGATCTCTCCTAATAAAAATAATAAACAGAAGTATTTGCAAATTGCAACATTTTTATAAAATGAACTAAGATAGGTTTTGAGCTGATTCCAACTCTCAAAAATCACATTTCATCATATCTATCTAAATATGTAATAATATCAAGGTTTACATGTAGTGACTCTGGACTAGTACCAAAATAATGCTATATAAGCATTTCTAGTCACTTTAAATCATTAAATAATAAACTTAAACCAAAGTAATATTGATCCAACCTTTAATTATCATTCCCATGTGTTAAGGTATGTGGTGATGACATGTGTCAATATGATCCCATATTTTAAGTGGAGAATATTAAATTCTAGTTAATTTTTCAATGAGTGGAAATTACTTTTCTAAAATAAAAAGGATGAAGCTATTGAATTAAACTTGTGATGCTTGTGATGATAATAGATCATCAAATGTGTGTCTTAGAATGCTATTTTGCCTAGTTAAGTATTGTTTGGTGATTGTGTACGCTGTATGTCTTTATAGACGATAGTACCGACCAAGCTTTCGAGGAGGAGGAGTTCTACCAAGAAGAAGAAGAAGAAGAAGAAGAAGAAGAAGAAGAAGAAAACTTCAACCACTGCACCAACCAAGGCAAGCCACCATTAATAATGCAAGCTAACACTTGCAAGTTTAGTGCTTAGCAAGTTGGGATCAAACTGGATGGTTTAGCAAAGATGCCTTAGGCATGCTTTGATCACACTCCTTTGACTATTAGTACCCCAAGTCTTATTTACAAGTTTTACCTCCCTTAGTTTACACAAAGTTCTTTACTTGTTTTGAAGGTAGCATAAAAAGTATAAAACTTGACCTATTTAGTTAAGCTTTAGATGTCATTCTATGGCATGAGATTGAACCCATCTTTTCCACCTTAGTGAACACTCTTAACTTAGTAGTTTAGAGTAGATCAAAACTTGAGTCACTTTAGATGGGAACACTTGGTGAAAATGATTTATGAAAACCTTGGAATGATGAGTCATTCTATTGAGATGTTTTGACATGTGTTGAGAAACACCAATGGTTGATGATGATGTAAATGTTGAGGCATGAGCCTTAACCCTTTTATAAAACTGATGGTTGGATTCGGATGCGATACCATTCCAAATTTACCGTACAACCACACTACCTGAATTGGGTAAGGCTTAGCTGGAAATTTATATGTATTAGTATTAGTTCCCTCACGGGAGAGATTTGAGCTGAGGCTACCTCTCATGATGTCCACCTATGCAGTGCCCAAGATGACTGATGGTCATGGTTGGGAGGCCATGCTCATAGGAGAGGTGCTTATAATAGGGTGTGTAAAGGGAAGGTTATGTTTGCTTATCTGCATACTAAGTATGATGATTCAGGGTTATCCCTGACAGATGTATCGAATCTTGTGGTGAAAGTGTACCACCTCTACAGAGTGTCAAACTATTCGAATAGCCGCGTCCGCGGTTATGGACAGTTGGAATGGCCATACTGTTTCGTTGTCAGATGTTTTCCAAATAACTTGAAATGAATAATGAATCTTGACTTGACCACAACAGGGTTGTGTTTATGACAATATCTTCCCAACTTAAGTGATTCTAGAGCTTTACTTTATCTTTCTTTGCTTCAAACCTCAGCTTAGGTTTCAAACTTAACTTTATAGTTAAACTTAGACTTAGCACTTTATTTTAGAACTATATTACTTGTTAGAGGTAGTTTGCGAGTACTTAAAGAGTACTCATGGCTGTTGTCCCTGGCTATTCCCATGGCCAGACTATGAAGGAGACTATCAAGATGATGGCCAGCAGGACGTCTATGATAACTAGGACTATCTTCCTTCGTCAGCATTGCCTGTGCCCCTGAAGATGGACCCCACCGCTACGCTTATCTTTTATTTCCGCTGCTTTTTGTATTAAGACTGGATCATGAGATCCTTATTTGTGTAAGACCTTATGTATGGTTTGTAATGGATGATGTACTATGATATCCAATCCGCTATGTCTCGCAAAAATGGTAATCCTGGGATTGCGAGGTATGGCATAACGGGCATCTAGGATTAAAGATCCGGGTGCTAACAGATTCTTATTAAGATTGGTCAACCTTTAACTCCGTGGCCAAATATCTCATTTTCCCAAGTTTGTCAATTTTTCTCAAGAATCTCATTTTTCAAAGTTTCTCATCTTTTTTTCAAGTTGTTCATTTTTTTCCAGATTTCTCATTTTTCAAAGTTTCTCATTTTTTTCAAGTTGTTCATTTTTTTCCAGATTTCTCATTTTTCAAAGTTTCTCATTTTTTCAAGTTTCTCATCATGATTGGTGAACCCTTAATGTTGTGGTCTACCATTCTCATTATTCCATGAAATTCACAAATTTTGGTCAAATCGGGGTTGACCAAAGACTTTCGAGAGATTTCGAAAGCATCTGAAAGGTACAACTGGTGTTCTGTGGTCCCAATGTGATGTACAACCACTCAAGCATGCAAATTTAAGGTCTCAAATTGTAGTTGTGGTACTTGCTTCACAAATGGTTCCATGTTTTTGAGTTTGAGGATTAAATTTTTGAATTTTTCAAACCAAAACGGCTAGATACAATGCTAGCATCACTAGCCACATGGTCATACACCCTTGTGCCAAATTTGAGTCCATTTAAATATTGGTAGAAGACAACATGGTGCACAAGTGGCTCTTTCTAGTAGTCGGACATGATGGTTTACTATGCCACATTTGAGAGTGGACTGTTAGGGGGACAGTTTTTTGAAATTTTCTCATTTTTCATGCAAAGTATTTGCCACAGAGTGATCAAATTTGAAGGTTTCAATATATTTTGAGAATTTATCATTATTCTATGAAATTCACAAGTTTTGGACAAACCGGGGTTGACCAGAGATTTCTAGAGATTGCGAAAGCATCTGAAAGGTACAACTACTGTTCTGTGGTCCCAATGTGATGTACAACCACTCAAGCATTCAAATTAAAGGTCTCAAATTGTAGTTGTGGTACTTGCTTCACAAATGGTTCCATGTTTTTGAGTTTGAGGGTTAAATTTTTGAATTTTCAAACCAAAACGGCTAGATACAATGCTAGCATCATTAGCCACATGGTGATACACCATTGTGCCAAATTTGAGTCCATTTGAATATTGGTAGATGAAAACATGGTACACAAGTGGCTCTTTCTAGTAGTCAGACATGATGGTTGACCAAACTACACCACATTTGAGAGTGGACTACTAGGGGGAATTTTTTGAAATTTTCTCATTTTTCATGCAAAGTATTTGCCACAGAGTGATCAAATTCGAAGGTTTCAATAGATTTTGAGAATTTCTCATTATTCTATGAAATTCACAAGTTTTGGTCAAACCGGGGTTGACCAGAGACTTTCAAGAGATTGCGAAGGCATCTGAAAGGTACAACTGTTGTTCTGTGGTCCCAATGTGATGTACAACCACTCAAGTATGCAAATTGTGATGGGTTCGTAGCATGGAAAACAAAAAATTTCTACCGCAAGAACGAACAAAACCTAGATCTAATCTAGATAAAAGCCAAGATCTAATCTATTAGACATGAGCAACGAGATAGATGGGAACTAACCCTCGTAGATTTGAAAGCGTTAACGAGATTAGATCTCGTGGTTGATGTAGTCGATCACTTGCCGATCTCAAGATCGTGTGGACGATCCTTCCGGCGTCGCGTTCCAGCAGCGCTTCCGCCTTCGGTCAAGTAGACGATCCTTCCGGCGTGGCGTTCCAGCAGCGCTTCCGCCCTTGGTCAAGTTGACGATCCTTCTGGCGCCGCAATTCGGCAGCTTCCGCAGTCGGTCACACGTGCGAAGTCGAAGCAGACCTTCCTCTCCCCGTTCCAGCGAGCAGCGGAGGTAGTAGATCTTCTCCACGGAATCCCAGCAGCACGATGGCGTGGTGGTGGTGGTGGAGTAGAGAATTCTGCAGGGCTTCGCCTATGCCTGTGCAGAATATGGTGGAGGAGAGAGGCGGCAGAGATTGGACGTTATGAGAGCGTTAGAGGAGGGGGCGCCCCCTGCCCCTCTATTTAAAGAGGGGATGGCGCCATGGGGAGGGGAGTCCTTGTAGGACTCCTCTCCTCCCTAGGCCGGCGGATTGGAGGTGGGGGGAGGAGTCCTCCTCCCCCACGAATCCGTATCTTGACCCACCAGGACTCCTTGATCCCTATCTTGATTTTCAAGAACTCTCCAAGATATCTTCCAGAACCTTCCGGAACATTCCGAAACCTTCTAGAATCCTCATACAAATACTCCGGAACATTTCCTATCTCATAAAATGATCTCCTATATATGAATCTTATTCTCCGGACCATTCCGGATCTCCTCGTGATGTCGCGAATCCAATCCGAGACTCCGAACAACATTCGGTCTCCAACGCACATTCCATATCTACTTAAAACAACTTCGAACCTTAAGTGTGTCACCCTACGGTTCGTGAATATGTAGACATGATAGAGACACATCTCATATCAATAACCATCAGCGGGACCCGGAGATCCATAATGGCTCCCACATACTCAACGATGACTTCGCGATCGATTGAACCATTTACATACGAAACTAATTCCCTTTGTCTCACGATACTATACTTATCCGAGGTTTGATCGTCGGTATCTCCATACCTAGTTCTACCTCGTTACTGATAAGTACTCTTTACTCGTTCCGTGATATGTCATCCCTTGTGATCCAGTCACATGCTTGCAAGCTAACTAGATGACATTCCACCGAGAGGGCCCAGAGCATATCTATCCGTCATATGGATGGACAAATCCCAATCTTGGTTCATGCGCTTCAACACATACTTTCAGAATACCCAATGACACTTTTATAACCACCCAGTTACGAAGCGGCGTTTGATGTCATCAAAGTATTCATCCGGTGATGGTGATTAACATAACCTCATGGTCGAAGGAATAGGTTACTATGTGATTGAAAGCTTACAGCAATACGAACTTAATGACTTGATCTTATGCTACGCTTACTATGGGTGTGTGTCCATCACATCATTCTCCTAATGATATGACCTTGTTATTAATCACATCCTAATGTCCATGATCAGGAAACCATGATCATCAATTAATCAACAAGCTAGTTCAACAAGAGGCTTACTAGGGACTCTTATATGTTTACAAAACACACATGTATCAGTGTTTCCTAATAATACAATTATAGCATGGGATGTAAACATTCATCATAAACACAAAGATATAATAATAATCACTTTTATTATTGTCCCTTGGGCATATCTCCAACAGTCTCCCACTTGCACTAGAGTCAATAATCTAGATTACATGGTAATATACCGAACACCCATGGCGTTCTGGTGTTGGTCATGCTTTTCCCTAGGGAGAGGTTTAGTCAATGGATCTGCCACATTCAGATCAGTGTGTACTTTGCAAATCTTTATGTCACCATCTCGGACATACTCGCGAATAGCGTGGAAACGTAGTTTGATGTGCTTCAGCTTGCTATGTGACCTCGGCTCCTGCGCATTAGCTATGGCACCTGTGTTGTCACAGTAGATGGCCATCGGGTCCAACGCACTGGGAACCACGCCAAGTTCAGTAATGAATTCCTTCATCCAAACGGCTTCTTGTGCAGCCTCCGAAGCAGCTATGTATTCCGATTCAGTTGAAGATTTTGCCACAACGCTTTGCTTCGCACTCCTCCAGCTCACTACAGCACCATCCAAAATAAATACGTAACCCGACTGTGACTTCGAGTCATCCGGATCGGTGTTCCAACTAGCATCGGTGTAACCATTTACAACAAGCTGTTCATCACCTCCATAAGAAAGAACCATATCCTTAGTCCTATTTAGGTACTTTAGGATATTCTTGACCGATGTCCAGTGTTCCACTCCAGGATCACTTTGATATCTGCTAGTCAAACTAACAGCATGTGCAATATCCGGTCTTGTACACAGCATGGCATACATGATAGAACCTATGGCCGAGGCATAGGGAATTTTATTCATTTTCTCTCTATCTTCTGCCGTAGCTGGACTTTGAGTTTTACTCAAGGTCTTACCTGACAACATGGGCACGAACCCTTTCTTGCTCTCTTCCATTCTAAACTTCTTTAGAACTTTTTCCAAGTATGTACTTTGTGAAAGCCCTATTAGGTGTCTTGGTCTATCTCTATAAATCTTGATGCCTAGAATGTATGCCGCTTCGCCAAGATCCTTCATTGAAAAACTATTATTCAAATAGGTTTTGACGCTATTAAGAAGTTCCATATCATTCCCAATCAACAATATGTCATCTACATACAGTACTAGGAATGCTACAGAGCTCCCACTCACTTTCTTGTAAATACAAGCTTCTCCATAAGTTTGTATAAATCCAAAGTTTTTGATTACCTTATCAAAACGTTGATTCCAACTACGGGATGCTTGCTTCAGTCCATAAATGGAGCGCTGAAGTTTGCATACCTTGTCAGCATCTTTAGGATCGACAAAACCTTTGGGTTGTACCATATACAACTCTTCCTCAATGTCACCATTAAGGAACGCCGTTTTGACATCCATCTGCCAAATCTCATAATCGAAATATGCAGCAATTGCTAACAAAATCCTCACAGACTTTAGCTTCGCTACTGGTGAGAAAGTCTCATCATAGTGAACTCCTTGAATTTGTCGGAACCCTTTTGCGACAAGTCGAGCTTTATAGACGGTAACATTACCATCAGCATCTGTTTTTCTCTTGAAAATCCATTTGTTCTCGACAGCCTTACGGCCATCCGGTAAGTCCACCAAAGTCCACACTTGGTTTTCGTACATGGATCCCATTTCGGATTTCATGGCTTCTAGCCATTTGTCGGAATCTGGGCTCACCATAGCTTCTTCATACGTCGCAGGGTCATCAGCGTTGTCCACCAACATGACGTTCAAGGCAGAGTCATACCAATCAGGAGTGGTACGAACCCTCGTTGACCTGCGAGGTTCAGTAGTAACTTCATTCGAAGTTTCATGATCATTATCATTAGCTTCCTCTTCAATTGGTGCAGGCGGCACCAAAACATCTCCCGGTGCTGCGCTACTCTCAAATCCGAGAGAAGGTTCAATAACCTCATCAAGTTCTACTTTCCTTCCAGTCACCTCTTTCGAGAGAAATTCCTTCTCAAGAAAGGATCCATTCTTTGCAACAAAAACTTTGCCTTCGGATCTATGATAGAAGGTATACCCAATTGTTTCTTTAGGGTATCCTATGAAGACACATTTCTCCGCTTTGGGTTCTAGTTTGTCAGGTTGTAACTTCTTTACATATGCTTCGCAACCCCAAACTTTACGGAACGATAACTTAGGTTTCTTACCAAACCACAATTCGTACGGTGTCGTTTCAACGGATTTAGATGGTGCCCTATTTAAAGTGAATGCGGCTGTCTCTAATGCATAGCCCCAAAATGATAACGGTAAATCTGTAAGAGACATCATAGACCGAACCATATCTAAGAGAGTTCGATTACGACGTTCGGACACACCATTACGCTGTGGTGTTCCCGGCGGTGTCAACAGTGAAAGTATTTCACATTTCTTTAAATGTATGCCAAACTCGTAACTCAGATATTCACCCCCGCGATCAGAACGCAGAAACTTAATCTTCTTGTTACGATGATTCTCCACTTCACTTTGAAATTCCTTAAACTTCTCGAAAGTTTCGGACTTATGTTTCATGAAGTAGACATACCCATATCTACTCAAGTCATCCGTGAAAGTGAGAACATAACGATATCCACCACGCGATGCTACACTCATTGGACCGCACACATCGGTATGTATTATTTCCAATAACTCTGTAGCCCGCTCCATTATGCCAGAGAATGGAGTCTTAGTCATTTTTCCCATTAGACATGCTTCGCATCTTTCAAGTGATTCAAAATCAAGTGATTCAAGAAGTCCATCTGAATAGAGTTTCTTCATATGCTTTACTCCAATGTGACCAAGACGACAGTGCCACATGTATGTAGAATTATCATTCAATTTAATTCGTTTGGTATCTATGTTGTGAACATGTGTATCACTACTATCGAGATTCAGTAAGAATAAACCATTCATCTCAGGTGCATTACCATAAAAGATATTACTCATATAAATCGAACAACCTTTATTCTCAGACTTAAAAGAGTAACCGTCTCGCAATAAACAGGATCCAGATATAATGTTCATGCTTAACGCAGGCACCAAATAACAATTATTTAAATTTAAAACTAATCCCGAAGGTAGATGTAGAGGGAGCGTGCCGACGGCGATCACATCAACCTTGGAGCCATTTCCAACGCGCATCGTCACCTCATCTCTTGCCAGTCTTCGTTTATTCCGCAGCTCCTGTTTCGAGTTACATATATGAGCAACCGAACCAGTATCAAATACCCAGGCACTACTACGATTACTAGTAAGATACACATCTATAACATATATATCAAATATACCTTTCTTCTTGATGTTGCCGTTCTTCAGATCCGCCAGGTACTTGGGGCAGTTACGCTTCCAGTGACCAGCTCCCTTGCAGTAGAAGCACTCAGTTTCAGGTTTAGGACCAGCCTTGGGCTTCTTAGCAGGTGCGGCAGCTTTCTTGCCGTCCTTCTTGAAGTTTCCCTTGTTCTTAGGCTTGCCCCGTTTCTTGAAATTGGTGGTCTTATTGACCATCAACACTTGTTGCTCCTTTTTGATCTCCACTTCAGCAGTTTTTAGCATGGAAGATAGTTCAGGCAACGTCTTGTTCATGCAGTGCATGTTGTAGTTCATCACAAAGTTCTTGTAACTTGGTGGCAGTGATTGAAGGAGACGGTGAATCCCCAATTCATTAGGAATCGATATTCCCAACACTTGGAGCTTCTTAGCGTACCCAGATATGGTGAGCACGTGCTCGCTAACGGAGCTTCCTTCTTCCATCTTACAGTTAAAGAATTTCTCGGAGGCCTCATAGCTCTCCATGGCCGCGCGAGTCTCAAAAATTAGCCTGAGCTCCTTAATGATCTCGAACGGGTCGTGGTGCTCAAAACTCTGTTGGAGCTCCGCTTCTAAACCGTACAGGATGGCACACTGAACTGTGGAGTAATGATTCTTCCGAGTGGCGAAAACATTATTTTCGTCATCGGTGGCATTATCTGCAGGTGGGTCACCTAGCGGTGCATCGAGCACATAGGTCAACTGACCAGCCCTGAGGACGATCTTCAGTCCACGGAACCAGTCCGTGAAATTGCTTCCATTGTTCTTAAGTTTTTCTTTCTCTAGGAACGCATTGAAATTGATGGAGGGGGTCGCCATAATCTACAACAATTTGCAAGTAGTTTAGACTAAGTTTATGACAAATTGAGTTCAAATTTAATTATTAAACTAACTAGGTGAACTCCCACTCAAAACAACATCCCTCACATTGTCTTAGTGATTACACGAACCAAGTCCACTACACCAAGTCCGATCTTCACGAGAGAAGATGTAGTTTCATCGGCGAACAATCTTCATGTTCATCATATCAATTATATGACTCATGCTCTACCTTTCGGTATTCCGTGTTCCGAGACCATGTCTGTACATGCTAGGCTCGTCAAGACAACCTTAGTTTCCGCATGTGCAAATCTGGCTTGCACCCGTTGTATGCACACGTAGAATCTATCACATCCGATCATCACGAGATGCTTCGAAACGACAAGTCTTAGCAACGGTGCCAACTAAGGGTGAACACTTTATTACTTGATATTTAGTGAGAGGGATCATCTTATAATGCTACCGTCGTGATCTAAGCAATACAAGATGCATAAAGGATTAACATCACAGGCAATTCATAATTAGTGTGATATGATATGGCCTTTTCTTCTTGCGCCTTTGATCTCCATCTCCAAAGCACGAACATGATCTCCATCATCACCAGCATTGCGTCAAGATCAGTGGCGCCGCTTCATGGTTGTCCATCATCGCCAGCAACTATTACAACTACTTGGAATAAAGCTATTACAAGATGAATAGACACGCAGGTCTTAACAGAATTAAAGACAACCATTAGGCTCCTGCCGGTTGCCATATTACAACAAGGATCATTGCATACATCAAATACAATCACAATCACATGTTGGCCATATCACATCACAAAACCCCTGCAAAAACAAGTTAGACGCCTCTAATTTTCTTTGCATGTTTTACGTGGTTTGGGGCTTTCGCATAAGACCGATCTTACCTACGAACAAGGACCACAACGTTGATACAAGTGTTGTCAAGATGCTCATTGTAAATTGAATCTTAACTATGGTGGGAGAGACAGACACCCGCAAAGCCACTTGTGCAAAGCAAGTTGCACGTCAAGCGTGGAGCAAGTCTCATGTGCGATGACATGTAATGTTAGCCCGAGCCGCTTCATCCCACCATGCCGCAAGATGCAAAGTACACACTAAGACACCGACAACAAAAGCATCAACGCCCACAAAACCATTGTGTTCTACTCGTGCAACAGATCTACGCATAGATACGGCTCTGATACCACTGATGGGTTCGTAGCATGGAAAACAAAAAATTTCTACCGCAAGAACGAACAAAACCTAGATCTAATCTAGATAAAAGCCAAGATCTAATCTATTAGACATGAGCAACGAGATAGATGGGACCTAACCCTCGTAGATTCGAAAGCGTTAACGAGATTAGATCTCGTGGTTGATGTAGTCGATCACTTGCCGATCTCAAGATCGTGTGGACGATCCTTCCGGCGTCGCGTTCCAGTAGCGCTTCCGCCTTCGGTCAACTAGACGATCCTTCCGGCGTCGCGTTCCAGCAGCGCTTCCGCCCTTGGTCAAGTTGACGATCCTTCCAGCGCCGCAATTCGGCAGCGCTTCCGCAGTCGGTCACACGTGTGGAGTCGAAGCAGACCTTCCTCTCCCCGTTCCAGCGAGCAGCGGAGGTAGTAGATCTTCTCCACGGAATCCCAGCAGCACGACGGCGTGGTGGTGGTGGTGGAGTAGAGAATTCTGCAGGGCTTCGCCTATGCCTGTGCAGAATATGGTGGAGGAGAGAGGCGGCAGAGATTGGACGTTATGAGAGCGTTAGAGGAGGGGGCGCCCCCTGCCCCTCTATTTAAAGAGGGGATGGCGCCATGGGGAGGGGAGTCCTTGTAGGACTCCTCTCCTCCCTAGGCCGGCGGATTGGAGGTGGGGGGAGGAGTCCTCCTCCCCCACGAATCCGTATCTTGACCCACCAGGACTCCTTGATCCCTATCTTGATTTTCAAGCAAACTCCAAGATATCTTCCAGAACCTTCCGGAACATTCCGAAACCTTCTAGAATCCTCATACAAATACTCCGGAACATTTTCTATCTCATAAAATGATCTCCTATATATGAATCTTATTCTCCGGACCATTTCGGATCTCCTCGTGATGTCCCGAATCCAATCCGAGACTCCGAACAACATTCGGTCTCCAACGCACATTCCATATCTACTTAAAACAACTTCGAACCTTAAGTGTGTCACCCTACGGTTCGTGAATATGTGGACATGATAGAGACACATCTCATATCAATAACCATCAGCGGGACCCGGAGATCCATAATGGCTCCCACATACTCAACGATGACTTCGCGATCGATTGAACCATTTACATACAAAACTAATTCCCTTTGTCTCACGATACTATACTTATCCGAGGTTTGATCGTCGGTATCTCCATACCTAGTTCTACCTCGTTACTGATAAGTACTCTTTACTCGTTCCGTGATATGTCATCCCTTGTGATCCAGTCACATGCTTGCAAGCTAACTAGATGACATTCCACCGAGAGGGCCCAGAGCATATCTATCCGTCATATGGATGGACAAATCCCAATCTTGGTTCATGCGCTTCAACACATACTTTCAGAATACCCAATGACACTTTTATAACCACCCAGTTACGAAGCGGCGTTTGATGTCATCAAAGTATTCATCCGGTGATGGTGATTAACATAACCTCATGGTCGAAGGAATAGGTTACTATGTGATTGAAAGCTTACAGCAATACGAACTTAATGACTTGATCTTATGCTACGCTTACTATGGGTGTGTGTCCATCACATCATTCTCCTAATGATATGACCTTGTTATTAATCACATCCTAATGTCCATGATCAGGAAACCATGATCATCAATTAATCAACAAGCTAGTTCAACAAGAGGCTTACTAGGGACTCTTATATGTTTACAAAACACACATGTATCAGTGTTTCCTAATAATACAATTATAGCATGGGATGTAAACATTCATCATAAACACAAAGATATAATAATAATCACTTTTATTATTGCCTCTTGGGCATATCTCCAACAAATTGAAGGTCTCAAATTGTAGTTGTGGTACTTGCTTCACAAATGTTTCCATGTTTTTGAGTTTGAGGGTTAAATTTTTGATTTTTTCAAACCAAAACGGCTAGATACAATGCTAGAATCACTAGCCACATGGTGATACACCCTTGTGCCAAATTTGAGTCCATTTGAATATTGGTAGATGAAAACATGGTACACAAGTCGCTGTTTCTAGTAGTCAGACATGATGGTTGACTAAACTACACCACATTTGAGAGTGGACTGCTAGGGGACTTTTTTTGAAATTTTCTCATTTTTCATGCAAAGTATTTGCCACAGAGTGATCAAATTCGAAGGTTTGAATAGATTTTGAGAATTTCTCATTATTCTATGAAATTCACAAGTTTTGGTGAAACCGGGGTTGCTAGAGACTTTCGAGAGATTGCGAAAGCATCTGAAAGGTACAACTGTTGTTCTGTGGTCCCAATTTGATGTACAACCACTCAAGCATGCAAATTGAAGCTCTCAAATTGTAGTTGTTGTAGTTGCTTCACAAATGGTTCCATGTTTTTGAGTTTGAGGGTTAAATTTTTAAATTTTTCAAACCAAAACGGCTAGATACAATGCTAGCATCACTAGCCACATGGTTATACAACCTTGTGCTAAATTTGAGTCCATTTGAAGATTGGTAGATGAAAACATGGTACACAAGTGGCTCTTTCTAGTAGTCGGACATGATTGTTGATCAAAGTACACCACATTTGAGAGTGGACTGCTAGGAGGATTTTTTTTGAAATTTTCTCATTTTTCATGAAAATTATTTGCCATAGAGTGATCAAATTTGAAGGTTTCAATAGATTTTGAGAAATTCTCATTATTCTACGAAATTCACAAGTTTTGGTCAAACATGGGTTGACCAGAGACTTTCGAGAGATTGCGAAAGCATCTGAAAGGTACAACTGATGTTCTGTGGTCCCAATGTGATGTACAACCACTCAAGCATGCAAATTGAAGGTCTCAAATTGTAGTTGTGGTACTTGCTTCACAAATGGTTCCATGTTTTTGAGTTTGAGGGTTAAATTTTTGAATTTTTCAAACCAAAACGGCTAGATACAATGCTAGCATCACTAGCCACATGGTCATACACCCTTGTGCCAAATTTGAGTCCATTTGAAGATTGGTAGAAGACAACATGGTGCACAAGTGGCTCTTTCTAGTAGTCGGACATGATGGTTGACTACACCACATTTGAGAGTGGACTGTTAGGGGGACATTTTTTGAAATTTTCTCATTTTTCATGCAAACTATTTGCCACAAAGAGATCAAATTTGAAGGTTTCAATATATTTTGAGAATTTATCATTATTCTATGAAATTCACAAGTTTTGGTCAAACCAGGGTTGACCAGAGACTTTCGAGAGATTGTGAAAGCATCTGAAAGGTACAACTACTGTTCTGTGGTCCCAGTGTGATGTAAAACCACTCAAGTATGCAAATTGAAGGTCTCAAATTGTAGTTGTGGTACTTGCTTCACAAATGGTTCCATGTTTTTGAGTTTGAGGGTTGAATTTTTGAATTTTTCAAACCAAAACGGCTAGATACAATGCTAGCATCACTACCCACATGGTGATACACCCTTGTGCCAAATGTGAGTCCATTTGAAGATTGGTAGATGAAAACATGGTACACAAGTGGCTCTTTCTAGTATTCGGACATGATGGTTGACCAAACTACACCACATTTAAGAGTGGACTGCTAGGGGGACATTTTTTGAAATTTTCTCATTTTTCATGCAAAGTATTTCCCATGGAGTGATCAAATTTGAAGGTTTCAATAGATTTTGAGAATTTCTGATTATTTTATGAAATTCAGAAGTTTTGGTCAAACTGGGGTGGACCAGAGACTTTCGAGAGATTGCGAAAGCATCTGAAAGGTACAATTGTTGTTCTGTGGTCCCAATGTGATGTACAACCACTCAAGCATTCAAACTGAAGGTCTCAAATTATAGTTGTGGTACTTGTTTCACAAATGGTTCCATGTTTTTGAGTTTGAGGGTTAAAGTTTTGAATTTTTCAAACCAAAACTGGTAGATACAATGCTAGCATCACTAGCCACAGGGTGCTACACCCTTGTGCCAAATTTGAGTCCATTTGAAGATTGGTAGATGAAAACATGGTACACAAGTGGTTCTTTTTAGTAGTCAGACATGATGGTTCACCAAACTACACCACATTTGAGAGTGAACTGCTAGGGGGATTTTTTTTTGAAATTTTCTCATTTCAATTTTTTATAGCAACTATGTAAAACTTACATATACGAAGTAAACCAAATTTTTAATAAATTTTTTGCCTCTAATTTTTGTTCCCTCCTTTTTCTGCCTCACTCGACCGCCAAAATTTAAAACCCCGCAACATTAGAGTGGCGCACGAATCCCTCCCACGATTTGCGTCTCATCTTAACTCCCAAAACCCATCCCCCTCTGGCGCCTCATCCTTCTCCTTCCCCGGATCCGATCTCGTCCACGAAGGATCAGAACTCGTCGCCGCATCTGATAGGCGATCACCTTGGCCGATGCCATGATCGGGACTCTTCGCAGCGGTAAGGCACGCGAACCATTGAGGTCTAGACCGAAGAAGAAGCCCAACGTCAAACGATGGTCAGGTGATAATTCAATCCCCCGATCCTTCTCATATGTAGTAGATGTGCTAGAACCATTCATTACAAAGTGGTTAAACATCTTGTTTCCATAATTCTAATTAAAATATTAGCAATCTACTCCCTATATTGTTTTCTCGCACACACACAATGATATTGTTTCGCAGTAGACAAATTGAGTTCAGTCTACTCCCTAGAGTAAATCACATTTGTAGAGATAAAATTGTCGAGACTTTGTAATTAATGATGTAATCTGCTGTTGAGCAGTAATACAATTGTGACCATCCCTTGTCAGGCGCCGAAAAACAACCAACTAATCCGTATGAGGCAAACAAGTACAAATATTTGGAAGAAAATAAAGCTCGTATGATGGAAGTTTTGAAAGAAGCGCAAGCCGCCAGAGGTTTGCCTCTAGAAAATATAGAAGAGGTAGCACATAAATTCATGTACAGTGGAATTTGCAAAGTGATAGAGGCCACCAAAAAAAGTAAACAAAAGGATGCTAACCACACTCAACCAGACCCTACATATGAACCCAGTGCTGAAGAAATGGCCACAGCTAATGACGAGCAGACTTCAGATGACGAGGACTAGAACATCAGTAACCCTAAAACAAAGGTTATCATGTCTTCTTTTCACTGAATTTTAATCCCTCTAAAGTACTATAGTTTTTTTACTAACTGTTATTTAAAAAAAATAGGCTACTGACGCTACATCAACTGCAGCAAAGAAGAAGTCTGCAACAACAACAACTGTACCTCAATATACCGTAACCACTAGATCAAGAGCACCTCATGTCACAGAAGCAACTGAAACTATTGCATGTCAGACCTCTACACGCCTAGAGGGTGAGAACATAGAAGTTCAAATCTCACCAATGTTGAACCTAACATCTAGAGGGAGCAACTCACCTAACGACAATCAACTTGTCATTACAAAACAGAAAGGTATTAACTATTGCACTTAAATAATTGTACTTATGGTTAGTCCTATAATATATACTCTAATTTTTTTACTTTCTTCGTACCATGTTTTAGAGGTAACTTCTTCAGGTTCAAAGCGAAAGCGTGGAGAACGTGGAATTTCCATGGTCCATGGTCTGTATGACTACACTAGAAGAAATGGTGGGAATAAAATGAGAATTGAATTTACTGAGGGGGTTACAAGGCCCAAAAATCCTCTTCAAGCAGCAAAACTAAGCTTTGAGGTCGGAATACAAATCCGAGATAAAGTGTATCTGGCAACCAACTGGAGTCAATATAAAAAAGATGAGACTCTGAAAGATGTTATTCCAGCTGCTATTCGCAAAGTAGCGGTGAGACCTAACTCTACAATTTTACACCATAGCTATATATCTTGTCTACCTATGTAACTACATAATATGCATCTCCAATTTTCAGGGAAATTGAAATGGACACAAATGATGTAGTGACCAAGACAGTGTGCACTAATATTATACAGAGTAGTATGCGCCAACTATGCTACAAGCTTAAGAAGGAGAATTGGGACAAGATTAAAGATATGAGCCCTAGGAAGCATATAAGATGAAGCCAACAAATGTACTAGAGAGAAGTTGGAAAGATCTTGTGGACATATTGTTTGATGCCCACTATCAGGTACTAACAATTACACTTACAAATACTCAGCACATAAATCTCTACTGCACATAAAACTCACAAGTTCATACTCAAATTTGAGAAATGTGTGTGAAGAATCAAGTGAACAGAGAAGCTGTGAAGAAGAACCATACAACTAGATCGAGATGTTTCGTTGCACACTATGAAGCTCTTGTACGTTTTTTGAGTTCATATATGAAACAATTGTTCTACCAAACTTAGTATAAAATTTGCTAACTCATGTTCATAATTCCAATTTTGTGTAGAACTCGGAGAACTTGGAGGAGGTGACATCTCCAATTGAATTCTATAGACTTACTCACACTAACAAGGAAGGCACCATGACTACGGAAGCCAAAGATGCTTATGTAAGACATTTTTAATACTGCTGATATTTTGTAATGAATAAGCTTTCTACTTTAATATTTCTTATGCTTTCATTTGAACTTATTTGCTGGATGCAATGATGACCATGAAAAATATACCACGCTTAGAAGATGAGACTGAAAAAACTGAATTGTGGATTAATGAAGAAGTCTTGAAGGAGACGAGCACAATGAGCTCGAGCACAGGCACGTTCCTCTCAAATTTGGGAGTTGGATAAATCTCAAGGAAGAGCACTGTGCCCACAGTACGCATCCGAGAACTAGAAAACAAGCTTGCTAAACAGGAGGAACAGTCACTCCTCGCAGCTGAAAGGTACAAACAAGAGATGCAGGAAAGGATGGAAGCCCAGGATAAAAGATTTGAAGAAATGAAAAAAACAAGAAGAGGACCATGCAGCTCTGATGAAGGCACAAGAAGAGAAAAACAACGCAACTGAAAAGAAGCAGCAAGAATTAGAAGCCACACTTAGTTTCATCTTAAGGACATCACAGCAGCAATGACAGGGCAACAACTCAATAGCACCTCCATCTTGATGAAATTGTTCATCAATATGATTTACTTAGTTGTTTCTTCATGTTAAAACTATTGCACAGAATTCTATCGCCGCCATTTTATATATTGGTTCTAAATTTTATTTGTCTGTATGATATTTTTTTCATTTTTTGCATAATTATTAACGTAACAAAAATACTGACACCATCATCAAATCGTGTACACACCTGTCCGAACCGTCTTGGTCCCACCTGTCAGAACCCTCCAGGTCCCACCTATCTGAACCCTATGGGTCCCACCTGTCCGAGCCCTTGGGTCCAAGCTGTCCGAATACCCTTGGTCCCACCTGTCAGAACCCTCTGGGTCACACCTGTCAGAACCCTCCGGGTCCCACCTGTCCAAACCCTCTAGGTCCCACCTGTTCGAGCCATCTTGGACCCGCCGTTGGTCCACCTGTAAGAACCACTTGGTCCCATTGGTCATACCACGTCAGTAAACTGCAATAAATTAACCAAATGCCACGTCTGTAATGATGACCTTTCCTACACTCGTTTCTAATTTACGATGACAAACTTTTCATATATATCATGACAAATATTTCCGTCACTGATTGCACACGATTATTGACAAAACTAACATCGTCAACTAATATAAGTTAAACAATGACAAAAAAACAAACCGTGGTTATGGATTTTTTTATGACGCGGCTTTTATGACAAAATTAGTGGCACCCCATTTTTGTCAACAGAATATATTTATTGACAAAATATGGATATTAAGTGAAAAAAGGGGTCTTTCACTAAATACGATTTTTGTTGTATTGTTAGTTCCATCATGCTTCTTCATAGTTTGCTGGTATGTCTTGTTCAAAACATGACAAGTGAATCAATGATATAATTCCGCAAACTTGTAGAATATATAGTTGAATCCTACTTTCTTTAGTAAAAATATTTGCTGAAACTTCATGATCGTTATCATTAGTTTCTCCTCTATATCTAGAGTTCGATTTCACAGAACAAATTCCGCTATGCCACTCAACAATCCGGAGGCAAGGTCAAATACATCATTTCTACAAAGACTTGTTTATTCACCACGATTTCAAATTATCAAAATCTCCAGAAACTCGAACGTGCCATAACTCTTATGGTGTTCTTTCCATGAATCTTTAGATGTTCCTTTGTATTTCAACCGAGTGTTTGGTCATTTCGATCTCTAACTCTAAACAAAAACTATAACCCCGATAAGAGATAATATTATACCATATGTATCTAATACATAATGATTATGATATTCAAACATTTCAATATAGTTTGAATTCGTCCAATTGTCATAACTTGCGAAACATCTTTCACAAGTCCCTTCTATGCTAAACTTAACTTGAATACCTTAGTTATATCGATCAAATCAAAGAGACCTTGTATTCTTGTTAATTTCAATATCCTCTTCATTCTGAAATCATTTGAACAATTCAAAAATAGTTTCAAACTTATGTTTCAGTAAGTAAATACTCATATTCACTTAAATTCACAATAAAATAACGATTTCCACTATCTTGTTGAAAATGTGATACATCACTATGTATAAGATTCAACATTTCTTCGCATATCACTGTTTTACCAGAATGCGGAGTTTTGGTCATTCTGCCTAATGAGGCATGGCTTTGCAAAGTCTCTAGATTAAGTATTTAAGACCCTGATCTTCATTAATATGAAATACATGCAATAACCAAAATGACATAAACTATTGTGTCATATTAAACTTTGGATGTCTTTTAGCATTCTAATCCTTTATAAATGTTTAAATTATTATCATTGACACAGTGATGAGAATAACTCATTTATACTCATAATGTCACTATAATGGTATTATTCTTAAGAACAGTACAACTGGCTTGTAATTTATTCATATGAATAATTATCTCGCCAAAAGCAAGACACACAAACAAGAATTAGAAAATTATAATCAAGCCTACTATCCAAATAATAAACCTTGAGGAAAGGGGACGATGTCGACCATCAACTATTTTGCCTATCATCATCTAGCCACATTGCCTCAATTCTAGCAATTCTCAAGTAGACCATCCTATTTTCACAAAACGGGACAAGTATCCAATACTTTGTAAACTACAACGAGTTTTTGCAAGAATTACATTTATAACTTTGTACATATAATATATACCCTTTTCATCCATGACATCCATTACAATCGTTGCGGAGTCATCGGACTGTCTCCTAATGGTTATTGTATCAAGAAGAGAAGATCATCTAATTACAAGGATATCCCTCAGGCGTGGGTATTAATCTATGAAGTTAGACCCCTTTTTGCTAAGTTCCACATCAAGCAAGAAATTTCCGATGGTCGCAAAGGACCTCAATGGGATAGGCCATGATCTACTAAGATATTCGCAAATAGACATCTAGACTAAGTTCATAATATAAGTCAATCCTAATTGAGCTCCCACTAAAATTGCCATCCCTTGGAGGATTTAGTGATCACACGATCCCAGTCCGCTACACCACCCCTGATCGTCACGGTCGGCAATGTAGTTTCAAAGGTAGACATTCCCCAGTGCCAATCACATAATTCATGTGACTCATGCTCGATCTTTCGATCTCTTGTGTTTTGAGACTATGTCTACACATGCTAGGCTCGCCAAATTAACCTTAGTGTATTTGCGTGGCACATAGATGGCTTGTTACCCACACAGTATGCGAACATAGATATGTCTAGCCCCCGATCATCACGGACAGCTTCATAACGACAAACTTTCTTGGTGTTTGCACACATAAGGGAGAACATATTCATTGGAATTATTAGGGATTATCTTATTTGCTACTGTTGAGTATCTAATACTAGCATACAATAAGATGTAACAACAGGTATTAACATCACATGCATATTTTGTGATATGATATGGCCCTTCTCATTGCGCCTTGATCTCCATCGAGCGCTTCGGCATGATCTCCATCTTGCCACTGGTTTGACGCCAAGTCCATGACTCCACCACCAGGTCATCCATCAGAATGATGACTATTACTATACTACTTAGTAATAGAAAAGTAAACGATTTTACCTTCATAACGACCAATACCATACCATAACACATACCCTCCCGCAAAACAAAGTTAGACGCCTACTTTATCTTTTGCAAGTTTTACGTGGTTGTTAGGGCTTTCGCAATAGAACCATTTCTAATCTACGAACTTCCCAACCATAACATGGATCCAACAGTTGTCTGTACTACACCCCTTTCTGGGCCCTCAGTTGTAAATGCTATATCAACTATTGAATGAGAGGCAGACACCCGCTAGCCACTTATACGGGACAAGCTGTATGTCGAGCGTTGAACCAGTCTCGCGTACGAATACATGTAAGGTTGGTCCAGGACGCTTCATCAAACAATACCGCGATATAAAAAAGTACATGTTAGAGGGTAACAACTAAGGGATGAATGCCCACACAATACTTGTGTGTACTGGCCGTACAACACTCCTACGCATAGATCGGCTCTGATACCACTGAAGGGTTCCGTACCATAAAACAAAAAAAAATCCTACGATAGAACTCTCTAACGCCCATTGTAGTAATGCAGCAATGACTAGACCGTATAGAATATATATCGTTGTAGACTGTACGCGGTTAACGTTCCGAGGGGAACGTGGTTGAAGTAGTCGAACACGTGGCCGATCTCAAGGTCACGAAGCTCCTCGCAGATCACCCCTTAATCCATCTTCATCATGCAGCAGCTCCGGCTCACGACATCCAAGGTGCCCCAAGTGTGGCCCCTCGCGGTTATGTACACATATGGTGTATGATGACGATCTTCGGCTCCCCGATCTCGCCAAGAGTGTGGAAGTAGATCTTCGGCTTATAATCCCTATAACGCAACGGCGTGCTGCAGGTGCGCCGTCTCTTGGCCTGATAGTTCTTTCTTGGAACCGTGCCAACGCATCGAGACAACAATGTAGAGAGAGAGGGAGGAGGAGTTCTCTAAGGAAAATGCTTTAGAGAACATCTTAGATTGTTGTGTTTAATTCCATCCATGAGCACCCCTTTATATTGGGGGAGGGGGTGTGCTCTCCCCATTAGGTTAGCCATATGGGATTAAAAGGAAAAGGTAATATCAGGAAAAAGAACACACAGCCTGGATGGGCCAACTCCCTAGCCCAACAAGCAATTTAGGCAGCAACTCGGGTGGGCATGGGCACCTCCCGGGCGACCCAGCACGCCAAATGTCGGCGGCAGCAGCGAGTGGCCCGGGTGGGCCGGCTGCCCACCCCACGGCCCACGCGCGCCCTCGCGGCCTGTTTGACCTCGGTCAGCGGCAGCAGCTCGGCTGCCCCGGGTGGGCCTGCCCAGTGTGTCATCCTAGTGCGGCTCCAGCGCGTGGCGGCAGCGACTGCGTGCCACCCCCTAAGCAACATTTTGCCCCGCCCGCCCCGCTGTCTGCCTGGGCCAGTTCAAAACGGCCCAGCAGCAGCTGTGGCTATTTCTTCTGTTTCTTTTTCCTTTTATCGGGTGGCTTTCTCCTGGGCCAATTCCCTCCGGGGTATTGGCCTAATGGGAAAGTTGCCCCATAAATTTTAATTTTAATATTTATTTAGTATATATTAATTTACAACTAACATATAATAAATGTATATATTAAATTTCCATTTATCCGAAAACACTTTTCGGCCTTTTCCTTATTTCTTTCTCCGAGTTACTTCAGATCTCTTCGCGGAACAATTCCGACTTTCTTTCTCTACTGTGATTCCAGCTTACAGAGTATCTCTGGATCATCGTACCCTTAAGTGTATTTCCCCATGGCTCGGGAATGGCACAGACATGATCTCCATCAATGATCATTAGAGGGACCAGGATGCTCATAATGACCCATGTGCATTGCACGATGATAATGTCGTTTGAATCGTAAAACATTGAGTCCAATTCTCTGTGTTTCTCTGATACGACTTATCCGAGATCCGATCATTGGTATCACATACCTTGTTCGATCTCATTACTGAAAAGTTTTTTTACTTGTTATCGCGATATTACATCCCTGTGACCTAGTCACATGTTGCAACATTTACGGATATAATCTCACCAAGCCGGCCATATGTATCTTACCCATCACGTGGGTGAATAAATCCCGCTCTTGAGTCATATGTCATCTACTGTTCCTCTGGAATACCTAACGTACACCTTTATGATCACCGTGTCACCAAGTGATGTTTGATGCAGTCAAGGAAGCCTCGGGAGACAGTGAGTAATATGATCTCACGGTCTAAGGAGAAGGAGACTACGTTTCTAGCTATTGCAAATGAACTCCATGTGACTTGATAGTGTCGCAATCTTTGGGTGATATCTATCATATCATTCACCAATGATATGATCTCGTTGTCAATTGGCATAAATGTCCCATGATCAGGAAACCTTGATTATTGCTTAACCAACGAACTAGTATAAATAGAGGCTACTAGAAACTTGGTTTGTTTCATACCACACCTATAATAATGTTTCCATTTGATACAGTTATAGCACAATATGAAACTATTATAAACTAACTGAGATATGATAATAAAAACCCATTATTATTTGCCTCTAGGGCATAACTCCTTCAGCGCTCTCAGCCGCCTTGCCTGCAGCTTACTCCCACATGGTCACCCCATTGTTTCCATCGTCGACGCCCTTGCGTCACAGGACCTCGTGTTTCGTACGCACACAAGGGTCTCTGAGCCTGCGACTACAGAGCTCCAATTGCTACACGGTGCACTCAGTCATTCGGACTAGCAACCTTCGGAATCAATACAATAAAAGTTTTGTTGATATCTCTGAGGTCTTCTTCTCCCCTCAACACCTGTAGTACTGCCGAGGTCACTTCTTCACCACATAACTCCCAATGGAGCTAGAAAAAATGTGCCGGAAATCCATCCAGTCCAGGAGCCTTCGTAGGGAACATCTCAAACAAATCCGCCTTCACCTCACTTTGTTTTATCTCAGCTATAAGACTATCATTCATTGACCTAGTCAATTTGCGAGGAATAACATCAAGAACTGGATGCATATGGACCTGTTCCTTGGACATGTATAGGCTGCCATAGAAATCTGTAGTTAATCTAGCTAGCTCTGCCTCATCCTCGGTCACCACACTGTCAGGTCTCTTTTATCTCTTGATTAATTTTTTTCTTCCGTTGGCTTGCCCTTAGGTGAAAAAAACCGTGTATTTTTGTCCCCTTCGGCTAACCCTTGAATTTCAGATCGCTGTCTCCACATAGTTTCCTCTCTGAAACGCAACTCAACAAGCCGATCAACAATTTTTATCTCCACATGAGAAGGCCCTACTCGAGTTGGGTCATACCTCAAACCGTCTAGCTTGGTCGTGAGATCTTTAATCTCTTTGTGGACATTTCCAAAAGTTTCTCTTCCCCGCCCTTCTAGGTTACCCGATAAACCCTGAAGCTTATCAACAATATCTTGCATGGATGTTGCTTTACCTCCTTCCTGCCATTAAGAAGATAGCATTGTGGAGTAGTCCTCATGAGATTCCCACATCATCCCATACCTGAAAGGCTTTTCTCCCCTCGACCTGCTTCGTATCATTTCTTTCCATTTTATGTGAATGAAGCAATGATCTGAGGTAACTGAATTTATATGGCTGACCTCTGCCATCAGAAATCGCTCACTCCAAGAGCTTGAAGCAAGAGCACGGTCCATCCTGGTCCTACTGTATGAACCATAGCTGACTTTCTTCTCATATGTCCACCAATTCCCACTATAACCTGGGTCGTGTAACCTGCATACATCAATCATATCGCGGAAGCCCTCCATCTTGATGTGGCTCCGATTAACCAATCCAGCATGCTCGTGCTGGTGAAGGACTTCGTTAAGGTCGCCCATCATCAACCAGGGAAGATCAGACGATGAATGAATAAATTTCAGCATATCCCACGTTTTATGGCATTGGTTTGTTTGTGATTCTCCATAAACACACGTAAACCTCCACTTATCATCATTTTCCTGCACAATTGTATTGGGAGTAAGGAAAAATCTCAACCTTTAGATTATTATTCCAAAATAAGCCAATGCCGCCCTTGCGGCCTGAGCTACTAACAAGAAAGGATTTTCATAACCTAAAGTAGGGGCTAGTTTCTCCACACAAACTTTATGAATTTGAGTTTCGACAACACAAAGAATGGTGGGTGCATGCTTCCTCGC
Organism: Avena eriantha; assembly: GCA_910589775.1. Taxonomy (NCBI): domain Eukaryota; kingdom Viridiplantae; phylum Streptophyta; class Magnoliopsida; order Poales; family Poaceae; genus Avena; species Avena eriantha. The sequence continues at coordinate 132,078,931 of OU342744.1, read as the reverse complement.
GAAGTCGCGAACTTCATTAACTATCGCAGCACTACCCAAACCACGACAGTTTAAAACCGAGGCACTCATTGATCCTGGCGGCGCTCCTTGGAGCCGGCCTGTTTATTGGACATCTTCTTTGGTGTCTTGTTCAGGTTCTGTTTATTCACGTCCCTCGGACGAACATACGCGGGAGGTGGAGGATTAGTAGTCTCCCTACACGCACTCGCCTCCATATCACTCGCCTCCTGTCTTGGTTTATCCATTAGAAGAGCAATAGTATCATTAGGTATAGCTTCTGGTCCAGTAAGCAGACCTTGGACAGTTATCGCCGCATCCAGATTAGCATCTGTAGCACTTCTCTTCTTCACCACCCACACCATCTGTTGCACCTCCCCGACCTTCATTTTCCCATGATCTTGCGCATTCGGAACCCACCCATCCTGTTTGGGGGCTAGCTGCTGCCGGGGTTTAGGTGGTGGAGCTGCACTCTGGATCTTAGCCTTGTTCCATGCCATATCCGCAAGCATCCAATCACCATATTGAAAGTTTGCCGGCTCATTCACCCCATTGCCACATTCACAGAGGAGCCTGTCTCCGCGAGGAAGACGACAAAGGGCGAGGCGAAGAGGTACCGGGCCGTGAGTGGGCTAAGGTGAGCCACACGTGGGCTGCAAGCGGGCTGCGGCAAAGGAAGAGAAAGGAACGGCTTCTGCAACGCTGGGCGGCGGATAAAGAGGAGAGAGAGAGATGGGCTTGGCCCAGTTAGCATTAGAATCAGTTTTTCTTTTCCGAAAACATTTTTCTTTTTCTGTTTCCTGTTTTCTCTTTTGTATTTTTAAATTCTTTTCTATTTTAAATATTTCCAAAATACCAGAACTTTTGCAAACATATTAAAATACTGCAGGGGCCCTTATAAACAGTTTGGGCTCCTCACCTCTTGTATTTTTCAAAAATATTTCAAACCATTTGAAAGATTACATAGAGAGGGGAAATTAGGGTTTTGTTCGTATTCTTTTCTTGCATACACTTTTCTTAGAAAAGAAAGATGCTCATGCTTTGCACAAATCAAACCCTAATTGCTACTATTTAGTAGAACTAGGGGTGTTACACCACAATTACAGGAAACAAAAACATGGAAGGACAAAATAGCTTTCTCGTTTCCTAACAAATTAAATTGGAAAAGCCAACACGATCCCATGCATATGTTCCCCATACAAACTTTCTTATCCTACTAAATGGAAGGTGGCCTCCTAATGAAAATTGGAAATAAGACGGGACAGGGTATATTGTCTAGCAAAATTAACGGAAAGAAATCAGTCGACAAATAAGGCAAATATTTTAAATATTTCCACATCTTTTTTTGAGGGAAAGCCATCGTGGCAGATTTTATTTATTGGGGATAACAGTTACATCGTCTGCCAATACCGATACTAAGAAATTGGGAGGTTCCTTATGCCACACAATTTACATGGGCCCTTCTGTATGTCTTGCTAAACAATCAGCAGCCATGTTAGCTTCCCTAGGACAATGAACAAAACCCACTTCTACGCGACAAAGAAAACTGCATTCTTCATATATCGCCGCTGCTGGCCTAAGGAGTTCCTGCCAGCTTGCATTACCTCTATCACGTCCATGCAATCAGAGTTAATCTCCAATCTGTTACAGCCCACTTGTCCAGCAAGGATGAGACCATCGCGGAGCGCCGACGCCTCTGCCGTGGATGCCTCTGAAACAAAAGGAATGACTCGACAGCTAGCCGCCACGAAATGTCCCTTGTCATCTCGAATAATAGCTCCCGAGCTCCCTGAACCAGAGTCGAGATCAAAACAGGCATCAATGTTGAGTTTAACTAAGTCCTCCCTGGGTCTTTGCCAGCCGTGTCTTGCAATCCCACATGTCTTCTTCTTCTTCACCCTTGTGTAGTTTAGGTCCAAAGTAGATATAGCATGCGCCGAACGTACTGGACTGAACTGGCTCGCCGTGTGTAGCTTGTCTGTGTTCCCACCAGATGTACCATATCGCCGTCGCCAGCAAATCATTCCTGTCAATTTCAGCTAGCAACGGGGCTTTAGCCGATCTGTCACGCAGAAGAGCTTCCAGAACTGAGGATCCTTCCCCATCCTGTGAGTGGTGACGTGCCTGTACGTCGTATCGCATGCATGAGTGAGTTCGATTCGATGGAGAAGTGTTAGCAGAGAATAGATCGATTAGTTTACCTGAGGTCGACTGTATGGCTCCATTGGATCGACGATCGATTAGTCTTTCCCAGTTTCATTGAGATGTGCGAAATGATTTACAGAATATACAAATTCCAGAGATTTCATAAGTTTCACAAGTCATAAATTTTTTTAGGCAAATGAATTTTCCCCTGCTGCCTCCATATTAGCCACGAGCCTATACAGTTTTGAGTTTTCTCATTTTTGGACTACCTCCGTCTGCATACTACCTATGGTATAGGACACTTTCGAGTAGAAGTTATGATGGTGATAGTTAACTTCGTCAGATCTATATCAGGAAGAAGCTGCTACAATATCATGGCTATAGCATTGTGCAACACTATCATCGCTATAGCATTGTGCAAATCATATACTAGGATATTGTTTCGTTCTGTAAGATGTTCTATTCAAAATCGAATGCTTTGATAGGCCTTTATTGTTTGAGGAACGCAATGTAACAGTGCACACTTGGTAAGGGAAGGATATTTTTTCTGCAAACTGTACCTGAAGCCAAATATGATTAGTAGAGTGAAGATCGATGGGTAGAAACTAATCCAATATCAACTGACTATCTTACTAAATCAAGGAGATTCTTTCACAAAAATAGAAAAACAATTACAAGATTCAAAGCCAGGTCTTTTGCAATCCTAGGTGCCGTCCACAGTATTTTGATTCTTCACTAACAAAAGGACATTCTAAAAAGCTCGGTCGACCCAATGCCTGCCAGCAATCCGTAGCAACGAACAGGCACTCAGCTAGTAAGACTTAAACTTTGAGGTAGTAGGAGACTAGGGTTCGAATGCATCCCATGTTTTATATGGAGGTGCTCCTACCGGCTCTCTGGAACGTCTAAACTGGGTCTTGAACCGGCAAAGTTGAACTAGAAGAAGACACGTATTTTTTTTAATTTGGAGTATATTTATTTGGTGCAAATTCATACACAGATGGTTTTGGTAAACCTTATATAACGATCTTTTCATTTATGTAGTTGTTTCTACTCCCTCCGTCCAGAAATAAGTGACTTATGTTTATCTAGATTCCCATGTATCTATGAAGGCGGCAATTCAGCTCATAGGTACAAATACACCAATTATGAGAAAACATATTTTAAAATATCAAAAAATTCGAAAACAAATTCTACATATACATTCGAACATTTTATGTTGGTTCATAAGTTTTCGGGATGAAAAAACATTTTATGTGTCGTGTATAAAAAAGACAAAAAATGTCACGTGAACAGTAAGTATTCCTGTGACATATTTTGTCTTTTTATACATGACATATAAAATGTTCTTTCATCTCGAAAACTTGTGAACCAACATAAAATGTATGAAAGTATATGCGGAATTTTGTTTTCGAGTTTTTGACATTTACACCTGCGAGCCAAAGTGAATATCTGATGTATCTATATGCTAAAATATGTCCAGATACATGTTAGACAAATCCAAGTCATTTATTTCTAGACGGAGGGAGTAGCTAGGATTTGGTAAACACCAATCGGCATGCTTGGTTGGCTATCTTAAAACCAACCAGATCGTTGATGGGGCGCATTGCCGCGCCTTATCTGTTTTTTATGTAATAATACTAAATTATCTAAACATATGCTAACATGAAATAGAAATGAGTTTCTTTGAGTTTGATATGGCAACATAGTGGACTTTGCGGATGACAAAAAAAAGCAGTGGTATTTATTAGTATAGTGGAATGCATAAAATCATAAATACATCTAGTGAAGGTGTAGGGTTAGTCACCGAACTCAGTATTCGTTCAGGATACATTATGCAAAATCCAAACTCGAAATAGCAAACCATTTAGTTGCTGAGTTTCTCTTGTAGACATTATGTGTCAAAAATAATAAGTTAATTATGGGAGGTGTCAAAGATATTGACAGGGTTAGCTAGCAAGAAGTTTAGATAGTGATTGGATTGAAATACTCACAATTGGAGCTTGATCATGGTAAATTGGGAGAGCCACTACAAGTAACCGGCATGCAAAGCTAGCTTGATGAGTGAAACCCACCAGTATATAGCCAACTACTAACATTTTGGTAATCACATAAAGATCCATGTCTCAAATAGTATCAACAATTGTAAAGGGTCATTTTGTCATGTATATATTCCTATCCAGATGTCCTCGGTGGTTCAGCTCATAGACTCAAGCATCTCCATAGTTGGCCTATTCTGTTCCTTTACAGTCATAAGAGCAAGATGGTGACATGATTTATGTGAGTGGTATTGGTCTTTCTATATCCCGTCCGATAAAAAAATATTAATACCAAAAGCATAAGTTTAGTCGTCACCGGTGTGTATTGCATGGACACTGGATCAACTGTACTAGACATAATATCCATGATGGATAAAATACGTGAGGGTATAATTGATTTGGAACTGGTATCGTCAGGGCCTACTCCAGAAATTCGGGGCCCCGGTGCGAAATGCAAATGGGGTTTTAAAATATTAAAAACCCATGTAACCAATATAATTGATGCTAATGTCATTTGCTGATAGACGGATTTCATTCCTATGTCGAATTGGAAACTGGCGGGATGGCTTCGGCCTCTAGGAATCGACACCAGACGTCGGGGCGAGCAAGGAGGATCGCAGAACGCCGAAATAGAGTAGGCCTTTGGTAGGACCGGGTGTTCAGAGCTAATGGTAGAATGGACTGATTTCATGGATCAGTTTATTTTTAGAGCTTTTATTGGCAAACGAAAAAAAAGTGGATACATCATATATACTATGTACTTGCATGATTGCTGTACCCAAAACCTACTACATCTCCAGATTATCAAAAACGCATGGATTGTGGAAGGCAGAATAACCTAGCCACAATTACTCCTTGGTGTTCCTAATTTCCAACAGAGTAAAGTACTGTAGAAAACGAAACAGCCGTCGGAACCAACGGCAAGCAATGCTACATAAAACTAACAGCCAACAAACAGGACGAGGACGAACCAGTAACTCACCATGAGTCTGAGAGTTCGGCAGCCTCCGGTGCTCGACTCCGTGACCCTGTCCCCATTATTGTAGTCTGTACATAGATCGCCTCTCCGCCATGAAAAAATGATTGTCGCGGACTGAAAGATCCCCCCTCGCCATGGTCAGAGCTTTCTGCCCTCGAGTCCCATCAATTCGTGATTATAATTGTCGATTGATCAGGATTCTGGTGTAGCATCAAACTTGCGCCCTGGTCGTGCAGATTATCTACCTAATCAGCGGGTGGACAGGAGATTTGGGGCCCCAAAATTTGGGGGGAGGGGGGCGTGCCGTCACACAGCTCGTACATGCCTATCTACGGGCCTGGGTATCATATCAGCACACCATAAGTTGAATTTCATGAAATCCCTCTAGAGTTCTCTACTGCAAGGCATCTGTCGGTTGGCCGTGTACGTAGCATATAAAGGCGAGCATGGTGGTTGTAATCCCTCACGGTTGGGAAGTGCAACAACGAAGAGTGCAGGGGTGATGAGATCATGAGACATTACCCAAAAGGAGGGCGATTCTCTCAAAGGTATCCATGCTTGGAGATCGGGGCGGCCAGCGGTATACGTCGAGGAGTTACCGGGGGAGAAGTAGTTGGGACCGAGAGGCGTCACCGTTGCTACCAGCCTGCCACCGTGAGCCAGCCTCCTGATTCATCAAAACAAAAGAAATCAATGATCCAAGAAAAAGAGGAGGAACCTTAGTAGGTATAAGTAACAGAGAAATTTATATGCTCGATCATGCACAAATGAGGTCAACCGATTAGGCTACCCACCAGGACATTAAGTGGTGAGACAGTGCGGATGAAACTCCAATAACCCCCCATGAACAGCCGCAGCCATTATTGGTCCTTCAAAGGTCGCCGAACAGCCGCCTCTAACATCGCCCTCATGCAAGATTCAATTGATTTCCTTGACCGGATTTGGTAGGTTATCTGGGCCAATTGGCCTAATCAACCAGCAGGCTTCAACTTGACGCCCAGAACAGCATCCGCTAGGGACATCTGGACCACGAATTGGAAACGCTTACACCATGAGCACCTGAGGGAGGATCGGGCGGCCATGAACGACACAAACGCGAAATCTGGCGGTGCAAAAGCGTGAATGCCTGGGAGAGCTCCGTGATGTCCCAGTTATAATGTCCCTAATAATAATGGAAAGAGAAAGAAGCATCACTCGTACTAGTACAAAACAAGATAGTTTACTTAAAGCGTCGCTCCAAATACCTCAATTAGTCTACTTTAAGTATAGCTCCAAATACCTCAATTAGTCTACTTTAAGTATAGCTCCAAATGCTCGAATTGCCATATCCGATCACATGCATCCAACACGTTTTGGATATATAGCGTACTTTTGGCATTGAAAGGTTGTATTAATCAGCCTTCAACCATAACTTGCCAACAAAAAAACTGCCAAGACAGTGACCCAAGTTTAGCCTATATAAATCCGTACCCACGATCGAACTTGAACAAACTGTGAAACCATAGACTGATACATACACTCATGGAGGCCAACATACTACTAGGTCTCGCTGCTATCCTCACACTTGTGCTGATCTCGGGGGTCCTATGGCATCTGGTGTGGAGGCCGTACACCGTAGCCCGGTGGTTTGCACAGCAGGGGATACGAGGGCCACCCTATAGGTTTGTCGTCGGGTCACTGTTAGAGATGAAACGGATACTCGTAGCCGAGAGAGCAAACTTCAATCTAGATACCGGCTCCCACGACTACACCTCCCTCATTAGCCCATTCTTTCGCAGATGGGTCTTTGATTACGGTAATTGATCGAATATGCTCCTCCACGGACCTGATTACGGTAACCTCATTAACCCTCGTTTTCACTTGCTCTAGGGCAAACATTTCTGTACTGGTTGGGACCGATACCGGCGATATGCTCCACGGACATGGAGATGGTCCAGCAAGTGCTTGGAGACAGGTCAGACTTGTTCCAAAAGGACTACCTCAACCCGAGCTTGGAGGTCATCTTCGGCAAAGGGGTTGGATTCGCCAACGGAGATGACTGGAAGCGACATCGCAAAGTTGTGTACCAAGTCTTCAACCACGAGAACCTCAAGGTTGGTTTCCTTTTTGCCAGACCTTTTTTTCTTTGAAACGTTGGTTTTCCATTTCTTTTTTATGAATAATATAAAAGTTTCGGTGGTTAACTTGTCCTATGAATTATATATAGTCATTGTCATCTATGACGTCGGAAGGCACACAAAAGATGATTCAATGGTGGTGCATCCAAACAGAAAAGGGAGAGAGGCACCAAGCCGAGATAGATGTGAAGCTTGACTTAGAAGAGCTGACTATGGGGATAATCGAACGAGTGGTCTTTGGAAAGAAGAAGTACAAGGAAGCCCACGAGGCATTCCTCGCCGGCAAGGAACTCCAGAAGCTTGCAGCATATGCATTTTCGGACCCTCCAGTACCCGGTTTTCGGTATATATCTGGAACATGTTAAATTTGTTAAGTTTGGAACAGTCATTGGACTTACTAGGCAAAAAAGATGAAAACTATCTTAAATATCGTGTCTGCAGATACCTACCGACTCGTCGTAATCGCCGGTCGTGGAAATTAGAGAAGATGATGAAGAGCAAGATCATGCAGATCATAGAGGCTCGGCTTGCTGACAACACCGTCAATGAAGATGACCTACTCGGGCTAATGTTGCAGGCATGTAGGAGGGATGCCAAGGTTCTCAGCACCGAGGAGATCATTGGTGAGTGCATGACCTTCGTGGCTGCAGGGCATGAATCAACCTCCAACACCCTCACTTGGGGGATGTTCCTGCTCAGCATCTACCCTGAATGGCAAGAGAAGATCAGGAAGGAGGTCCTAAGGGAATGGCCAGATGGCGAGGAGGTCCCCGGCATTGATATTCTTGGCAAACAAAAGCTAGTATGTGCATGACTTTCTCCGTTGAGTTCTTTTCCATCACATGTTGTTTATATCTTTGTTCGTAGTACTACATGATTTTCAGAAAGCGTTAGGTTAGAATTTTCTAATAGATAATATATGACCACGGGTTTCACGAACGCACACGCACAGGCACACGCACGCACGTGCACACATAGAACACATACATATCGAAGAGTATCAATGTATTAGAGTGGTAGCTCAACAATGGATGAGAATAAGCGATACTAATGTTGCCTTGGCTGTGTGAAAAGGAGGATAAAGTGTGGCAGATGATGATAGCATAGTAGGTACTAGTGTATGCCATGGGCACCACCCTTAATGGGAAGAGTGTATAATTTTTGGAGTAGGCCACCTTATATATATGAGGTGACATAAGGAAGTGACCTTGGATGTCGGATCCATACTAAAGGATAAATCGACCTAGGAATAGTTACACCTATATAAACATATAGAATTAAATCTCATCTCTTTTATGTACATCCATGCAGCTTTATATGTTCATCCTTGAAACACTAAGGCTCTACAGTACTTTGCCATTCTTGCTGAGGAAGACAACTTCTGACACCATGGTCGCAAACATCAATGTTCCTAAAGGAACGATGATATTGTTTCCGGTTGCAATGATTCACCGGGATAAGAAGTTGTGGGGCCTTGATGCCGAGGAGTTCAACCCCATGAGGTTCGAGAAAGGTATCTTGAGGGCCGCCAACCAACCACAGGCGCTACTAGCCTTCTCACATGGCCCACGAGTTTGTGCAGGAAAGAGTCATGCCATGGTTGAAATGCAGATCGTGATGGCGATGATCCTTAGAAAATTCTCCTTCTCACTTTCTTCGAAGTATGTTCACATGCCCAAGAACTTTGTTTCACTGACGCCTAAGTATGGGCTCCCTCTCATAGTGAAGAACATGCCAAGTGGGCCAAAAAACGTCATGTAATTTCTTTTTTATGTTGTTTAAGGCAAGCCATATGTGCCATGTATTGTACTATGTGAATAAGGGATGTAATACCGAGCGCACAAGTAAATAAATCTAGCCAGTTCCCATTGTAAGTCTACATGTGTAGATCTCGTTCCGTAAAAAGCAACACACAGTCTTTTAGACATATGGTCACCTCTGTCCACGCGATGTACATGCTGAGAGAATAAAACGTTGGCAGGGGAAGAGGGCAGCAGCGAAGAGAAGTTGAAAGCGGTTCCATGTCAGAGCAAAGTTATGATGGGTTTCTGACACGAGGTACTCCTGCGGCCTTATAGTGTACACTCTACTAGTAGTAAATTTTAGGACATATGCACACAAAACAAATCGTGTGTTTTATCTCTCTTTCCCTATGCTCCATCTCTCCTCCCATTTCCCCTCGCGCACCAGTACGGCTGATCTCTCTCCCCTTGTCCATAGTGTGGCGCTGCGCACGTGTTGCCTTGGTATGGCGGCTCTGTGTCTCTGGCGTGTTCGGAAGCCGCGCGTTGGTGTGGAGTAGGGACGAGGAGGAGTATATAGGAAGAAAACCATTTTTGTCCTTGGCGGCACAAATATTCAAAGTTTTCCGGTTTTCGAATTTTTCACTTGCTTCCCAAACATAGAGAGGGAAGGTTATCCAAAATATCGGCCAAACATCGGGAGGGAAGGCAATTTTGAACCCGTTTTGAACATTGACCGTTGGATCAAGACTGGCAAATCCAAACTTTGAACATTGACCGTTGCATCGAGACTGGCAAATCCAAACTTTGCTAACTATTGGATCTTCTTTTCCATTATTAGCATCTAGAAAGATTCTATCGATAGTCTTTAGCAGAATGGACGCTAGTATGCGCAAACCTCAAAACACACACTTCATTGATCAGTTTCAGGGTCCTTGTGCTAAATGCATGCATGGACTTGGATGCAATTTTCATTTTTTATGAGGTCCTTGATGTAACTTGTACTTCCACTGACCATCTTAACTCTCAAGCACCTCGCTCCTACGAGACCAACCATTAGATCGGCCATTCGCGGTACTTCTTATCTTATCTTTATCTTGTCTTATCTCTTATAATACCATACCACTACTGTATAATGTACGAATTAACTTCAAACATGGACCACTGGAACAAGACTGGCAAATCCAAACATTGCTAACCGTTAGATCTTCTATTTTCCCTTAGCATCAAGAAAGATTCTATTGATAGTCTTTAGCACGATGAACGTTAGTATGCGCAAACCACAAAACACACACACTTCATTATTCAGTTTTAGGTTCATTGTGTTAAATAAATGGACTTCGATGCAATTTTCATTTTTATGAGGTCCTTGATGTAAGTTGTACGTCCATCGACCGTGTTAACTCTCAAGCACCTCTTTCCTACGAGACCTACCATAGTTAAAAGAAAATGCAACCACCCCAAATATCACACAAAATGGACCAACGGTTTCTTATACGTAATGCCCAAGTTTTTAGTACTAGGATTTTTCAAGCTTCCTAGCAAACTTTGCACACTTCAGTGACTTCATGTCGATTTAACAAAATTAGATCAAACTTGAGCTACAAGTAAGCACGATAGATTGCTCTTGAATTAAATGTATTTTTGTAGGTAGATGGGTGCATCTTCTTCTAGTAAACAATGTCGTTAGTGTGAGTTTCTAACTATGAGGAAAGAAAATCCTCAGTTTTCCGAGTGATAATGAGATGGTTCTTTTGTGTAAAGAAAGTCTGAAGAATATGGATCTCAATGCCATAAGCCAAGCTTTTAGACATATTAAGTGGACCGACGTGTTTTACTTACGATTCCCATGTTTTATGAGTTTTCAAACTCCCTATGTAGCTAATTAACTTTGCCCCACTTGAATGACTTTATGCCTATATTTATCGAAATTTGGTCAAACTTGAACTACAACAACTAAATTATTGTAGGTTTTCTAAAGAATTACAAAAGACTTTTGGAGGTGTACCCATTGGGGGCTCAGTTAATATATCAAAAAACAACCGAGAGTTTTGACAATAGGTTTTTAACTCCTTTCTAATTAAGATTTTTCATCTTGACAATTTAACAAAAAATTAGCTCAAACTTGAGCTACAAGTAAGCGCGATAGATTTTTTCTTTAATTAAATGTCTCTTTGGAGGTATATGGATGCATCTTCTTGTAGTAATCAATACCGCCGGTGTGAGTTTCCAACTATCAGGAAAGAACATTCTCAATTTTCCGAGTGATGATGAGATTATTGTTCGTTTTTATAACCAAAGTCCGAAGGATATGGACCTGAACGCCACAAGCCAAGATTTCAGACATATATAGTGGACCCTCATGTTGTATTTATGATTCCCGTGTTTTATATGTTTTCAAAATTATTCCAATAGCTAACTTTGCCCACTTGAAATTGATTTTATGTCGATTTATTGAAATTAGGTCAATTTTGAACTACAAGTAAATTGTAGGTTACATTGAAAGTTTTACATTTTTTGGAGGAACCATTGGGGGCTGATTTAATATATCACAAACCACCACCAATAGCTTTTACAACAAGTTCAACTTCTTGCTAAGATTTTGCATCTTAACAATTTAACGAAATTATATCAAATTTGAGCTACAAGTAAATGCGATAGATTGCTCATGAGTTAATTGTATTTTTGGAGGTAGACGGGTGCATTTTCTTGTAGTAAACAATGTCCTCGATGTGAGTTTCCAAATATCAGGAAATATCATTCTTAATTTCCGAGTGACGACGAGATTGTTCCTTTCTGTAAAGACAGTCTAAAGAGTATGGATCTGAATGCCACAAGCCATGTTTTTAGACATCTTATCTTATCTTACCACTATATAGTGTACGAATAACTTTCAATATTGACTGTGGGATCGAGACTCGCGAATCCGAACATTTCTAGCTATTGGATCTTCTTTTCCATTCTAGCATCTAGAAGATTCTATTGATAGTCATGAACACAATGAATGCACTATGCATAAACCTCTCAAAACACACGTCTCCATCATACTAGAATCTTCTCCCTCATTTCTCTAGACCATGTTACCAAAAAAATTAAGTGTTAGGTAGCTAATAATCTTTGACTTCTACACATAATGATCAAAGTAGAAGAACCAAATATACACCCATACTTTATAGATATTGATCAAATTTATATTTTTTCCACTTTACCTATTATAATTTTATATAGTGATGATATGCCAGACGTCTATTATCTGAGCCTCATGTGTAGGGCACGTGCAACTGTTGGGTCCGCAGCATAGAAAACAAAAAAATTCCTACGATGAGAAATATACGCCAAGACCTATCTACTAGATACAGAGCAACGGGTGGACATACATTCATGGAAAACTTACCCTCGAAGCCAACGAGTTTTGTTAACGAGTAGGAACTCGTGGTTGATGTAGTCGTACGCTTGCCGATTCAAGATCGTGTGGAAGTTCGAGCGCCGCAAAACAGCAGCGCATTCGTCCTCGCACACACGTTCAAGCCACCGGACAACCTCCACCTCCTCGCTCTAGCGAATCAGCGGAAGCAACAACTTCTTCTAGACGCAAGGCCACTGGAAACATGTATCTCGCTAATCCGAGACCATGGGGGAATATCTAGAGGGGGAGAGAGATCCTTCACAAGGAGGTGTGAGGATGAAGGAGGGAATGGGTGGCCTTTTATAGGAGGGGGGGTGCCCCCTCTCTCCATGGCCGGCGCATGGGGGGTTACCCCTCACCTCCCCCATTCATGTGGTGGTAACCCCTCTACATTAAAATGCCCCTTAACATTCTCTTTTAAAGTCTCCACTTTAAATGCATTAAATTTCTCCAAATTTAATGCTCTCTCATTTAATAAAACTCTTTTATTTATTTTATTCAGAATTTTGTTAATTAATTTAATTAACAAACATTCACATAAAACCCCTTGCAACATTTCAATATTACATACAGAACCACTTTCTGCAATTTCACCCGAAACAATTCCGGTTTCTATCGAAACATTTCCTGCGCTTTGCAAACCTTTTGTCTGGAACATATGTGCTCCTAAATGGTGTCCGGCAACCCTTAAGTGTGTCACCCTACGGTTCGCGAATAATGCAGACATGATTGAGACTCCTCTCAGATCAATAATCAGAAGCGGGACCTGGAGATCCATACTGACTCCTGCACATTCAACGATGACTTCTGTGATCGTGAGAACCTTTAACGTCAGCAATTTAATCCCTTTGTCTCATGATATAATACATGTCCGAGATTCGATCATCGGTATCCAAATACCTAGTTTGATCTCGTTACCGACATGCACTCTTTTCTCGTTCCCGTGATATAACATTCTAGTGATCACATCACTTGCTTGCAAGCTATCTTAATATGATATCACCGAGAGGGCCCAGAGTATATCTATCCGTCATCTGGATTGACAAATCCCATTCTTGATCCATGAGCCTCAACATAACACCTTCGTAGTACTGAACCCATCTTTATAGTCACCCTGTTACGGTGTGACGTTTGATGTTATCAAGATACTCTTCCGGTGTTAGCAATTAACATGATCTCATGGTCTAAGGACTAAGACTACTTTGTATGATGTTATAGCAATATAAACATAATGACTTGATCGTAATGCTATACTTCGGATGAATGTTCATTACATCATTTAACAAATGCTGTGACCTTGTTATTAACAACATCCAATGTCCATGATCAGGAAACTTTGATCATCTTGTTAATCAACAAGCTAGTCTATAAGAGAGGCATAACTCGGAACCCTTTTTGTTTATTAAACACACATGTGTTGATGTTTCCTATCAATACAATTATAGCATGCAAAATAAACATCTATCATATACAAGGACTATATAATAACAACTTTATTATTACCTCTCAGGGCATATTTCCTTCAGCAACTTACTAGTATCTTATCTTACCACTATATAGTGTACGGATAGCTTTGAATGTTGGCCGTTGGATCAAGACTCGTGAATCCCAGCATTTCTAGCCATTGGGTCTTCTTTTTCATTCTAGCATCTAGAAGATTCTATTGATAGTCTTGAACACAATAAATGCACTATGCATAAACCTCTCAAAACACATTTCTCCATCATACTAGAATCTTCTCCCTCATTTCTCTAGACCATGTTACAAAAAAATTCAAGTGTTAGGTAGCTAATAATATTTGACTTCTACGCATGATGATACAAAGTACAAGGACCAAATATACACCTATACTTTATAGATGTTGATCAAATTTATAATTTTTTGTGCTTTACCAATTATAATTTTATATAGTGATGATATGTCATACGATTTACTATATGCGCCTTATTAAGGTGTGCTTTTTTACATAATGCAGAAGTAGTATATTGCTTTGCTTAGACATATGGTCACCTCTATCCACGCGTTGTACATGCTGAGAGAATAAAACGTTGGCAAGGGAAGAGGGCAGCAGTGAAGAGAAGTTGAAGGCGGTTCCATGTTAGAGCAAAGTTATGATGGGTTTCTGACACGAGGTACTCCTGCGGCCTTACAGTGTACTACACTATGCTAGTACTAGTAAATTTCAGGACCTGTGTACGCAAAACAAATTGTGTGTTTTCTCTCTCCTTCGCTGTCTCTCACCATCCATCCTCCCTCTCTCCTACCCTTTCCCCTCGCGCACTGGTCCGGTTGATCTCTCCCTCGTCCACAGCGTGGTGCTGCGCACGTGTGCCTTGGTACGGCGGCTCTGTGTCTCTGGCGTGTTTAGCAGCCGCGTCGGTGTGGAGTAGGGATGAGGAGTACATAGGAAGGAAACCACTTTGGTCCTTGGCGGCAAAAAAATTCAAACTTTTCTGGTTTTCGAAATTTTCACTTGCTTCCCAAATATCGGGAGGGAAGGTTACCCAAAAGATCGTCCAAACATCGGGAGGGAAGGCAATTTTGAACTCATTTTGAACATTTATCACATTGAATAAACGAAAAAAAACACAAGCTTTACTCATGATGTCATATCATGTCTTGTGCACCACTTGCCATGAAAACTGTAATCATAGGATTGGATAAGTTTTGTGAAAATAGCTTCACAATATTGTCCTACCATGTGTATGGACACTATCGTGTTTATTTCAACCCGAACGACCAAGGTCATCAAGGCCATATTGACATCATAGTTTACAATTTGATAGAGTTCCCACGATAGTTTGGTAGATGGGTGCATCTTGGCGTAGTAAGCATTGTTGCATGTGGGAGTTTCCAACAATTAGGAAAATGAGAATTTCAATTTTCCTAGTGAGGAAGGTGATATTTTTTTGTGAAGAAAGTCCAAATAATATGGTTCAGATTGTCACAAGCCAATGGTTTCACACATCCTATAGTTGATCATGCTTCCTATCTAACTTCGGCTAAAAGTTTACATATTACGATGGGTCGTGACATGCGGTACTAGTACACATACTACTGCGTAGTAGATTTTCTCTCTCCTTCGCTCCCCCCTCTCACCATCCATCCACTATCATCTCTATTTCTCCTTGCTTCTCGTGTAAGCTTTTTACTCAATGATTGTACTTCTAGTCTGAGATGCAGCAGTGTAGAAAAAGACGATACCCACACCATACCACCATCAATCAAGTTCGGTGTAGTGACACAACTTTGTGAAGAGTATACGTATACTAGTAGTATTGTAGCTAGATAAGTATGTACTACTATGGACACTTAATTTTTAACGGAGGAAGTAAGAGACACCGAGTAATTCAGCATGATCTGCATGATTCTCTTCATTTTTGGATAAAGTAGTGTGCCTCCTGAATTCTCTGGGCCGAGAAAAATCAAGAACCGACAAGTCTGGTATAATCCTTTTTTTGTTGACGGGACGAGTCTGGTACAATCTATTTATGATATTTTGGGATAGTTTTTAGGGTATTAACACAAGCACGACTATAAATAGACATTATAAATTGCAACAGTACGCACCCCTACTTTCACCCAAAACACCCAACCATCGTTACTTAGAACTTGATCTCTCTCTATTTCCTTCCAAAATGTCGTATGACAACTCTCTCCAGAACACGTCGATTGACCTGACAAATGGGAAAGGCCCCGAAACTCCACCTGGAAGCCCAGACTCAGTCGACGGGCCATGGCTGTCGCCACTGTCTGACACCTCTGATGAAGAAGATAGCCACTGGCAGCGCTTTTTCGAAGGGACACCACCACCAACGCCGAGCGACTCCGAGAAGACGGAAGATGAGACTAAGGAAGAGGAGGAGTCTCAGGTCGACCTTGAGGAAGAGGCCAAAGACGACAACAGGGAGGAGGCCGAGGACGATGACGGGGAGGAGGTCGAGGACGATGACGGGGAGGAGGCTGAGGACGACGACGAGGAGGTCTCTTCCTGGCCCCCACCGAAGAAGCGTGTCCGGGTGCAAAATTAAATGGCGTCCAGAGAAGAGACGGGTAGTGTACTATATCTCGTTCAACGAAGCATCTTGGCTTTGGTAAATAATATTGTCAATGAGAGTTCTGAACTTTTAGGAAAATGCTTTTCAATTTCCAAGTGATAGGATTTGTTTTTAGTAATTAAGTACGTCCGGATAATTTGGCTTAGAGTGCACTCACTATATTCTAGTAAAATATAGATAATTTCCACCACATATTAGTACTATGTGAAAATACTTATTTCAATGTGTGTCATGATACATGGTTTTTTTTGCGGGAGGGGGTGGTAATGATACATAGTTGAAACTTAAATGGTGTCCTCTTATATTTGTGCTTGTTTGGACGAAAACTACAAACATGGATTTGGACAACTTTCGAAAACTTGATACACAATATGGTTATAACCATGTATGAACACTGTTCACATTTTAAGCCAAGTTACCAATGTCAAGGTCATATCTACATCACTTGTCCCGTTTATTGGGATAAATTAAAGAAAAGTAAAGAAAACAATAAAAAAATGTTAAGCACTTATGTATGGTGTCCTCTTCCATAAATGATAAACATGAATTTTGACATGGTTTAAAAACACTTCTTCACAATATGACCAGCGATGTGTTAACATACTCCCTCCGTCTCAAAATAGATATCTCAAAATTGTTTAAATTTGGATGTATCTAGCCACTATCTAGTCTAGATACATCTAAATTTAAAAAAATTGTGACATATATTTTGAGACGGAGGGAGTACTTGGGTTTCAAGTTAAATAATGACAAAGGTTGTGTCCATTTCGGGTAGACGGGGTGCATCTTGGCATGGCATACTAATGTTGTTAATTGGACTTTTCAACTTTTATGTATAGAATTTTGTTAAATTATTTTAGAAGTGCCACATATAATTATTTTTTAAAGAAAAAGCAAAGAGTATGGATCCGAATGCCACAACACACTAAATTTCACACACAATAGAGTATGTTTCATGGTTAACAAGTTTCATGAATTTTCAGGCCTTCTAGCTAATTTCACATAATTAAATGACATTTTGTCAATAAAACCAAAGTAGGTAAATTTTAATCTACAAGTGTGTGATAGATTGCTTGTAAATTTGTCAGAAATTCATATAGTACTAATCATTGTACCCACACAGTCATACTGAAAACCGACTATTGTTTTCAAAGATACAACTTCTTTGTTTGAATTTTTATGCTGACACATATGACCATGTTTCAAAAAAGTGAAAGAAAATAAGGAAACATGCACACATCCTTTTAGTAGTAGTACTCCTATTAAAAATTCATACTTGTAAAACAGTAAAGACGACGTTGTTAAAGTTTCAATGCAGGGGACCTTGGCACCGTCACCGGCCCTCCACAATTAACCTTTCTTCCTCTTAGACTTTGCAGCTATCGCTCCGAAGTCCGGAGCTCCCCGTGGGAAGAAGAAGACCCAGGTGGCAGCGACAAAGGCTGTGGAGAAATATAAGACATGTCGCCGGCTTCCGAATCCTTCTCTGGCCACTCCAAGTCGCAGTCTCGCACTAGGCAGCCGCAGGAAGAAGCAGGTGTCGAGGTCCGCCAAGGCCGGGCTACATTTCCCCGTTGGCCGGATCGGACGCTACCTCACGTAGGATTGGTACCCCCAGCGCATAGGCTTCGGGGCTCCTGTCTACCTCGCGGCTGTTCTCGAGTACCTCACCGCCGAGGTGCTGGAGATCCCCGGGCAAGCCGCGAAGGACAGCAAGAAGATCTGCATCATCTCGAGGCACGAGATGCTCGGCGTCATGCGCGACGAGGAGCTCTGCAAGCTGCTGGCCGGTGTTACCATCGCGCACAGTGGCGTGCTGCCTAGCATCCACGAGTCCCTACTTGGCGATGGTACCGCGGAGGATGCAGCCAAGTTGCCCGCGGAGGATGCTGCCAAGTCACCTGAGAAGACCGTGGAGTCCCCCTAGAAGTCGTTAATTTCTAGTACTACTACTACTCCGGATGTGTTTGGGTTTGCTCTGTTTGTAGTTTGGTTAATCATCAGTGTCAATGTAATATTCAGATCTGTGATGCTAAGAAAAAGCTTGTGAGGGTTTAAAAAAATGTTGTTTTCCTAATCTTATCATATACTCCATTTATTTAATACTCCCTCTCTTTACAAATATAAGACGTTTTAGCTTTGTGAATCGAATGTATCTAGACGCCCATACACTAAAAGGTGTCTAGATACATTCATTCCACAAAGCTAAAAAGTCTTATATTTCTAAACGGAGGGAGTATTACTCAGTATATTATGTATAGTCAAAGTCAACCATTACAAAGTTTGACCAACTATATACCGTATTAAATAGTATACTCATTGAAAAAAAATCAATATACAGTAAACAATGTTGTCGGTGTGAGTTTCAAACCATCAGAAAAGAACATTAAATTCTCAATTTTCCGAGAGATGACAAGCGAGGTAGTTATTTTTCGTCAAGAAAGTCCGAAGAATATGGATCTGAATGCCACAATCCAGGTTTTCAGACATATATATATATAGTGGACCAACGTGTTGTACTAACGATACTCATGTTTTATGTGCTTTCAAACTTCCTATCTAACTCTACCAACTTGAATGACTTTATCCTGATTTATCGAAATTATATTAGGTCGAATTTGAACTACAAGTAAATTGTAGGTTGCTTTGAAAGTTTCATGAAAAAGCTTTTGGAGGTACCCTTCGGGGGAGGGGGTGAATTAATATATCAGAAACCACTATGAGCTTTGATGATAGGTTCAACTTCTTTCTAAGATTTTGTATCTTGACAATTTAACAAAATTAAGTCAAAATTGAGCTACATGTAAGCGCGATAGATTGCTCTTGAATTAATTGTCTTTTCGGAGGTAGATGGGTGCATCTTATTGTAGTAAACAATGTCATCAGTGTGAGTTTCCAATTATCAGGAAAGACCATTCTCAATTTTCTGAGTGATGTTAAGATTATTCTCTCTCGTAAAGGAAGTTCGAAGAATATCAATCTAAATGCCAGAAGCCAAGTTTTCACACATATATATAGTGGACCAACATATTGTACTTATGATTTCCTGTGTTTTATGAATTCTCAAACTCGCTACCTAACTTCGCCCACTTGAATGACCTTATGTCGATTTATCAAAATTAGGTCAAATTTGAACTACTACTACAAATAAATTGTAGGTTACTGTGAAAGTTTTACGAAAAAGCTTTTGAAGGTACCATTCGAGGGGTCACAATTAATATATGAGAAACCATCCAAAGAGATTTTTGACGAAAAATTCAACTTCTTGCTAAGATTTTGCATCTTGCCAGTTTAATAAAACTAAGCAAAACTTTAGCTACAAGTAAGCGCAATAGATTCCTCTTGATTTAAAAGTCTTTTCGGAGGTAGATATAGGTTCCTCTTCATGTAGTAGACAATGCCGCCAGTGTGAGTTTCCAACTATCTTAGGAAAAAACATTCTTAATTTTTCGAGTGAAAACTAGATTGTTCTTTCCCCTAAAGAAAGTCCAAAGACTATGGATCTGAATGCCACAAGCCAAGTTTTCACACATATATAGTGGACCAACACGATGCACTTACGATTTCCCATGTTTTATCAGTTCTCAAATTTCCTAGCTAACTTCACCCACTTGAATGATTTTATGTCGATTTATCGAAATTAGGTAAAATTTGGATTACTACAGGTAAATTGTAGGTTGCTTTAAAAGTTTTACGAAAAAGTTCTTGGAGGTACCCATCGAGGGAAGGGTCAATTAATATATATCAGAAACCACTGAGAGTTTTGATGACAGGTTCGTCTTCTTGCTAAGATTTTGTATCCTAACTATTTAATGAAATTAGGTCAAACTTTGCTCATTCATGAAATTAGGTCAAACTTTGCTAACCGATTAACTTTGAACATTGACCGTTGGATCAAGACTGGCAAATCCAAACATTGCTAACCAATGGATATTCTTTTCTATTCTTAGCATCTAGAAAGATTCTACTGATAGTCTTTAGCACGATGAACACTAGTATGCGCAAACCTCAAAACACACAGTACTTCATTATTACTCGGTTTCAGGGTCATTGTGCCAAATGCACGGACTTGGATGGAATTTTCATTTTTTATGAGGTCCTTGATGTAACTTGTACCTCCACCGACAACTCGAGCACCTTGCTCTTACGAGACCTACCATTAGATCGGCTATTCATAGTACTTCTTATCTTTATCTTGTATCTTATCTCTTGCAATACCATATATACCACCACTACATAGTGTAGGAATTAACTTATTTTGAACATTGAACGTTGGATCTCAAGACTGGCAAATTCAAACATTGCTAACCGTTGGATCTTACTTTCCATTCTTAGCATCTATAAAGATTCTATTGATACTCTTTAGCATGATGAACACTAGTATGCGCAAACCTCAAAACACATAGTACTTTGTTACTCGGTTTCAGGGTCCTTGTGATAAATGCATGGACTTGGATGCAATTTTCATTTTTTATTAGGTCCTTGATCTAAATTGTAATTCTACCCACCGTGTTAACTCTCAAGGACCTTGCTCTTACGAGACCTACCATTAGATCAGCCATTCGCAGTACTTCTTATCTTATCTTTTATCTTGTCTCATATCTCTTACAATACCATACCACTACATAGTGTAGGGATTAACTTTGAACATATTAACCGTTGGATCAATACTGGCAAATCCAAACAATGCTAACCATTGGAAATTTTTTTCCATTCTTAGCATCGAGAAATATTCGATTTATTGATAGTCTTTAGCATGATGAACGCTAGTATGCACAAACCTAAAAACACACAGTACTTCATTGCTCAGTGTCAGGGTCCTGTGCTAAAATGCATGGACTTGGATGCAATTTTCATTTTTTTACGAGGTTCTAGATGTAACTTGTACTTCCACCGACCGTGTTAACTCTCAATCACCTCGCTCCTACGAGACGTACCATTAGATCGTCCATTCACAGTACTTCTTATCTTACCTTTATCTTTTCTCTTATCTCTTACAATACCATGCATACCACCACTAAATAGTGTAGGGATTAACTTATTTGAACATTGACCATTGGATCAACACTGGCAAATCTAAACATTGCTAACTGTTGGATCTTATTTTCCATTCTTAGTATCTAGAAAGATTCTACTGATAGTCTTTAGCATGATGAACACTAGTATGCGCAAACCTCAAAACACATAGTACTTCATTACTCGGTTTAAGGGTCCTTGTGCTAAATGCACGGACTTGTTGGATGCAATTTTCATTTTTTGTGAGGTCCTTAATGTAACTTGTACTTACATCGACCGTGTTAACTCTCAAGCACCTCACTATTGTTAGTAGTAGAGATAGAGATATCTTATCTTGTCTTATCTTACGACTATATAGTGTACGAATAACTTTGAATATTGACCGTTGGATCAAGACTCGTGAATCCCAACATTTCCATCCATTGGATCTTCTTTTCCATTCTAGCATCTAGAAGATTCTATTGATAGTCTTCAGCATAATGAATGCTATGCACAAACCTCAAAACACACTTCTCCATCATACTAGAATCTTCTCCCACGTAGCTAATAATCGTTGACTTCTACATGATGATGCAAAGTACAAGTACCAAATATACACCCATACTTTATAGATGTTGATCAAATTTATATTTTTTTGTGCTTTACCAATTATAATTTTATATAGTGATGATATGTCATACGATTTACTATTTGAGCCTTATTAAGGTGTGTTTTTTACACAATGCGGGAGAAGTATATTTCTTTGCTTAGACATATGGTCACCTCTGTCCACATGTTGTACATGCTTAGAGAATAAAAGGTTGGCAGGAGAAGTGGGAAGCAGCGAAGAGAAGTTGAAGGTGGTTCCATGTCAGAGCGAAGTTATGATGGGTTTCTAACATGAGGTACTCTTGTGGACTTACAGTGTACACTCTACTAGTAGTAAATTTTAGGACCTATGCATGCAAAACAAATCATGTGTTTTCTCTCTCCTTCCCTATGCTCCATCTCTCCTCCCCTTTCCCCTCGCGCACCGGTCCGGCCGATCTCTCTCCCCTCGTCCACAGCGTGGCGCTGCGCACGTGTTCCTTGGTACGGCGGCTCTGTGTCTCTGGCGTGTTCGGCAGCCACGCGTTGGTGTAGAGTAGGGACGAGGAGGAGTACATAGGAAGGAAACCACTTTGGTCCTTAGCAGCACAAAAATTCAAAGTTTTCCGGTTTTCGAAATTTTCACTTGCTTCCCAAACATCGGGAGGGAAGGTTATCCAAAATATTGGCCAAACATCGGGAGGGAAGGCAATTTTAAACCCGTTTTGAACATTGACCATTGGATCAAGACTGGCAAATCCAAACTTTGCTAACCGTTGGATCTTCTTTTCCATTATTAACATCTAGAAAGATTCTACCGATAGTCTTTAGCACAATGGATGCTAGTATGCGCAAACTTCAAAACACACACTTCATTGCTCAGTTTCGGGGTCCTTGTGCTAAATGCATGCATGGACTTGGATGCAAATTTCATTTTTTATGAGGTCCTTGATGTAACTTGTACTTCCACTGACTAACTTAACTCTCTAGCACCTCGCTCCTACGAGACCAGCCATTAGATCTGTCAGGGGGATGATCCCTAGGTACCCCAACTGGATAAGAAACAAGACAGTCAGATCGCGTCCGGCTGACCAGATGCAGCCGGACAGGACAGGACAGGTCGGCTACCACCCAGTAGCCGGATCAGCAAGAGGCAGCCGGATACGGCAACGTAGCCGGACCCAATCAGTGAGACAGGACGACGTGCGTATCAGTGCACGGTACGCCATGTACGGTGACAAGACTGGCAACCACCTGGCCATACCGAAGACTTTGCGTGGATGACGCGGGAACAGTGGCCTGTGCTGACGACAGGCTCGCACGGCGTCCACTGTGCCTACGACAGCCATACCGCTCGTACTCCGATAAGACATGCCATATTGGATACTGTAGATGACTAGCCGGCTGGGACCCGCCTGTGGGGCCCGCCAGTCGGACTAGCCAGTGAGACCTTTGCCTCTCTGCCTATATAAGGAGAGGCAAGGCCTCAGTAGAAAGGGTTGGTCATACAGCATTTAAGGCAGGAGCTAGCACATACAGCTCGAGGAGCACTTGTAGTTCGTGTATTCCACATAGTCAGATCCGGCAGGAGTAGGGGCTTTACCTCACCATGAGGGCCCCGAACCTGGGTACTTCTTGCGTCCCGCTACGCTCGCTTGTATCCAATCCCGCCTACGGACGCTGTCGATAGCTTCCCTGCTAGTCCCCACACCTCTATCTAACCTCCTCTGGTACTGCCGTTCCCAATACAACGACAGTTGGAGCCCACCGTGGGGCTTCATGGCTTCGACCGGAGTCACGTTCCGCACGGGACCCCGCACTTCAGCTGGTGAGCGCGTGGCCTCCGGGCTGGTGCTCATGCTTGGCAAGTTCGACTGTGTCATCGACAATGCCTCCTGCTTCGCCGGAACCTCCTTCCTGGTGAACGGCGTCGTCCTGCTATTCAGCGATCTCCCCATCTACGTCGCCACCGTCCCGGAGCGTTTCCCTAGGGAAATCATCTTTGTCGCGGAGCTGCCGCGCTCAGGTGGCAGTACCTCCGCCACAACCCGCGGCGTGGAGGTCATGATGGCCGGTTCCAGCTCCCATCCCCGCCAGCCGCGGGAGTGAGGCGCGGACGAGGTCGAAAGTTCCGTTTCCCCGCAGCCCCGGAACCCGGTGGAGGATGCCATTGATCGGCTCCTGACGCCAGTTAACCTCGGGGATAACCCGGAGGAAGCGGAGGCCAACTTCAGCATGGAGAGACAGATCCTCCTCCATGAGGCCATGGAGCTGGCGGCAGCCCGCAAGAAGCTCGAGATCACCCGGCGCGAGTACGACCGCGCGCATGGCCTCACTCCAGCGACCACGGAGCCGAGCCGGCGCGGCCAGGTACGGCGTCGGGGCGGCGATCTGGGCGGTAGGATGGAAAAGGACGGGGAACCGGATCCCGCGCCTGCCCTCACACGGCCCACCTACAGCACGCCCATCAAGAACCTGCGCGCGGCGCGAGCCGCGACAGAGGAACTGCCCAGCCTAGAGGGCGAGGAGCAATCCCGCCAGCACGCTCGCGTGCAGGAGCTCCTTCGCGTCGTGGACGAGCAGGCCAGTGCCAACCGGCAGATGCAGGAAGACCTTAGCTACTCCAGGGGGAGCAAGCTACCTGCCAGTAGCAGGGGCGCGCCGCGCGACACCTAGCAGGCGTCCTCCCCTCAGCCGCCCAGGGCCTGCAGTAGGCGTCGTAGCTCTGGCAACATGGGCCAGCCGCGCCAGGAGCAGACGGTGAACAGCAACCTGCCACCTCCCCCTCCGCCAGCCGGAGCGCCCAAACCAGCCGGTTCTCGTCTATCGGGCCGGGTGGGAGCGCCCAACCCAGATTGTCCGGATGCCCGCGACCGCATCGGGCTCCTCGCTCAAGCGCGCGTCACGGAGGAGGAAGATTCGACCGGCCCGGTTTGTTTTGGACCCCGCATCCGGAACGAGCCGTTTCCGGATAAATTCTCCCTGCCCAGGGACACCCCCAAGTACGACAGCAGCATGAAGGCAGAAGACTGGTTGACCGACTATGCTACGGCAGTCGGCATCGCCCACGGGAACAAGCGCACAGCCGTACGCTACGTCCCCCTCATGCTAACCGGGTCGGCAAGGATATGGCTCAATGGCCTTGCGCCCAACAGCATCAACGCCTGGCCTGACTTCGAGAAGGTGTTCGTCCGCAACTTCAACGTCACATACAAGCGTCCAGGGCGCCCGCGTGACCTGGCCTTGTGCGTCTAGGGCGACCGCGAGACCGACCGCGAGTACCTCGCCAAGTGGACGGAGCTGCGCAATACTTGTGAGGGCATCCTAGAGAGCCAAGCCCTCAGTTTCTTCATCGAGGGTTGCCGAGAGGGCACCATGCTTCGCCACCGGCTACTGTGTGACGAGCCGAAAACCATGGCGGAGCTCATGACGGTTGCGAACCAGTATGCCACGGCGGATGCAGCCATGAAGAGCTCATGACGGGCATCCGACTCCCACGGAGCCGGCTCGAGACCGACCCAGCAATCCGGCCGGAGAAGCCGGATCCTCCAGGCGCCATGGCAACGACAACCGGTTCCATGGGGACCGCCAGGCCGGACAGCAGAAGCCTCGCTACCACGCGCGGCAGGTCAATGCTGTGGAGGGCACGCCCGACGCACCGGCCAATGAGGCAAGAAGGCAGAAGCCACAGCTCACCTTCGACCAGATGTTCGACGGCCCGTGCAAGTGGCATAGCGGTCGCTTCAAGCCGGCTACGCACACCACCCGGAACTGTAGCTGGACACGCCAGCTAAAGGACCATGGCAACCAGCCTCGTCCCCCGCCTCCCCCACCGGGTGCACCCCCACCACCGGCTAGGGGAGCCGGCAATGATGGTAACGGCGGCAACGGCGGCAACAACAACAATGGCTACCCCCAGCCGCACGCCGCCTACCACATCTTCGAGACGGAGCAGGACGACAAGCACAGCCGCAGGCGACGCTCCAAGGAGGTCAATGCCATCGTCTCTCCGGTCCCCCAGTGCCTGAACTGGTCAGAAACCCCCATCACCTGGAGCCGGGCGGATCAGCCTGAGCATCTACCGACTCCCGGGGGGTACGCCATGGTGCTCGACCCTCTCATCGTCTCCAACGCGCGCACCTGCCGATTCTCATGCGTCCTCATCGACGGAGGCAGCAGCCTCAACCTCCTCTACCAGTCCTTGCTAGAGAAGCTAGGCATTCGCGAAAGCGACCTGCGCTCGACTACCACGACGTTCCACGGCGTACTGCCGGGGCCAGCCTGCGCCCCGCTGGGGAAAATCCAGCTAGACGTCATCTTCGGGACCGAGGAGAACTCCTGCCATGAACCAATCTGGTTCGAGGTGGTAAATCTGACGAGCTCCTACCACGCTCTCCTCGGGCGCCTCGCCCTCGCCAAGTTCATGGCCGTCCCCCACTACGCCTACCTCAAGACGAAGATGCCGGGACCCCACGGCATGATAACCGTCGCGGGCTGCTTCAGGTGGTCGATGGAGTGCGCCTCAGCCGGTTCCAAACTGGCAGAGGCCCTCATCATAGCTGAAGAGAAGCACGCGATCATGCGCAATGTGGCCATGGCCCAGCAGGACATTCCGGCTAGCAGCAAACCGGCTGGAGAAGGAGCCTTCCAGCCGGCAAAGGAGACGAAGAGGATCCTGCTCGACCCCTCCGATCCGACTAAGTTCGTCACCATTGGTGCCAGCTTGGACAGCAAATAGGAAGGCGCGCTCGTCGACTTCCTCCATGAGAATCCGAACATCTTCGCATGGTCCCCCAAGGACATGCCGGGTGTGCCGAGGGAGTTCGCCGAGAACTCGCTTCACGTGCGTCCGGATGCCAAGCCGGTCAAGCAACCTCTGCGCCGGTTCGCAGAGGAGAAGAGAAAGATAATCGGTGACAAGATCACCCGGCTCCTTGCAGCCGGGTTCATCATGGAAGTGTACCACCCGGACTGGTTGGCGAACCCAGTCCTGGTGCTGAAGAAGAACAAGACCTGGCGCATGTGTATCGACTACACCAGCCTGAACAAGGCGTGCCCGAAAGACCCCTTCGCCTTGCCCCGTATTGATCAAGTCATCGATTCCACGGCCGGCTGTGATTTGTTGTCTTTTCTAGATTGTTATTCCGGGTACAATCAGATCCGGCTAAACCCGGCTGATCAGATTAAGACATCATTTATCACCCCCTACGGGGCTTTCTGCTATGTAACCATGCCTTTCGGCCTAAAGAACGCAGGCGCCACCTATCAGTGATGTATGCAGAAATGCTTGCACTCGCAGATAGGCCGAAATATGCACGCTTATGTGGATGACGTGGTCATCAAGACCAAGGAGAAGCGCACCCTCCTCGAGGATCTGGGAGAAACATTTGGCAACCTCTGCCAGTACCGGATGAAGCTGAACCTAGAGAAATGCGTCTTCGGAGTACCGTCCATCCAGCTGCTCGGTTTCCTCGTATCACAACGAGGTATCGAGGCGAATCTGCAGAAGATCGCGGCCATCAAGAGGATGCAGCCGCCCAGGAACCTGCTTGGGGTCCAGAAGTTCACCAGATCCCTGTCTTCCCTCAGTCGTTTCGTCAGCCGGCTGGGAGAGAAGGCACTCCCGTTGTACCAGCTGATGAAGAAGACGGACAAGTTCTCCTGGACTTCGCAAGCCGACACTGCGTTTCACGACCTCAAGCGCATGTTATCCACAGCACCGGTTCTAGACACACCGGCTAGCAAGGAGCCGATGTTGCTCTATATAGCAGCCATCAGCCGGGTCGTCAGCGTCGTCCTGGTGGTGGAGCGCCCCGAGGAAGGCAAGGCTCAGCCGGTTCAGAGACCCGTCTACTACCTCAGCGAGGTTCTCTCCCTCTCCAAGAAGAACTACCCCCACTACCAGAAGATGTGCTACGGCGTGTACCTGGCATGCAAGAAGCTCAAGCACTACTTCCAGGAGCACCCGATTAAGGTCATGTGCACTGCACCCCTTTCGGAAATCATCGGCAACAAGGACGCCACCGGTCGAGTCGCCAAGTGGGCCATCGAGCTCGCTGCCTACTCCATCCAGTACGAGCCCCGGCTCACGATCAAGTCGCAGGCATTGGCGGACTTCCTCGTCGACTGGGCCGAGACCCAGTATCTCCCACCGGTTCCAGATTCAGACCACTGGCGGATGCACTTTGACGGGTCAAAGATGCTCGGGGGCTTGGGAGCCGGCATCATGCTCACCTCGCCCAAAGGAGACCGGCTGGAGTACGTGCTGCAGATCCACTTCAAGGCCTCCAACAACGTAGCCGAATACGAGGCGCTGGCGCACGGGCTCCGGCTGGCTAGGGAGATCGGTGTCAACCGGATCCTGTGCTTCGGTGATTCGGACTTGGTGGTGCAGCAGGTATCCGGAAAATGGGACGCCAGAGATGCAAACATGGCTCTCTACCGGTTCCACATCCAGATGCTGAGTGCCTCCTTCGATGGGTGCGAATTTCACCACATCCCTCGCGTCAACAACGAGGCAGCCGATGGGCTCTCCAAGATCGGATCCACCAGGCAGGCTATCCCACCAGGGGTCTCCTTGGAGCACCTGCGCAAGCCATCCATCAACCCATCACTAGAATCAGACTCCATCGTATGGGCAGGAAGCGTTCCGGCTGACGGAACGGCAGAAGCAGAGCCGGCCCAACCGCCAAAGAAAAAGATTCGAAGCACCAATTCCGGCCAGGCAGTGCCTTCCGGCTCGCAAGACCCAGGGGCTGCCGGCTCGCCTAGTGGCTTGGGGGCTGCCGTCCCGGGTACGCCACCCGGACGAACCCCCGACATCCGTCAGCCGGAGGACATGAGCGTCCTCGTCATCCGGGAAGTGCCATCCTAGGCACAGCCCTTCATGAGCTACATCGCCAATGGAGAACTCCCGGACGACGAGGTGGAGGCCAGGAAAATCCGGTGCCGCGTGCACACATACACCATCATAAACGGCGAGCTGTACAAGCGCAGTGTATCCGGTATCTTCCAAAGATGTGTCGATGTGGACACGGGCTACCGGCTACTCAAGGATATCCACCAGGGCGAGTGCGGGCACCACGCTTCGTCAAGGGAGATAGTCGCCAAGGCGTTCAGCCATGGTTTCTATTGGCCCACCGCCCTCGAGGACGCTGAGCAGCTGGTCCGCGCATGCAACGGGTGCCAACGCTTCGGACAGCTCAGGCACATGCCAGCTTCGATACTCAAGACCATACCGATCACCTGGCCCTTCGCGGTTTGGGGCCTCGACATGGTCGGTCCTTTCAAGCGAGCACGCGCGGGCATAACCCACCTGCTGGTAGCGGTGGACAAGTTCACAAAGTGGATCGAGGCCAAGCCTATCCGTAAGCTGGATGGAGCGACGGTTGTTACCTTCTTCACCGACATCATCAACCGCTTCGGCTACCCCAACAGCATCATCACCGACAACGGCACGAACTTCGCCAAGGGAGCCTTCGCTCGGTTTTGCAGCAACAAGGGCATCCGACTGGACCTCGCCTCCGTCGCGCACCCGTAATCCAACGGGCAAGTCGAAAGAGCAAACGGCTTGGTGCTAGCCGCCATTGAGCCACGTCTCATCGAGTCGTTGGAGCTGTCACCCGGATGTTGGATCGAAGAACTTCCGGCTGTGCTGTGGAGCCTCCGCACCACGCCGAATAGGTCAACCGGCTACACGCCATTCTTCCTGGTCTACGGATCGGAAGCCGTCCTCTCCGCCGACATCGAGTTCGACTCCCCTCGCAAGCTCCTCTACAATGAAAAAGCCAACCAGGAGGCGCGGGAGGACGGAGTGGACCTCCTGGAGGAGGCCCGCGAGCTGGCCTTGTCCAGATCAGCCCTGTACCAGCAGCGACTACGTCGCTACCATTCAAGCCGGATCCGCCCAGTCGCATTCCGCGAGGGCGACCTGGTTCTCCGGCTGGTGCAAGACACGAAGGGTATGCACAAGCTATCACCACCCTGGGAGGGCCCCTTCATCACAAGCTATCACCAGATGCAGCCGGACAGGGCAGGACAGGTCGGCTACCACCCGGTAGCCGGATCAGCAAGAGGCAGCCGGATACGGCAACGTAGCCGGACCCAATCAGTGAGACAGGACGACGTGCGTATCAGTGCACGGTACGCCCTGTACGGTGACAAGACTGGCAACCACCCGGCCATACCGAAGACTTTGCGTGGATGATGCAGGAACAGTGGCTTATGCTGACGACAGGCTTGCGCGGCGTCCACTGTGCCTACGACAGCCATACCGCTCATACTCCGATAAGACATGCCATACTGGATACTGTAGATGACTAGCCGGCTGGGACCCGCCTGTGGGGCCCGCCGGTCGGACTAGCTAGTGAGACCTTTGCCTCTCTGCCTATATAAGGAGAGGCAAGGCCTCAGTAGAAAGGGTTGGTCATACAACATTTAAGGCAGTAGCTAGCACATACAGCTCGAGGAGCACTTGTAGTTCGTGTATTCCACATAGTCAGATCCGGCAGGAGTAGGGGCTTTACCTCACCATGAGGGCCCCGAACCTGGGTACTTCTTGCGTCTCGCTACGCTCGCTTGTATCCAATCCCGCCTGCGGACGCCGTCGATAGCTTCCCTGCTAGTCCCCACACCTCTATCTAACCTCCTCAGGTACTGCCGTTCCCAATACAACGACAAGATCGGCCATTCGCGGTACTTCTTATCTTATCTTTATCTTGTCTTATCTCTTACAATACCATACCACCATTGCATAGTGTACGAATTAACTTCGAACGTTGACCGGTGGATCAAGACTGGCAAATCCAAACATTGCTAACTGTTAGATCTTCTATTTTGCCTTTATCATCGAGAAAGATTCTATTGATAGTATTTAGCACGATGAACACTAGTATGCGCAAACCACAAAACACACACACACTTCATTATTCAGTTTTAGGGTCATTATGTTAAATGGATGGACTTGGATGCAATTTTCATTTTTTATAAGGTCCTTGATATAAGTTGTACTTCCATCGATCATGTTAACTCTCAAGCACCTCTCTCCTATGAGACCTACCATAGTTAAAAGAAAATGCAACCACCCCAATTATCACACAAAATGGACCAACGGTTTCTTATACGTAATGCCCAAGTTTTTAGTACTAGGATTTTTCAAGCTTCCTAGCAAACTTTGCACACTTCAGTGACTTGTTGTCGATTTAACAAAATTAGATCAAACTTGAGCTACAAGTAAGCATGGTAGATTGCTCTTGAATTAAATGTATTTTTGTAGGTAGATGGGTGCATCTTCTTCTAGTAAACAATGTCGTCAGTGTGAGTTTCTAACTATGAGGAAAGAAAATCCTCAGTTTTCCGAGCGATGATGAGATGGTTCTTTTGTGTAAAGAAAGTCTGAAGAATATGGATCTCAATGCCATAAGCCAAGCTTTTAGACATATTAAGTGGACCAACATGTTTTACTTACGATTCCCATTCAAACTCCCTATGAGCTAATTAACTTTGCCCCACTTGAATGACTTCATGCCTATATTTATCGAAATTTGGTCAAACTTGAACTACAACAACTAAATTATTTTAGGTTGCTTCTAAAGAATTACAAAAAACTTTTGGAGGTGTACTCATTGGGGGCTCAGTTAATATATCTTATCTTATCTTACAATTATATAGTGTACAAATAACTTTGAATGTTGACCGTTCGATCAAGACTCACAAATTCCTGCATTTCTAGCCGTTGGACCTTCTTTTTCATTCTAGCATCTAGAAGATTCTATTGATAGTCTTCGGCATAATGAATACTATGCACAAACCTCAAAACACACTTCTCCGTAATACTAGAAGCTTCTCCCTTGTTTCTCTAGACCATGCATGTGATCAAAAAATTCATGTGCTAGGTAGCTAATAATCTTAGACTTCTACATGATGATACAAAGTACAAGGACCAAATATACACCCATACTTTATAGATGTTGCTCAAATTTATAATATTTTGTGCTTTACCAATTAAAATTGTATATAGTGATGATATGGCATACATCTACTATCTGAGTCTCACGTGCAACTTACTAGTATCTAATAATCATTGACTTCTACAAGATCTTACCACTACATAGTGTAAAAACAACTTTGAATATTGACCGTTGGATCAAGACTCGCGAATCCCAACATTTCCAGTTGTTGGATCTTCTTTTCCATTCTAACATCTTGAAGATTCTATTGATAGTCTTCATTACAAACCACTATATAGTGTACGGATAACTTTGAATGTTGACCGTTGGATCAAGACTCGCGAATCCTAGCATTTCTAGCTGTGGGATCTTCTTTTCCATTCTAGCGTCTAGAAGATTCTATTGATAATCTTTGGCATAATGAATGCTATGCGCAAACCTCAAAACACACTTCTCCACCATACTAGAATCTTCTCCCTTATTTCTCCAGACCATGTTATCAAAAATTTCATGTGTTAGGTAGCTAATAATCTTTGACTTCTACATGATGATACAAAGTACAAGGATCAAATATACACCCATACTTTATAGACGTTGATCAAATTTATAATTTTTTGTGCTTTACCAATTATAATTTTATCTAGTGATGATATTGTAGCGGTTCCACGTGTGAAAACTATAAATTTTTACCCTACGCCCCTAAACCCCTGATGTTGCCAGGACCTATCTATTAGTAATACAGTAACAGGAGGGGCTTTTCGCAAACTTACCCTTGAAGACCGAAAAGCATTGTCAACGCTCAAGAGAGCGTGGTTGATGTAGATGAGCCGAAGCCGACCTCAAGGTCGTGATGAAGTCCTTGTGCTCCTATGGCTCTAACGACTTGAGTGCCTCAAGTGCGACACCTCGCGGGGAGTTACACACGTCGGGTGCCTGATGATGACTCCCGCTTCCCCGATCCAGCAGCAGTTGCGGAAGTAGAGCTCCTGGATCCGAATCCCACAGCGTGACGGCGCTCCGCGGTGAAGATGTCTCTCGTTCGCGCAGTCCAAACTTGGGACCACGGTCACGATAGAGAGAGGGAGAGAGAGAAAATAAATTGGAGGTCCTCCCAAAAGTGAGAAGACCTTTATTGATTATTCGGTGTATTTATCTGGCCAAATACCCCCACTATATATAGGGGGAGGGGAGGTACTACCTCCCTCAAACTCCCGGGGTGGGACTAAAGGAGAGGAGGGGAGGGGAGGCCGCCGGCCAGCCCTAGTGGGACCCGTGCGGGGGGGGCTTGGCCCAGCCGGCCACCCCCTTGCCCCTTCTCCCTCTCTCCTTTCCCTAATGGGCCCTCTCCCCTCCGGGAATTGGCCCATTAAGCCTTTTGACCTTTTAAATTGATTTTCTCTTTATTAAATAATTATGAATAAATGATTAAACCATTATTTAACATTCATTCACATATTATTCAACCTCTGTGGTTATGGAACACTTCCACCTCCACTCTGGACATCCTCCGGACTTACCAAAACCCTTCCGGTTTTCTCTCTACTATTATTCGGCGATTCTTCCGATCCTATAAACACTCTCTAAGCATCATCAAGCCCTTAAGTGTGATACCCCATGGTTCGGGAACACTCCAGACATGGTCGGGACACTCCCGAACCAATGATCGACAGAGGGACCTGGATGGCCATGTGACCCCTATGCGTTCCACAAAGATCTTTCGCCGTTTGAACCGGGACAGTCTTGTCTTATTCCCTTTGTCTCTTGATACTTGCATTGCCCGAGATCTGATCAATGACATCACCATGCCGTGTTCAATATAGTTACCGAACAATGCTACTTGACTCGTTCCGACAAGTGATATCCCTGTGACCAAATCACACATTGCGCAGCTATTGGATATAACCTTTCCGAGTGGGCCCTTGAGTATCTTCTCGTCACATGGACGGACAAATCCCGCTCTTAACGTATATTGCCTCAACGGTTTCCTCTGAGTACCTGAACACACCTTTATAACCACTGTATTACCAAGTGGCGCTTGATGCTATCAAAGCACTCTCGGGAGACAGTGATTGATATAGCCTCACGGTCTAAGGAATATTTTACGAGGATCCATTTCTAATCATCGTCACTTGAACTTCGTGACATGATCGGGTCACGATGTTTAGGTTGGGTATTGGTTCATCATCTCATTCACAGAATGAGTTGCCTCCATTTCCAACTGGCATAAATGCCACATGATCAGGAAACATGATCATTGGTTGACCAATGAACCAGTGACTAGAGTTTCACTGGGAACCCCTGGTTGTTTGTATATCACATTTGTATTGATGTTTCCACTCAATATAGTTATAGCATGATATAAAACTTAATCATAAACTATATGAAATATGATAATAGTCCTTATAACTATTTGTCTCTAGGGCATATTTCCAACAGTCTCCCACTTGCACTAGAATACAAATACACTAGCTGCATTTGTTCTTAATCATTGGCACCATATATCCGGTACCCTGAACATGCTTGCTCATGGAAGAGGTTGAGTATTGGGTCTGTACTTTACAGTCCCAAATCCTTTGCAACTTATTAATGTCACCTTGATTAACATCAATACTTCATCATCACATGATAACATCTGTGTGTATGCATCGTCGCTATGGCAGCAGAACGAGGCCTGATTCCAGGAGCCTACAGTGACTTTAGATCAACCTCGAGGGCTTTCTCATGGGCACTGTGCCCTAGGACACATCATTCTACGTTAAAAGCGAACTAGCCCCGCCATAACATTATACAACACTTTAGATGGTACCCTTATCTATTATTATAAATGTATTCATCAAAACACTAGTGCACTCTGTGCAACTTTCGATGTTTTGTTCACCTCGCTTCCTACTTGACTCTAATCGGCATTATGGGAGTTTCCAACATATTCCCTTATAACATAACCCTTTATGTTTTAAGATATGTCATCCTCTATGGATTTGGAAAATATGTCTACAGTTCTCTATTAGACACTGCGGACAAACTTAGCTCAACATTCTGTGATTCCAACTTAATCACTTTCAAACGTTCCTTATTGGATCACATATTATGTTAAGTTATCATCATGGTTTTCTAGGATAGAACATATGTCTCAACATAGTGGATGATGATCATCCTTTTCTATCTTTCAACCATTGATGTTAAACTTAATGTTATTCCTAATTTTAGTTATTAAGGACCAGTTCCTTAATTGACTTCTATTATGAAACCCTTTTTCAGAATCCCTTAAGGAATACTACATAATATCATAATACACTTATTATCAACTTCTACACCTTATAAATCAATATTTATAAGTACTTGCGCTTTTATTCTTAATGTGTCGAATACGCACTTAAGAATTACTCCTATAAGCCCCCACTCAAAATATGTTCCTAACATATTTGGGTATGAGTCACTACTCTTACTCAAACTATGTTCCTACATATTTGAATTTAAGACTTATATTGCTCCCACTCAAAAATATGTCATTCACATATTGTTTTAGGAAGACTTTCATAGCTCCAACTCAATTTCATGCAAACTGCATATCCACTCACTATTTTGAACAATTTCAAAATCCTTTGATCAAAAATCAAACTTGGAGTTTTACTATGAGATACTAGTACTTTTACTAGTTTTAAATCCACTAGACATTAAGCACACATGAATCAAATTCATTTGAATTCGTTCAATACTGGACAAACTATGCTTTTTACATTTACCCCCTTTTCCACTATGGCTTTGCAATCATTTGGGAAAAATTTCAAGTAACTCCTTTTACTTGTGAGATTCAGCAATGAATTGCTTTCTAATCTCAAGGGAATTTTGCTTCTAGGATTTCTCATAGTTCTAGTTTACCATTATTTCCTTAGTAGTTCGTAGGTATGTCATATTCCAAGAATCATGACAAATGATTCATAAATGTCTCCATACAAGATATGGGTTACATTTTGAATCCTACTTTATGTAGTGAAAACACTAGTGGGGAAAACACAATGACCATTATCATTGATTATTTCCTTTTGTGAAGAGAATCATTCAGGAACATTGTCCGTTGCGCTTCTCAACACTCTGATGCAAGGTTTTGAATCCTTATCGTGTTTTTCACTATCTTCCATTTTCTTCATAATCGATAAATATCACTAAAAGTGAGATTTCTCAAGAATGCACCAAAATCCAAGCAATACAAGTTTTGCTTCCATTTGGTTTCAGCTATGGATTTCGTATTCAAAGTTTCCAATGAATACTCTACAAGGACTTATTTGCTATTGTTTTGGTTATATCGAATGACCCCAAAACTTTCACGACGATCCATACTAGATATGGAGCCGCTTTCACGAATCCAGATGGTTCACTATATATTCTAATTGAGTGCTAACTATTTCTAACTAATGGTCTCTACATCTACACTACAATGATTTATTTGGTGCCATCTATTTACCCATTTGATATCTAATATCATATTGTGATGCTTTGCATTTTGACGTTTCAAAACGCTTTCCATTCCACAATTTCTTCTATGCCATTCTTATAAAGTTGAATTTTATTACTTTTGATCAAATCACAGTAATTAGATTCTCTTTTATATTTATACCCTTTGTTGATGAAACAGTTTGATCAAATCAAATAGTTTCATATTCAGGTTTCCTTTGGTAAACTACTTTACACTTTTAAACAATCGTATAATGATAATTACCATTTTCGTTAAAACACAATACATCGAATATGTATTTACTTTTAACAATTCATTAAACACTTTGTATTCAAGTAATACACGGTGTTCAAGTTATTTTGCCGAACTTAGGCATGATTTATATGTGACAAGAAATTGAATGACTTTCACATATTATCAACATAACTTTGAATTTAAACAATGGTTTCATTCAGTAATGAACATATCATTAAGTTGGGTATTTTAAAGAATTTCAATATTTTACAAATGTTCATGTATTATCAATTAGTTTCAAACAACAAGGATAATTTACATATAATCAAACAAGGTATGAAAATGAATAGAAATCATTCATAAAAGTAGAACAACTATTTGTTACAAACTCATATGAATAACCGTCTCACAAAGTGTGAGACACACTAAAGAAGTTCATAATATTTTGATTACAATAACTATCCAAAACATAAACTAAATGACAAATGTCGAGGGAGAGTGTCATCGGCCATCATCATTATGCTCGCCATCAACACGCAACGTCGCCTCCTCTCCAGCAAGCATCTCTCGTGCAGAAGGACCTATTTTCAGCAAAATAGAACAAGTATCAAATATACTTAACACTACAAATGTGTTTGCAAGATTATAACATTTATAAATTTGTATATCAAATATATACCTTTGTCATTGATTACCTCAGTGACAACGGGTTCAACCACCACATCTCTGAAATGTGATATGAACTCGTGGAAATCCTATGTTTCCGTGTCGCCTCTCATAATGCAAATCCTAACTTGTGCTTGGAAGCTTGGTGGCAGCGACCGCAGAACAACTCCTATTGCAAAAGAGCTTGCGAACCAGTTGTCTAGGAAGTATGCCAGACTCATGTATGCATCATATATGCTGAACAAGTGATCGTCCAGTGAGGAGCCCTCCTCCATCTTTATGGAGAGGAAGTCCCCCATCATCTCATACTCCCATATGCCCACTTGTTCCACGAAATGCAATCTCAGATGTGCCATATCCGTTCGGGGATTAAGACTTCCCACCATCAGCCATAGCCCATCTTCCATCCCGAGGCGCATCATTACTGATATGAATGTGGCCATCACACGACGACGGCAGCGGAGATCCCGCTGCTCCTAGGTCTCATGTGAATAGGGTGGCTCCAAGTACATCTCGAAGATCATGTAGTCAGCCACTTTGTTCTCACCAAGGAGATCAAAAAGGCGCATGACCCATGTAGAAAAGTTGGATCCATCTAACTTGAGCTTTTCTCCTTTTAACCAACCGTCAGTAGGGAAGGTAATCTTGGGGAGAACCATTTTATACATTTATAATTGCAAAAAGGAATTTAGACTAAGTTTATAATTAAATGAGTTAATAATAACTCCACTCAGAAACACCTATCCCCATAAGGGTTCCTAGTGATAACACGACCCTATTAGCCACATATCCCCCGATCGTCACGGCCATCAATGTGGGTTCAAGGGTGGACGCTAAATGTCGGTCACATCATTCATGCAACTCGTCCTCGATCTTTCGACCATCCGTGTTCCGAGGCCACGCTTCTATGGCGTGCTAGGCTCGCCAACTCAACCTTAGTGTATTCGCTGTGCAACATGGCTTACACCCATTGTATGTGAATGTTGATATGTCTGACACCCATGCATGTACCATGGATCGCCTCATACCGAAGAACTTTCTTGGTGGTGCACACTAAGAGGAAACACAATCGTTGGTAATTTTAACAGGGATCATCTTATTAGGCTACCATCGAGTATCTAATACTAGCACACAATAAGATATACAAACAATAACATTGAATGTAAATGCGATGTGATATGTTCCTTCACGTCGTGATCTCCATCCGTCGTCGCCGGATTCCGGCGCCGTACACACCAGGGTACCGGTGTCTTTCCGGCGTGGTAGTTCGTCACCTCCGTGACTATCTACTACTACATAACACAAGGTAATGACTTTACCTTTGCCACAACCATATCACAAAGCAATGCCCCCCTGCAAAACAAAGTTAGACGCCTCTACTTTATCTTTGCATGTTTTACGTGGCTGAATGGGCTTCACAAGAACCGTTCTTACCTAGGAACTTTCAGCACAACGTTGATCAAGTAGTTGTCTCTACTACACCCCTTTTGAGGCCCTCCGTTGCAAATGGTATACCAACTAATGCGAGAGAGACAGACACCCCCCTAAGCCACTTTATACGGTACAAGTAGTATGTCAAGCGTGGACCAGTCTCGCGAATGAACGCGTAAAGTCGGTTGGGGCCGCTTCATCAAGCATTACTGTGGTATACACAAGTACATGTGAGAGGGTAACAACTAAAAGATCAGTGCCCACACACTACATCTCGTGTGTTTTACCCGTACTAGCATTACTACGCATAGATCTAGCTCTGATACCACTATAGGGGTTCTGCGTATGAAAACAAAAAAAAATTACCCTACGCCCCTGAACCCCTGATGTTGCCAGGACCTATCTATTAGTAATACAGTAACAGGAGGGGCTTTTCGCAAACTTACCCTTGAAGACCGAAAAGCGTTGTCAACGCTCAGGAGAGCATGGTTGATGTAGACGAGCCGAAGCCGACCTCAAGGTCGTGATGAAGTCCTTGCACTCCTATGGCTCCAACGGCTTGAGTGCCTCAAGTGCGACACCTCGCAGGGAGTTACCCACGTCCCACTTCCCCAATCTAGCAGCAGCTGCGGAAGTAGAGCTCCTGGATCCGAATCCCGTAGCGCGACGGCGCTCCGCGGTGAAGATGTCTCTCATTCGCGTAGTCCGAACTTGGGACCACGGTCACGAGAGAGAGAGGGAGAGAGAGAAAATATCAATTGGAGGTCCTCCAAAAGTGAGAATACCTTTATTGATTATTCGGTGTATTTATCTGGCCAAATACCCCCACTATATAGGGGGAGGGGCGGTACTACCTCCCTCAAAGTCCCGGGTGGGACTAAAGGAGAGGAGGGGGTGGGGAGGCCACCGGCCAGCCAAAGTGGGCCCCGCAAGGGGGGGCTTGGCCCAGCCGGCCACCCCTTGCCCTTCTCCCTCTCTCCTTTCCCTAATGGGCCCTCTCTCCTCTGGGAATTGGCCCATTAAGCCTTTTGACCTTTTAAATTGATTTTCTCTTTATTAAATAATTATGAATAAATGCTTAAATCATTATTTAACATTCATTCACATATTATTCAACCTCTGTGGTTATGGAATACTTCCACCTCCACTCCGGACATCCTCCGGACTTACCGAAACCCTTCCGGTTTTCTCTCTACTATTCTTTGGCGATTCTTCCGATCCTATAAACACTCTCTAAGCATCATCAAGCCCTTAAGCGTGATACCCCCACGGTTCGGGAACACTCCAGACATGGTCGGGACACTCCCGAACCAATGATCGACAGAGGGACCTGGATGGCCATGTGACCCCTGTGTTCCACGAAGATCTTTCATCGTTTGAACCGGGACAGTCGTGTATTATTCCCTTTGTCTCTCGATACTTGCATTGCCCAAGAACTAATCAATGACATCACCATGTCGTGTTTAATCTCGTTACTGAACAATGCTACTTGACTCGTTCCGACAAGTGATATCCCTGTGATCAAATCACACGCTGTGCAGCTATTGGATATAACCTCTCCGAGTGGGCCCTTGAGTATCTTCCCGTCACATGGACGAACAAATCCTGCTCTTGACGTATATTGCCTCAATGGTTTCCTCCGAGTACCTGAACACACCTTTATAACCACTGTATTACCAAGTGGCGCTTGATGCTATCAAAGCACTCTCGTGAGACAGTGATTGATATAGCCTCACGGTCTAAGGAATAGTCTACGAGGATCCATTTCTAATCATCATAACTTGAACTTCGTGACATGATTGGGTCACGATGTTTAGGTTGGGTATTGGTTCAACATATCATTCTCAGAATGAGTTGACTCCATTTCCAACTGGCATAACTGCCACATGATCAGGAAACATGATCATTTGTTGACCAATGAACCAGTGACTAGAGTTTCACTAGGAACCCCTGGTTGTTTGTATATCACATGTGTATTGATGTTTCCACTCAATACAGTTATAGCATGATATAAAACTTAATCATAAACTATATGAAATATGATAATAGTCCTTATAACTATTTGTCTCTAGGGCATATTTCCAACAGATATGCCATACATCTACTATCCGAGTCTCTTGTGCAACTTTCTAGTAGCTAATAATTGTTAACTTTACCACTATATAGTGTACAAACAACTTACTGAATATTTACCGTTGGATCCAGAGTCGCGAATCCCAACATTTCAAATCGTTGGATCTTCTTTTCCATTCTAGCATCTTGAAGATTCTATTGTCAGTCTTCATTACAAACCACTATATAGTGTACGAATAACTTTGAATGTTGACCGTTGGATCAAGACTCGCGAATCCTAGCATTTCTAGCTATTGGATCTTCTTTTCCATTCTAGCATCTAGAAGATTCTATTGATAGTATTCGGCATAATGAATTCTATGCACAAACCTCAAACACACGTCTCCATCATACTAGAATCTTCTCCCTTGTTTCTCTACACCATGTTATCAAAAATTTCATGTGTTAGGTAGCTAATAATCTTTGACTTCTACACATGATGATACAAAGTACCAGGACCAAATATACACCCATACTTTATAGGTGTTGATCAAATTTATAATTTTTTGTGCTTTACAAATTATAATTTTATATAGTGATGATATGTCATACGTCTACTATCTGAGTCTCATGTGCAACTTACTATTAGCTAATAATCATTGACTTCTACATGATCTTACCACTATATAGTGTACAAACAACTTTGAATATTGACCGTTGGATCAAGACTCGTGAATCCAAGCATTTATAGTCATTGGATCTTCTTTTCCATTCTAGCATCTTGAAGATTCTCTATTGATAGTCTTCATTACAAACCACTATATAGTGTATGAATAACTTTGAATGTTGACCGTCGGATCAAGACTTGCGAATCCCAGCTTTTCTAGCCGTTGGATCTTCTTTTCCATTCTAGCATCTGGAAGATTCTATTGATAGTCTTCGGCATAATGAATGCTATGCACAAACCTCAAAACACACTTCTCCATCATACTAGAATCTTCTCCCTTGTTTCTCTAGACCATGTTATCCAAAATTTCATGTGTTAGGTAGCTAATAATCTTTGACTTCTACATGATGATACAAAGTACAAGGACCAAATATACACCCATACTTTATAGATGTTGATCGAATATATAATTTTTTGTGCTTTACCAATTATAATTGTATATAGTGATGATATGTCATACGTCTAATATTTGAGTCTCACGTGCAAGGCACGTGCAACTTACTAGTGTATATAGTGGACCAACATGTTGTACTAACGATTCCTATGTTTTATGAGTTTTCAAACTTCCTAGCTAACTCCACCACTTGAATGACTCTATGTAGGTTCATCAAAATTAGGTCAAATTTGAACTACAAGTAAATTGTAGGTTGCTTTGTAAGTTTTAAGAAAAACCTTTTGGAGGCACCCATCAGACAGTCAATTAATATACTCCGTATCAGAAACCACAGAGAGTTTTGACAAGAGGTTCAAATTCTTTCTAAGATTTTGCATCTTGACAAACTTGAGCTACAAGTATGCGTAGATACTTGTCTCGGATTAAGTGTCTTTTCAGAGTTAATTAATGAAAAAAGAAAGTGACGTAATAACTTAGCTAGTTACCATAACATCACACATACCAAGACTAGTAGAAATATAAGGCGCTTTAGCTTTATGAGATGAATGTATCTAGAGGCCTTTTAGTGTATAGGTTCACTCTTAACCTCTACGAACCCATACAGTAAAAGATGTCTAGATATATTCGATTCACAAAGCTAAAACGTCTCATATTTCTAAACAGAGGGAGTACAACCTAATTAATTAGGCCTTTGCATGACACTACACACATGTTGTTACCCACTATGATGAAGGTACATGTGCAAGTTACTGGAGTAGTCTAAGTTATTTAGCACTATGTGACCATACTAAATCAGAACGGAGGTGTACGTACCGTATGCCTTAAAGGCACCTGTTCCGCTGCACTCCAAGCTGTTCACCACTTGTGTCGGCTCTCACTGGTCAGACGGATAAAGCTAATGACTTGTTGATGTGGTACTATAAATCGTCGATCTTCTTCCATCGCTAGCAGAGAATAAATTCTTCTGCTGCTTCTAGGCGCTTGCTTTTGCAGAGCTACAACCAGTAGCTCAGACGACGACTACTCCCGCGTGGCACTCGAGCAATTGCGACCGTCCATTCATAATGAACGGGAAGCATTAGACAATGGATTTTCTTTTGGTGCATGGTTGATTTTTTTGAGAGATTGTCGACTTTTTTTCTTTATTGAACTGAGAGGTGTTCGATTTTGGGTCCGGTAACGGGGCGTAGACGCTGACAGGGGAGAGGAAATTGGCGGTGTGGCAGGCAAGCTTATTTGAGGTGGTAGCGTGTGGGTGTACATATGGTACTGCCGTACTGGTAGCCCATTTTGTGAGCATTTTGTTGTTGTAGTACTACACAAGAGTTCGAGAGTAGTACTGTAGTATTCCAGTTTTGGTTCCTTAATTACCGGTGGAACCTTTATGTGTTTATTAGTTACGGTACTAGTAGTATAGTAGTACTTGTTCCAACTGCACAAGATGATGAATGTAGAAGATCCAAGGATTATTACGTTCAGCAAGAGGAGCTCCGAGTATAGTCCAAACTGTCTCTCTGCCATGACCATTTATTTGAGAGGACAGTACAGCTCCATCCCGTGCTAGGATAGCTTATGCTGTACTACTCCTCCTAGAAAGGCCTGACCTATTTACTTGATAGGCACCAGGAAACGCAGAGAAGAGAGAAAAACCATGCTCGGTCGGCGATACGATTTCAATTGATTTATTCTAGTATTTTACTTTGCTCTCCGTCCTCTTCCTCTCCATATTCTTGCTGATCCCCACTCGCCCACCTTTAGCACACACCAACACCGCCATGCCTCTTTCAGAGCATCTCTGTAGCCTAGTTCGATAGGCACTGTAGATTTAGCAGAGAGAAATAAGGCACGCTTGGTTTTATTTCATTCCTATTTCTCTTTGCCTCGATCTCCATCCTCACTTCACCTCTAGCATCCCGGCAACGGCCATTACCACTCGCACACCAATACAGGCACGCTGCAATGCCGCTATGCCGCTTTAGGA
The DNA here is from genome assembly GCA_910589775.1 of Avena eriantha. Taxonomy (NCBI): domain Eukaryota; kingdom Viridiplantae; phylum Streptophyta; class Magnoliopsida; order Poales; family Poaceae; genus Avena; species Avena eriantha. The sequence continues at coordinate 132,034,980 of OU342744.1, read as the reverse complement.
TCAGCTCTGGCGCCCAGTTTGATAGACTATTTTCCGTCTCGCCCTGCCAGCTGCCGCTCGCTCTCTCCTCCAAAACCCCCAATCAAAACCAAACGTCATTGCCCCCCACCTGCTCGACCTCTTCCTCGGGATGGCCCAATTGATCGATGACAGTGACACTTCTATGGTGTTTTCTGATGGCCCCCTTGAAGAAATCTCTGCTAAATGCGACGTCATCACCACCGCAAGCCTCGCTGCCTGCTGCAAACGTTTTCTTTACTCAGCAACACATAGTGCATCCCTGTCGAAATCTCATCTATTTGGTCTCCCGTGTGTTCTTCACTCTCACTCAACTGAGGTACCGCGTGAGTACAATGTCTTCTACCGCGACAATCGCATGAAGCAGTTCTACAGGGGCAGCTATTATTGCGGCAGGGGCAAGCAGAAACCACAAAATAAGTTCGGGTGGACCTTGTGCGAGCTGACGCTACTAGACAGGTCCTCCTTCGATGTTGTGATGCCAGATTGTGAGGGTAAGAAGTGGGCAAGCACCCATGGAGATTGGATCGCCAATGTTGGCCTCGCCTGGAACTGGGAGCTTATGAATGTGTTCACTCATTGCCGGATTCCTCTACCAGCGATCTTCGATTTTGATGCCACACCCAAGGTACTTAAGTTTATCGTGGCTGGTCAGCCTACTAATCTACTGAAGATAGCCATTTGTCGAGTTCCCACAGCTGCAAGGAACTATAAGGATTTCTTTGTCCTGGCCATCTTCGACACGGTAATTGCCTTCCTTGATGGTTCTCATGGTATGTGGATGGTTCTTGAGAACCAATTCAGCATGTTCAACTACCGCAATGCAATTATCCACAATTAAAGTGCAAGCATACATGCAACAAAGATGGACACAATGGTTCAAGTTTATTAAGTGCAAGAAAATAAAGTGTTCCATCAAGTTCGTGAGAGCTTTAATCACTAATTTTCACATAACAAGTCTAATTCAGAAGGTAGATAAAAACATGAATATACTTGGAATAGCAAATGCTAATAGGTAGGTATCGCGGACTCTTTGGGATAACTTGGTTTTATTTGGAGTTGGATGCATGAGTGGAACTCATACTTGGTTATGGAGGCTAGCAAAAGACTGGGAGCGACCAACTAAAAGAGCAATAATGGCCATAATCATGCAAAGCGACAAAAAATCATTAATTAAAGCATAAAGTGATATTACAAGTCGAAAACTAAAGGATCATAAAGGCTATGGTGACTTGGGATAGTCATAACATGGTGTGAGCATGCGGCAAGTCAACCCAAATAAAGCATCAAAGGAGAATACCACAATACTATGCTTTAATATGCTAAAACAACGCATAATTCTTTCAAGGCACATTAAGCAATATCAATTGTTTATAACATGTCATGCTACAGAAAAAATCACTAAGCATAAAGCAAAAACAATATCAAGCATGACATGACAAAGCATAGGCCACGGTCAAAAACGAGCTCCTTTTACCACTTAAGCATGAACTTTTCCTACTCTTTTCCAATCCAAACCACACTTATCTGAAAAATAATGTATGAAAGAGGGGGTCCAACCAATTAATTCAAGCAAACTAATAAAACCAAGCAAATGAAAACAAAAACGAAGACGCTCCAAGAACAACACAACTGTGCATGAAACAATAAAAATGAAGTGTTTGGAAGAAACCTGAGATTTTTATTGATGAAGAAGGGGATGCCTTGGGCATCCCCAAGCTTTGACGCTTGTACTTCTTGGATATTTCTTGGGGTGACACACGTGGCATCCCCAAGCTTGAGCTTTAGTCCATTATTCATCTCATTACATCACTCTTTTGATACACCTAAAAAAATTCCTTCATACAAAACTTCACACAATCTTTATTAGCAACATTAGTGCACTCAAGATAATAAGTATTTGGGTTCAGTTCCAACACCAATAAAACTTCCATTAAAACACAAGCTACTGTAGCACTTCCCTCAAAAAGCTCAATTCCCCAAAAAGAACCCAAAAAGGAATCAACAAGAAGCAAATGCAAATAATGGCAGAAATCTGTTAAAACATACCAGCAGGTAAAGACCAATTTTTCAAAGACCTTATGTTGCTCAAATTGAAAAGTGTTGAACTAACAAAAGTTAGATAACAACCTGGAGCAGAAGCAAAAAAATTCACAGCTCAAACCGATGTACAAGGATTTTACACGAATTTTTACAGCGAAGCACAAAAATCTGTTTCGGGACAGCAACTTTCCCAAGCATTACTGTTCTCTCATTAGAGGTTACTCTTGGCACAAAAAGCAAATAAAAAGGATAAGGAGCGGTTATTACAGAGGTAATAACTTCCAAGACTCATCTAAAACTTTTGGGTTATCTCCCAATAAGTATTTTTCTTTAACGCCTTTAAGTTAGGCATAAGAGCAAGATTCAAGTATTTTCGAATGAATAAGCATTAAGATCAATACCAGAAATATCTTTCTTTTTCAAGGCTTCATGCATTCCTATAAGTTTTTAACTGAAAATCTTCCATGGAAAGATTTGTTTTGGTTTCATAGGCATGAACACAAGTGTTCAAGGTCGACCCCCACTTAACCATTACTCATCTTTCCAATCACTTTCCTTTTTGAAAATGTTTTTAGGTAACAAGTACAACTATTTTTTTTGTAATTTGCATTCCCTATCCATACTAAGATAGAGAACAACTTAAAACTGAAAGTAAAACCTACTTATAGATAAAGCAAACAAGTGCACACAAGAATATTCACCCACACGCTATTGCTCCCCGGCAACGGCGCCAGAAAAGGTCTTGATAACCCACAAGTATAGGGGATTGTGTGTAGCCTTTTCGATAAGTAAGAGTGTCGAACCCAACGAGGAGCTAAAGGTAGGATAAATATTCTCTCAAGTTCTATCAACCACTGATACAACTCTACGCACACTAAATGTTTGCATTATCTAGGAAATAAAACTAGAGCAACAATACAAGTAATAGAGATAGCTTTGCATGATAATAAATAACAAGAAAGTAAAGCTAGTTGCTGCAGCAATAAAATACACTAAACTAAAAGAACCATGAGTGTGGAATAGTGGTGGTAATTGTGGTGGCTTTGTCCAAGTTTAAATAGCGAATAGATCGGGTTCATTGTCTTCGATGCAGTTTTCTATGTGGGAGAGGCTAAATATACATGCGCTTCACTACTTGGAATTACATGTACTATATGATTGAATTGTTAGTAAACATCCGCAAGTACTAATCAATGCATTAAGGTTTCCCCAACCATAGCCTTAAGTTTAATGGTCCTCTTACTCCCATACGTGCAACATTCCTGTTCGTGTCCTCAGGTTTCTGTCACTCTGGCAGAACTTCCCCCTTCCTCTTACACATACTACAAACCCTATGATGTTTAATCCATGCGCGCACAAATTTAATGGACACCAAACGACTGTACCATATCAACATACAACTCTAATGAACCAAAGACGTTCAACCATTCAATCTAAGAACAAAGAACTACACAAACATGACATCGAGCATAAATACTAACTCTTGGAGTTGCTAGCATCTACTTGGCCAAGATAGCTACTAATAACAGAAAGCATGCAAGATCAAAAATAACAAAGACATGATAGAATCAATAATCCATCTGAAATAGCATCTCAATATCCATCGGATCCCCGCAAACACAACATGCAGAATTACAAATAGATGATCGTGATCATGAACGGAGCTCACAAGATCTAGACATGAAAGCACAAAGGAGGAGAACCATCCATCTAGCTACTACATGGATCTGTAGTCCAAGGATGAACTACTCACGCATCACACTGGAGGCTTGCATGATGATGAAGAAGGCCTCCAGGGTGAATTCCCCTCTCCAACAGGGTGCCGGCAAGAGCTTCAGATCCCTCCCGATCTAGGGATGGAGATGACGGCGGCTACGGACTCTTTCGTGGATTTTTGATCGGGTCCTTAGGGTTTTCGTCGCGAGGGAATCTTATAGGCGGAAGGGGAGGCCGAGGGGGTGCCGGAGGCGGCCACACCACCCCCTGGCGCGGGCCAAGCCTGGCCGCGCGGCCAGGTGGTGTGGCCGCCCTATGGCCCCTCTCCGTCTCGTATGCTGGCATCTGATGACTTCCGGAAAAATAGGCATTTTGGCTTTTGTCCCGTCCAATTCTGAGAATATTCATTTTCTGGCCTTCTTGGAACCAAAAACAGTAGAAAACAGGCAGCTGGCACTGTGGCTCTTGTTAATAGGTTAGTCCAAGAAATCATATAAAAAGTACTCCAAAGTTGGAACAAAACACAAGAAAGTGGTTAAAACCAAGCATGGAACATCAAAAAATTTAGATACATTTGCAATGTATCAACATCCCCAAGCTTAACTTCTGCTCGTCCTCGAGTAGGTAAGTGATAAAAAGAAAGAATAATTTTTGAGGTGACATGCACCATCAAATACTTGATCAAAGTATTTGTAAAACATTCAAAGTTGCGATCATAGTACTTCAATCATAACATGAAAGACAAAGTTCTAGCAATAAGACAAAGAAACTATGATGCAACATGAAAAGGCACAAACAAAAGATTCATGAATAACAATGCTTTGCAAGACGTTTGTTTGTTTCACATAAAGAAAACATAGCATAATAGTATTTAGCGTGTCCCTCATAGAGTAGCAAATATAAATGCATAGGACACCTTCAAAGTTCATAAGAGTGACTAGATACAAATAGTTTAAAACAAGCAATATCAAGTTATGCATCAATCAACTAGTCTTGGGATAATGCACATAGAACTAAGAATGGCCACTATGCTCTCAAAGTAGGTGCATAAAGATAGAAGGTGGAGACTCAATATAATGGTGGAAGAAAGGCCTTTATAAAAGGAAGTAGGGATTCAAGTCTCATAAAGAGCTTCCAAAAATTATGGTACTTATAGATTTCAGATCTCATTGCCCCTATCATAAGCATCTTGAAGGTGATTAAGGTTAAAGTGACACAACTAAGAGGATATGCTTGACAAGTTATAAACCGAAATCTCATGCCCCTTACTTACGAAGACTGAACCTCAGGCTAATCAACTTTAGTCACGAGTAAGCTCTTGTCATTATAAGTACATGTGTATCATAAAGAACCACCAACGGGGTACCCCTTGCACATGATACGGGAGCTTTCCCATAATCAAAATGACAAGGCAAGCAGACAATAAGCATCACAGTGATCTTTTTATTTGCTATTTGCATAGGTTTTTATTGAGGATGCTTCATAGAGTGCTCATTATGGTGATGCTGCAAGTTTCCACCATGATTAGGCATGGCTTAGGCTAGCGGCCGAGGCGTTTCTCTAACACACATACAAACTCCATGATCTTACAAGTTCCACTTTTATTTCACACCGTCAGGATCCGTAAGCAAAATATAAGGCGCTTTAACTTTGTTATATGAATGTATCTAGAGGCCTTTTAGTGTATAGGTTCACTCTTAACCTCTACGAACCCATACACTAAAAGACGTCTAGATATATTCGATTCACAAAGCTAAAACGTCTCATATTTCTAAATGGAGGGAGTATAACCTAATTAATTAGGCCTTTGCGTGACACTACACACATGTTGTTACCCACTATGATGAAGGTACATCTGCAAGTTACTGGAGTAATCTAAGTTATTTAGCACTATGTGACCATACTAAATCAGAACGGAGGTGTACGTACTGTATGCCTTAAAGGCACCTGTTCCGCTGCGCTTCAAGCTGTTCACCACTCGTGTCGGCTCTCACTAGTCAGACGGATAAAGCCACTGACTTGTTGAGACTCAATATAATGGTGGAAGAAAGACCTTTATAAAAGGAAGTAGGGATTCAAGTCTCATAAAGAGCTTCCAAAAATTATGGTACTTATAGCTTTCAGCTCTCATTGCCCCTATCATAAGCATCTTGAAGGTGATTAAGGTTAAAGTGACACAACTAAGAGGATATGCTTGACAAGTTATAAACCAAAATCTCATGCCCCTTACTTACGAAGACTAAATCTCATGCTACTCAACTTTAGTCACGAGTAAGCTCTTGTCATTGTAAGTACATGTGTATCATAAAGAACCGCCAACGGGGTACCCCTTGCACATGATACGGGAGCTTTCCCATAATCAAAATGACAAGGCAAGCAGACAATGAGCATCTCAACGATCTTTTTATTTTCTATTTGCATAGGTTTTTATTAAGGATGCTTCATAGAGTGCTCATTATGGTGATGCTGCAAGTTTCCACCATGATTAGGCATGGCTTAGGCTAGTGGTCCGGGCGTTTATCTAACACACATACAAACTCCATGATCTTACAAGTTCCACTTTTATTTCACACCGCCGGATCCGTAAGCAAAAGAACATGATATCAGCAGGGTACAAAGTACAAGTGCAATGTTGAAAGCGTTCCCCATGAAATATGGTTCTGCTAATTTCAACTTATAAAGCGCAAGCATATACGCAACAAAGAAGTACCCAATGGTTCAAGTTTATTAGATGCAAAAAAGTAAAGTGTGCCATCAATTTCGTGAGAGCTTTAATCACTAGTTTTCTCATAACAAGTTTAATTTGGAAGGTAAACAAAAGCATGAATATACTTGGAATAGCATAAGCTAGTAGGTAGGTATGGTGGACTCTTCGGAATAACTTGGTTTAAGGAGTTGGATGCATGAGTGAAACTCATACTTGGTTGTGGAGGCTAGCAAAAGACTGGGAGCGACAAACTAAGAGAGCAATAATGGCCATAATCATGCAGAGCGACAAAACATCATTGATCAAAGCATAAAGTGATACTACAAGTTGAAAACTAAAGGATCATAGAGGCTATGGTGACTTGGGATAGTCATAAGATGGCGTGAGCATGTGCCAAGTCAACCCAAATAAAGCATCAAAGGAGAATACCACCATACTATGCTTTAATATGCTAAAACAACGCATGATTCATCCAAGGCACATTAAGCAATCTCAATTGTTTATAGCAAGTCATGCTACAGTAAATAATACTAAGCATAAAGCCAAAACAATATCAAGCTTGGCATGACAAAGCATAGGCCACAGTCAAAAACAAGCTCTTTTTACCACATAAGTATGAACTTTCCTACTCTTTTCCAAACCAAACCAAACTATTTGCAAACCAATGTATGAAAGAGGGGGTCCAACCAATTTATTCAGAAAACTAAGAAAACCAGAGCAAACTAAAACCAAAACCAAAATTAAAAAGAAGACGCTCCAAGAATAACACAATTGTGCATGAAACAATAAAAATGAAGCGTTTGGAAGAAACCTGGGATTTTATTGATGAAGAAGGGGATGCCTTGGGCATCCCCAAGCTTTGACGCTTGTACTTCTTGGATATTTCTTGGGGTGACATGCGTGGCATCCCCAAGATTGAGCTTTAGTCCATCCTTCATCTCATTACTCATTCCTTCCATACACCTGAAATTTTTTCCTTCATACAAAACTTCACACAATCTTTATTAGCAACATTAGTGTACTCAAGATAAATAAGTCTTAAGGTTCAGTTATAACACCAAATAAACTTCCATTAGAACACTAGCTACTGAAGAACATCCCTCAAAAATCTCAATTCCCCAAAAGAACTCAAAAAGGAACCAACAAGAAGCAAATGCAGAAAATGGTAGAAATCTGTCAAAACAGACCAGCAGGTAAAGACGAATTTTTTCGAAGACCTTCTGTTACTCAAATCAAAAAGTGTTGAACTAACAAAAGTTAGATAATAACCTGGATCAGAAGCACAAAAATGCACGCCTCAAAAATACGTACAGAGAGTTTACACGAATTTTTACGGTGAAGCGCAGAAATCTGTTTCAGGACAGCAACTTTCCCAATCATTACTTCTCTCTCATTAGAGGTTACTCTTGGCACAAAAAGCAAATAAAAAGGATAAGGAGCGGTTATTACTGAGGTAATAACTTCCAAGACTCATCTAAAAATTTTGGGTTATCTTCCAATAAGTACTTTTCTTTAACGCCTTTAAGTTAGGCATAAGAAGCAAGAAAGAATCAAGTGTTCTCAAATGAAGAAGCATTAAGATCAATACCAGAAATATTTTCAACAAGGCAAGGTATATCATCCAAATAAGTTCTAGAGGATCCTCTCTCAGTGCTCTTAGGTTCACTATTCTCATCCAAAGGGTTTGCAGGAACAATCCAATCAAGATTCTTTTCTATGGCATCATGTATTGCTACTAGTTTAAAGGGTATTGGTATCTTAGGTTCCTCCCCATTAGGTTCGGTTTTGTTCATCTTTTCTTGTGTACCAAGTACATCTACACATGAGCCTAGCATATTGAAACGTTCAAAGACTTCCTAGCTTCCTTGGCAACATCATAGAATTCCTTAAACAAAGTTTCTAGAATAAATCCCTCTTTTCAGGGTCCTCAATTTCTTTAACATTACTTGCATTAAGGGGTTGAGGTTAACAAACCTAGCTTCTAACATGTGAATTAAAGAAGCTGCAGCAATCTCGTAGTTTGGAGCAAGTTCTGCAAGGGATCTATCCTCAGTATCCTCATGTTTACTAACATGATTAAAGAATTCTTCAATATTATCTTTTCCAATTATAGAACCACTACCAATTGAAAGGTCTTTCATTGTGAATTTAGGGATCAACATGGTGAGCTAAGGAAGAGGCAACAACTAAAGGAGACTTAATTTTTTTTTTGTTTTTAAAAAATAAAGCAAACTTGTAAAACTAATTTTTTTTTTGTTTTTGATAAAGAAAACAAGCAAACAAAGCAAAAAGAAACTAAGCAAAACAAAAAAATAACAAAGTAAAGAGATTGGTTATGAGGGACTCCCCTTGTGAAGATGTCCTTGACTCCCCGGCAACGGCGCCAGAAAAATTCTTGATGGCTCAGTGTATGGCGCCAAAATTGTTGGTGCGGTGTTGATGTAGAGCTCGTTGGGAACCCCAAGAGGAAGGTATGATGAGCACAACAACAAGTTTTCCCTTAGTTATGAAACCAAGGTTGAATCGAACCAGTAGGAGCAAGGAAACACCCCAAAGGTGTTGCTAGCTGAGCCTTGGTAGGGCGCACTACCGGTGCTAGTAGCAACGTGGAGTCCTGCACAACACAACCACAGAACTTTGTCCCCAACTTGCGATGAGGTTTTCAATCTCATCGTGTTTTGCAGAAAACAAAGGATTAAACGTATCGAATGGAAAGAAGTAATAGTTTGCAGAAACTAAACACAAAGCAGTAAACAGTTTGTAGATTGTATGTAAAGAAAAAGGATCAGGATCCATAGTTCACTAGAGGTGGTTCTCCTTAGATAGATAACATGCTGGGTGAACAAATTACAGCGGGGCAATTAACAAACATCATGAAAGCAATACATGCATATACTAATCATCTTGACTCCTTTGGAACTTGATTGGGCATTACAACGTTATACATAGACCGCCATCAAACTGCATCTATGACTAATAATCCACCTTCAAGTTATCATACGAACCCCCTCCAGTATTAAGTTGCAAGCAACAGATTATTGCTTTACGAACTGCATGTAAAGTAAACAATACGATTGCTCTATGAACAAAGGATTGTTGTTTTCTCCCTAGTAGCAACAGCACATTTAGTACCTTAGAGATTTCTGTCACTTCCTCAGATTACCAGAGGCATGAACCCACTATCAAGCATAAATACTAATTCTTGGAGTTGCTAGCATCTACTTGGCCAAGATAGCTACTAACAACGGAAAGCATGCAAGATCACAAATAACAAAGACATGATAGAATCAATAATCAATCTGAAATAGCATCTCAATATCCATCGGATCCCCGCAAACACAACATGCAGAATTACAAATAGATGATCATGATCATGAATAGAGCTCACAAGATCTAGACATGAAAGCACAAAGGAGGAGAACCAGCCATCTAGCTACTACATCGATCCGTAGTCCAAGGATAAACTACTCACCCATCACACCGGAGGCTTGCATGACGATGAAGAAGGCCTCCAGGGTGAATTCCCCTCTCCGGCAGGGTGCCGGGAAGAGCTTCAGATCCCTCCCGATCTAGGGATGGAGATGATGGCGGCTACAGACTCTTTCGTGGATTTTTGATCGGGCACTTAGCGTTTTCGTCCTGAGGGTAATATATAGGCGGAAGGAGAGGCCGAGGGGGTGCCTGGGCTGGCCACACCACCCCCTGGCGCGGGCCAAGCCTAGTCGCATGGCCAGGTGGTGTGGCCGCCCTCGGGCCCCTCTCCGTCTCGTATGCTAGCATCTGATGACTTCCGGAAAAATAGGCACTTTGGCTTTTGTCCCATCCAATTCTGAGAATATTCATTTTCTGACTTTCCTGGAACCAAAAACAGTTGAAAACAGGCAGCTAGCACTATGGCTTTTGTTAATAGGTTAGTCCAAGAAATCATATGAAAAGTACTCCAAAATTGGAACAAAACACAAGAAAGTGGATAAACCAAGCATGGAACATCAAAAATTATAGATACATTTGCAATGTATCACCCTCCCCCATGGAGATGGATCTATAAAGGAGGCAAAAACGTGGCTTTGGTGGCTGCAAATTCGTGGATGGAGATGCCCTGGGCGAATTAGGTTTCCTCCCTTTATATAGCTTCTCGGATTCCTGTCACCCCATCTTGGGCTGCAGTAAATCGGGCCTAAAAGTCCCGTACGGACTCGGAATCAGCTCAGTTTTATATCCAAAACGTTTGCCGCAAAATTTCCAACAAGTTTGTAGTTTAAGAGTTCCGTTTGACGCCGTCTTCGATCCGAAATGTGACCATCTTCAAAAAGAGTTCTGAGATAGATTTCTGAAAAAATCCCAATTTGACTCCAACAAGGTTTCCACTTGTATTCTTGGTAATTCCTACACATCAAAGTGTAAAAAAAAACATTGTGTACTTTTGCAACTATTAGTAGGTTAGTCCAAATAAATCATATACTTTATACAAAAAGGAGTGTCAAAAGCATATTATTAGCATAAAACCATCAAAAATTATAGATACGTTATGGACGTATCAACATCCTCGGTGCATCGCCGTCCTGCCCTTCATGAACGAAAAATTCTGGGTTGGCATGAACGGCGACTGGCTCGCCGCGATGGACCAGTGTAGGGCCTGGTGCCTAGCGAACATCTACACCTTTTGAGTAATCGACCTTCCATCGACGGATACTAGTGACATTGCTGCCGCCTCACATCCACAATATAACCTGTAATGCTACTAGCCAGCCAAGGTTTCCCCAGTTACATGTAGTCATTTCTGAACTCATTCACATTTTAAAAGTTTTTTTTGGCGAATCCGTAGGTATGGCGAAAAGTTCAATAAGTCGTGGGATGAATCTCTTGAGCTGTTGAAGATCATAATCTTTAGAGTGCCCACAGAAGCTGGGGGTTACACAGACTATAAGCTCCTTGCGTTGTTCGACGGTGAAATCGCCTACCTGAAAGGCGGTAGCCAAGTTTGGAGATGTCTGGAGCATTTAAGTCTTGGAAGACAACAGTACTATGATGCCATTGAACATGGTGGCCTCATTTTTGCGGTCACAAGTCAAGGATGCACCTACTGCTGGGATCCCACATCAGAAGGTAATTCTAATTCAATGATGATACATTATGAGTGATTCAGTGAAGTTGTTCTTTAACTACCTTGTTTATGTTTACCTTTCGTATGACTGAATGAGCACAGGCTTTATGTCCTAAAAAATGAATAAACCATTGCTAGTAATGAATTAGTACCAGTAATATGCCTTCCAAAAATATAGTGTATGACGGCGTCCCTGCACTACTATGAAAGGTATTATTAACCAGCATTGTCAAAATATGAAAGGTATTATTAACCAGCATCTCAATTGTGAGCGCAACACAGTGAAGCCGGGTTTCTTTATATGTTTGTACTTTCTGGCCCTCCTCGGATTGTAGGAATCACATAGGATTTTTGTAGGACACCAATCTTTCCTTTTTGGATTTTGCCTTGGGATTCAGAGGAATTGTGTAGGATTTTTGTAGGATTTGGATCCTTAGCATTTTTTCAATAAAATGCTGTTTGATTCGAAAGAGTATAATCCTTAGTAATTCCTTCAAAGGATTCCTTTGCACTCTATTTTGGAGGAAAATTTCCATCCACTCCAACCTCTTTGTACAATTCCTTTGGTTTTAATGTGCAATCAAACACCACTTGATCCAAAATACTGCAGGCATTTAATCCTATAAGATTCAAGTGGACATGCCTCTATATCAAAACAAAGTGGTGCTTCCTCTTTTGAAACTTACAACAACTAGGAAACTAAGATAAGTAAGAAATCCAAATATTCAGAATAGCAAAGTAAGAAATGCAATTCCTAATGTTGTTAATTTATTGAGTAATATTATTATCGGGGTTTGCCTATTCACACTGTTAGCATGAACAATGAAGAATGTTGGTGTTAAAATATGTATGCTAGTAATGCACTTTTTGTCTCGAATTCGGATATTGCAGGAAACAAGGAGCTTCCGTTTGTAATCCCAGAACCTATTCTGAATGATCAGCCAGGCATGTGGTTCCTCGCTCGATCGGCTGATGATGAACGCTTGATGATCATAATTACCACATATGGCATGGGGTTTCCCATGGCGAAGAGGGTGAAATCATTCATCATGCTCAAAATAGTACTAACCTATGCCTATATCCTGCCTCTCGTGTCTACATTTTTGAAGAGGATCCTAGCTCTCCTGGACCTCTAGGGGTCATCGTTTGGAGGCAGGTTAACAACCTGGGGGACAACTCTCTGTTTCTCGGTCTCAATTATCCAATAATTGACAAGATGATGAAGAAATGCGGATGCAAGGCTGCTGATGGCATATTGTTCTCATTCATGAGGAAAAACTGTGTGTACACAACATACAGGACATTTCGTGGAATACAATTCCCTCAGATTAAACGCTGCAACCTGCAGCTAACTGAAGGTGAGCCTGTGGCAGTTATCAGCCTTCCTAAAGATGGTTGGAACTCTATGCGACAGGCGGCAATTTGGTTTAGGCCTAGTTTAGGTTTGGTATGCTCGTTGTGCCGTCCCTAGACTAAGTTGTGGATCTTTCTGGTGTATCATTGTGTCATCTTTGTTTGCATCATGGTTCAACAGTTGACTGTTAGTACACTGGTTTTAGTGGCTAGCTTGAATCAGTTTATATGAGCCTTGTCATGCTTTTGTATTTAGTATTGCCTTCCACGGTATAATCCATGTAGCCGTGCTTATTTTGTAGCGTGATTTCTGTACTATTGTTTTCAATACTCTTACTAGCTTGTATATACGCGACTCGTGCATTTTTTTTGAACCATCGCACCTCATGCAGCTTTGTGTTTTGAGAGGATATTCCTTCTTTCCTCTACTCAACAAGGAAAAGTAGATCACTTCTTCTTATAGGGCCACGAAATAGGCCTTAACTGGGCCGTAATTGATCTTGGCTCGGTACGCCAAAGCAGGCCGAGACGCCCTAGGATGATAGCCACAAATGTTTATGCCGATATTCTAAAAAGAGAGAGTTAATGCACACCCTTCAAAAAAATAAAAATTGTTTACGCAGACCCCATATTGTCTCTGATACATGGCATACTTTGGCGCTACCGTGAAATTACTTATTCAATACAGTATGTATCCTTGCTCATTCTTCTCTATGTGAAATGAACAACTCAAGCTCTCATGTGACATGAACAAGTCAAGCTCTGATGTGCTGACATTGTACTATTTGTGCTAGTGTACAAACTGGTTGTATTATTATGTTCAAAACTGTGAACTAAATGTACGAATTCTAAGCCTTTTTGCATGATGACAATGCCACATGTTGGTGCTAATTGCGGCATGTACTAATTTCATCGTACGGAAGCATACAACTTCGAGTGATCAGTTTAAGCTAGTGCTTACCCAAGGTGTCTGCGGCTAGGCAAGTCAAGGCCACCGTGTGTCTATCGCCAACAGTTTATATGGGATGATTACAAGGTTTTGAGTACATCAAATCGATTGGGCACTTAGGACGATTCAAAGCCACCCAAACCATCTCTAAATACATCCTTTGCTAAAAAGATGATTGCGTGCTGTAAGACTTGATATGACACGATTTTATGTCAATCAGTCAAACTCACTCTAGTACTTTCCATGTGTGAATACTGCGCTGCCCAGTTCCTCGCTATGTTCGTTGTGTATAATAAGGCGCAATATCGGTCACTTTTCTCCATTTCCACCTTCATTCTTTCGGATTCGGCGTAGGTACAGCCAGGTCAGGTGGACCATCGACCTTCAGTACAATATATTTTTACTACTGATCCTATGAAAATGAATATTTCGACCCCACTTCAGACAAAAAACTTCCCATGTTCTTGTTTCAAAAGAAAAACCCTTAATTAGCCTTCCGTGGTGAGCAGAGTATATATCTTTTAGGGTACCAACTGCATTTTTTGGAGGATGGGGTACGAACTACATTGAATTTTCACTAAGGACCTAGCAAAAAGATTGCACATTCGACCCAATACTGGCCCAAAACCTTGCAAATTTAGCCTGCCGGGTCAGGTGGACTGCCGACCCCCGACATATTGAGTACATTGAATTTTTAGTGAGTAGGTTATTAGAAAATAGTACTACATTCTACCCAACTGTGGCCTAAAACCTCACTAATTTATCCTTCCGGGTTCAGGTTGGCTGTGGGCCGCCAACGCTCAACACATTATTACTTGGTTTTTTAAGATTGAACCACACTGAAGAAGTTTCGGTAAGGAGCCCACTATAAGAAACCCATTGGTTCACAAGATTGGACCCAAGTTATTTTTTTATCGCCCAAAATCGTCTTAATTTAGTATTTCCGTGTCATTCTGATAAAGTATAGGACAAGCTTCTCCTACCCATGTTGTATTTGTTAGAGCATTTAGCATTTTTTATGGCAAGTCATCAGGGTTGCTGCCTTTTCAATTTAAGTGATTTCAACATTTCTAAATGTAATATTTTCTAGTAGTGGCATAGATGGTTATGGCATAGTGGAAGCACACGCGGTTCCCATTTGTTGAAGTCTTGAGTTTGATTCCTAGTTTTTTCAATATAAATATATAATATATAGTATAATCTCTGTCGTTCTTTTACATTTTTTTCCAACATACACACGTTTCTTACACAGAGAAGGCTGACATCTGGGACCAAGCAACATTGCCAAGGTCAAAACAACGGAGTCCATCATACACACTTTGCATTTGCAGAGACACTGACATGTTGGACCTAGCAGAGACCTTATACAGATGTTGCATCGAGCAATCAATGTTTCATTTACAGAGAGAATGATATGTGGGACCCAACAGCGTGACCTTATACAGATGCTGCATCGAGCAATGTTGCCAGTTCAAAACAGGGAGGCGCGAGCAAGAAAAATTTCAGCATGCACACGTTTCTTGTAATGAGAGGCTAAAATAGGGGACCCAGCAGCGTGAGAAAACAGCAGATTCCTCGAGCAAAACTATCTAGTTCAGAACAGGGTAGCGCTAGAGAATAAAAAACTCCATCATGCCCATGATTCTTCTAATGTGAGGCTGACATAAGGGACCTACCAGCCTGAATAAACGGCTAATGCAGCGAGCAACACTATCAAGTTCAAAACATGAAGGCGCGACAAAGGGTAAAAAATCTATCATAGACATGTTTCTTCTAATGAGAGGATGACATGTGGGGCACAGCATCGTGATTAAACGGTAGATGCATCGAACAGCGCTATCAAGTTCGGAACAGGGTAGCGCGAGCGAAGGAAAAAATCCATCATACACACGTTTCTTCTAATGAGAGGATGACATGTGGGGCTCTGGAGGTTGGTTAAACGGTAGATGCGTCGAGCAGCGCTATCAACTCAGAACAGGGTAGCGCTAGTGACATGGGTATGCCCAATAGGCACTCGACTATAGCCTACCTGGTGCGGCTCGATAGAAGGCCACTCGACGAATTGCCAAGGTCCATGACGCCTATGACGGTTCGACTGAGACGAAGCCTACAAGGACACAGACTCCTGGCATAACAAGACAAGGAAAGTACAAGACTAGACTAGATACGAACTCTGACTTGTAAACCAACTCGTATTGGTACCTGAGACCTAGTCTCCCCATATATAAAGGCTAGGAGGGTCCAACGAGGAGGACATAACCTAAGACACGCTACGGCACAATAGATCTAGACATCGCGACTCCTACAATAGATCGCCACAATAGACAATAGATCTAGACAACACCCGTCGGATCCAATCTGCGCAGACACCGCCATCGGCGACATTGTAATCTTTCGGATCATCATCAATCAAGAGCAGACAAGCAGGAGTAGGGTCCTCTACGAGGCCTGAACCTGGGTAAACCTTGCGTCCCTGTGTGCTTGTTTGCTAGCTGTACCGAAATTTCCAGCGCTCCTCAATTCCTGAACCCAAGTCCATAACAATGGGCATTGATGAGTTAAACCCTCGTCAGCCAGCGAAGGAAAAAATTCCATCATAAACACGTTTCTTCTAATGAGAGGATGACATGTGGGTCCTAGGAGGTTGATTAGACGGTAGATGCATGGAGCAGCGCTATCAACTTCGGAACAGGGTAGCGCGAGTGAAGGAAAAAATTCCATCATACACACGATCCTTCTAATGAGAGGCTGACATGTGGGACCTAGAAGCCTGACAAAACGGCAGACGCCAAGATCTACGTTGTTGGGTTTAAATCCGGGAGGTGCGACCAAAAAGTATGGTCCGCTAGAGACACTAACGTCCGGGACCCAGACGCCTCAAAAGACTCCAGCGAGTCAACATCGCGCGAGGAAATGAAAATCATGCTTCTGCCACGCGTTGGCCGAGCTTCCTCCATGTTTTTAGCAAATCTGTCGTAGTAGACGATCGCGAAACCGGAAAAAAAAAGTTTTCCATCGGCCACGGTCGAGCCCAGAATTTCATCGTGGAAGACGCACCTTCTATGACGACCGTTGAGCCAATTCGTTGCGGAAGGAAACTTTTCTTGTAGTGGGGGTGGCTAGCGCCCTAGTGGGGGTATTTGGCCAGATAAATACACACAATATTCAATAAAAGGTTTCCTCACTTTTGGGGAGACCTCCAATCGATATTCTCTCTCTCTCGTGACCGTGGTCCCAAGTTCGGACTGCGCGAACAAGAGACATCTTCACCACGGAGCGCCATCGCGCTGCGAGATTCGGATCCAGGAGCTCTACTTCCGCAACTACTGCTAGCTCGGGGAAGCGGGAGTCATCGTCCGGCACCAGACGTGTGTAACTCCCCGCGAGGTTTCACACTTGAGGCACTCAAGTCATTGGAGCCGCAGGAGTGCAAGAACTTCATCACGACCTTGAGGTCGGCTTTGGCTCGTCTACATCAACCACACTCTCCTGAGCGTTGACAACGCTTTTCGTTCTTCAAGGGTAAGTTCGCGAAAAGCCCATCCCGTTACTGCATTACTAATAGATAGGTCCTGGCAACATTAGGGGTTCAGGGGCGTAGGGTAAAAATTATTGTTTTCATACGCGGAACCCCTACAGTGGTATCAGAGCTAGATCTATGCGTAGTAATGCTTGTATGGGTCGAACACACGAGATGTAGCGTGTGGGCGTTGATCTTTTAGTTGTTACCCTCCCACGTGTACTTGTGTATACCGCAGTAATGCTTGATGAAGCGGCCCCCAACCGACTTTACGTGTTCATTCGCGAGACTGGTCCACGCTTGACATACGGCTTGTACCGTATAAAGTGTCTTAGGGGGGTGTTTGTCTCTCTCGCATTAGTTGGTAAGCCATTTGTAACGGAGGGCCCCGAAAGGGGTGTAGTATAGACAACTACTTGATCAGCGTTGTGGTGAAAGTTCGTAGGTAAGAACGGTTCTTGTGCGAAAGCCCATTCAGCCACGTAAAACATGCAAAGAAAAGTAGAGGCGTCTAACTTTGTTTTGCAGGGGGCGTTGCTTTGTGATATGGTTGTGGCAAAGGTAAAGTGATTACCTTATGTTACATAGTAGTAGATAGTCACGAAGGTGACGAACTACCATGCTGGAAAGACACCGGTACCCTAGTGTCTATGGCACCGGAACCCTGGCGCCGGAATCCGGTGATGACGGATGGAGATCACGACGTGAAGGACCATATCACATCGCATTTACATTCAATGTTATTGTTTGTATGTCTTATTGTGTGCTAGTATTAGATACTCGACGGTGGCCTAATAAGATGATCCCTAGTTAAAATTACCAATGATTGTGTTCCCCCTTATTGTGCACCACCAAGAAAGTTCTTCGGTATGAGGCAGGCCGTGATGAGCGGGTGTCAGACATATCTATGTTCGCATACAGTGGGTATAAGCCATGTTGGACAATGAATACACTAAGGTTGAGTTGGCGAGCCTAGCATGTTACAGAGACATGGCCTCGGAACACGGATGGTCGAAAGACTGAGGACGAGTCGCATGAATGATGTGACCGATGTTTAGCGTCCACCCTAGGACCCAAATTGATGGTCGTGATGATCGGGTGAGTTGTGGGGAAAAGGGGTCGTGTTGTCACTAGAACCCTTCAGGGGATAGGTGTTTCTGTGTGGAGTTATTATTAACTCATTTAATTATAAACTTAGTCTAAATTCCTTTTGCAATTATAAATGTAGAAAATGGTTCTCCCCGAGATTACCTTCCTATTAACGATTGGTTGGTTAGAAGGAGAGAAGCTCAGGTTAGACGGATAAAACTTCTCTATATGGGTTGCGCGTCTCCACCTTATCCTTAGCGAGAATAATGTGGTCGACTACATACTCAACGAGATGGATTTGGATCAGCCCAGTGACCTAGAGACCCCAGAGCAACGGGAAGACCGCTATTACCGTCATGAGATGGCCTCCTTCATTTCAGTTACAATGCGTTTCAGAATGGTGGATGAGCTATGGCCTATCGTGGGTAATGTCGACCCTCGTACGGTAATGCTACAGCTTAGGACACATTTCGTGGGACAAGCATGCATATGAGAGCATGAGCTGATGGGAGATTTCCTCTCCATTAATATGGAGGAGAACTCTTCACTCGACGACCACTTGGAGCGCATGCATGATGCGTACATGAGGCCAACATACTTCCTGGATAGCTGGATGACGAGATCTTTTGCAAATGGCATTGTGCTTCGGTCGCTGCCACCAAGCTACCGAGCACATGTCAGGACTTGCATTATGAGAGGCGATACGGAAACACATGATTTCCACAGGTTCATTTCACTTCTCAGGAATGTGGAGGTTGAACCCATTGCCGCTGAGGTCATCAATGACAGAGGTATATATTTGATATACAATTTTATAAATGTTATAATCTTGCAAACTGATACGTCCATTTTGCATCACTATTCTATATCATAATTTACTGTTATTCATTGATATATTTCATATTAAGAGATGATACTTAAGTTATTTCATCTGTTTTTGCATGGTTGATGACTTTTGTAGCATGGACCGCTGCAGTCAGGATTCTGATGGAAAAGGTGTTGTTTGGAGGCAAAATTTCCGAAGATCAGAAAATCTGGGAAAATATACGGAAAATCCTATTTTTCCAGAAGACAAAGGAAGCCAGAAGGAGGAGCGGAGATGGGCCATAGGGGGGCCCACACCACCCCCTGGCGCGGGCCAGCCTAGGTCATGCCACCAGGTGGTGTGGCCGCCCCGGTCCACCTCTGGCTCTCCCCTCTAATGTATATAATCCTCCCAAAACCCTAATACTCGGGGAGCGACCAAAAAAGATTCCACCGCCTCTATGGGGCGGAAAACACCGAGAGAGAAAGATCTCTCCGGCAGACAAATTTCTACCGGGGGAATTCCTTCCCGGAGAGGGTAGATCGTCGCCATCAACACCACCATCAAGATGGACTTCATTGGGATCATCATCATCACCACCACCATCATCAGCAGCAGCACCCTCATCACCATCTCCATATTGCTATAACAATTGGGTTGAATCTTGCATAGTTCTTAGGGGAAACTTTCCCAGTGTTGATTACTCTTTGTAGTTGATGCTATTGAGTGAACCATTGAATTATTGTTTATGTTCAGATTGTTATACATCATTATTCCATCTCTGATCATGATCCATATGATGTCTTGTGAGTAGTTCGTTTTGTTCTTAAGGACATGGGAGAAGTCGTGTTGTTAGTAGTGGAGTTGTGTTGAGAAATATTCAACAGTTTGATATTTAAGTTGTGTACTTCTTCTACTGGTGTCATGTGAACGTCGACTACATGACACTTCACCTATATAGGCCTAGGGGAATGCATTGTGTATTTGGCTACTAATCGTAGGGGTTGTCGGAGTGACAGCAACATGAACCCCCGTTAGGAAACCATTGCACAAGGGACGTAAGGGTCTTAGAGTTTAAAGCTATGGTTAGGTTTCTACCTTAATTACTTTCTTGTACTTACGGATGTTTGCAAGGGGTATAATCACAAGTATGTATTAGTCCTAGGAAGGTCAGTACATTAGCACAGGTTCACCCACACAACACTTAGCAAGCTAAAGAAGATTAATCAACTATATGAAGTGAAAGCACTTGACAGTCTTCCCGTGTGTCCTCGAGAACGTTTGGTCATCTTAAGTAATACAACCGGCTTGTCCTTTGCTGCATAAAGGATTGGGCCAGTTGCTGCATTTATTCCTACTTTCTTTTATTTACTCGTACTTTATTTACTTGCATTATCAAAACCCCTAAAAATCCGTTTGCTAAGTATTTGCAGAGAATTCCTGATCGATACCACTAGCAGCACCTTCTACTCCTTGTTGGGTTCGACACTCTTACTTATCGAAAATACTGCGATACACCCCCTATACTTGTGGGTCATCAAGACTATTTTCTGGCACCGTTGTTGGGGAGTGAAGCGCTATTGGAGAGTGGAACTGGTAAAGGAAACTTCTATTGTGAGTATTGTTTACTTCTGTTAGTTGCTTTATTTTCATTATGGATAATTCGCCGAGTTTCTTATTTGGTAATGCTACTACCACTGCTAAGGTAGTAGATGAACCACCACGTGCTAAGAATGATGCTTTTAAAATACATACAAGAATTATTGATAGTGTTATGGATAACTACTATGTTGGGGATGGAACTGTCCATACCGGTGATCATTTGCTCTTTATACACGAATTATGCGGGTTGTTCAAGTGTGCAGGTATTACTACAGATCAAGTTAAGAAGAAGTTATTCTCATTATCATTGAAAGGAAGAGCTGAAGAATGGTATAAGCTGCTGAAGAATGGTCAAGATCTTGAATGGGAGGAAATAGTACCTCTCTTTTATTCAAAGTTGTATCCTCCTAGTGAGATTCATAAAGTTCGGAATCAAATATACAACTTTCGGCCTCTTGATGGAGAGAGTACAGCTCAAGCTTGGGGGAGATTGAAGTTACTAATGCTAAAATGTCCCATTCATGAGCTCCCCAACAATATTATTATCAATAACAGGGTGGCTCACACCACCCTGTGGCACGGGCCCACCCCTGGCCACGCCACCAGGTGGTGTGGCCACTCCGGACTCCGTCTCCGACCCGTTTTCTCCCAGTACCTTCCTTTTGATGTGAAACTTCATAATATATAATCCCCCGGATATCCCGAGGTTCGTATATCGTGTTTTCGTTTCGATCTGTTTCTGCCAGGAACTATCTTTGAAAGCTTTGAAGCACAATGGTGTCTGCCAAGGATAAAGGAAAGGAGCCTATGGAGGAAGATCTCCAAGACCCCGGGCAGGAGAAGGAGATCAAGAGTGAAGGTGAAGAGGAGATAAAGCAAGGCCAACATCCGCACACTGGCACTACCATTGCAAGAATTGGAGTGTTAGCAAGATCTGTCAGGGTCAGGAGGACTGCACGGATGTCAACTAGAGGGAAAACTCCGCGGCACTGTTTAGCTCCACAGTCACTTCCTCCACGCACCAAGAATCTTTTCCATAAGCATCAACACCAGAATATGCCCAAGGAGAAATTACCCTCCAATTGGGATTTGCCTCATTCTAGCCATGCAGGGAAAGAAGACTCCAAGGAGGAAACGTGGAAAAAGAATCACAAGAGCTGGGATCCACAATCTGACATGATCATGCACCGCATCGAGCACAACTCGGAGTTGATTCGTACTCTCACCTTCCAGGTTGAGGACTTGGGGAAACTGATCAAAGAGCTCATTGAGAGCATACCACCACCACCAAAGGAGTAATTTTTCATCAGGTTTGGCATCCCCTTGGTTTGTTCCAAGCTTGGGGGAGTGTCGCGGTATCACATCACTATCTTCTATCTTTTTACCCTTTTAGTAGAGTCATATCATGCATAGAGAAGTTATCATGTAGGATGGTTTGCATTATGGAAGTGGCCCCTCTCTCGTTAGATATGTATCCCTTGGTGTGAGTTGCCGTTATGGAATATTAATGAGAAGTTCTATCATTTACTCTTTTGCATATCTTATATTAGTTTTCAATTCGTGGTTATATGATTGATCTTGTTGTTAGTATTGGTATCACTTTGGGATCATTGAGTTAATTTAGTTGGTTTTGGCAAACCTGGCTTGGTCAGTAGCAACACTGGGAGTTGAATGAAAAAGATAAAAGTACTCTAAAGAAATATAATTTCATCATCTTTCTTTCTTGATTTGCTCATAAGTTTAGTATTCTCTAGTTAAGATATTTTGTGATTCCAAGGAAGATTGCGTGTTTGTCTTTATCACTTGTAAGTTTGTTTGTTTCCTTCAACTCGTATACTTGCTACCCAGCCTTGCTAGCCAAAAACCTGTACCAAGAGGGAATTCTTCTCGTGCATCCAATCCTTAAACCAAACCCATGCCATTTGTGTCCACCATACCTACCTATTAGCATTATTGCTATTCCAAGTAAATTCTTGTTTTTATCTACCTTCCAAATTAAACTTGTTATGTGAAAATTAGTGATTAAAGCTCTCACGAACTTGATGGCAAGCTTTATTTTCTTGCACTTAATAAACTTGAACCATTGGGTCCTTCTTTGTTGTATATACGATTGCGCTTTATAAGTTGAAGTTAGCAGAACCATGTATCATGGGGAACGGTTTCAACATTTCACTAGTACTTTGTACCTAGTTGATATCATGATTATTTTGCCTATGGATCCCGGCGGTGTGAAATAAAAGGGGAGCTTGTAAGATCATGGAGTTTATATGTGTGTTAGAGAAACGCCTGGGCCGCTAGCCTAAGCCATGCCTAATCATGGTGGAAAGTTGCAGTATAAATATAGTGAGCATTCTATGAAGCATCTTCAATAAAAAACCTATGCAAATAGCAAATAAAAGGATCGTTGAGATGCTCATTGTCTGCTTGCCTTGTCATTTTGATTATGGGATAGCTCCTGTATCATGTGTAAGGGGTACCACGTTGGTGGTTCTCTATGATACATTTACAATGACAAGAGCTTACTTGTGACTGAAGTTGAGTAGCATGAGGTTTGGTACTCGTAAGTAAGGGGCATGAGATTTCAACTTATAACTTGTCAAGCATATCCTCTTAGTTGTGTCACTTTAACCTTAGTCACCTAAAGATGCCTATGATAGGGGCAATGAGAGCTGAAAGCTAATAAGTATCATAATTTTTGGGAGCTCTTTATGAAACTTGAAATCCCTGCTTCCCTCTACGAAGGGCCTTTCTTTTACTTTTTAGTTGAGTCAGTAAACCTATTCCTTTCTATCTCAGCAAGTATTTTGAGTTGTTGTGTTTCATTCATTCATATGATGATTTATTCAATCATGTTTCTTTTGTTCTTTGTTTTGCACATTGCTCTTATCTTGGTGTTTACTACTTTGTCATTGAAAACTAGTTATTTGTGAACTCCAGCAAATTATCAACTATTCTTCGACCAAGAGCTAAGTTTGCCATTGCCAATTATGATTCACTTTATGTATCTTTATTATGTTTCCTTTACTCATTGCAAGTTGAGTTATATAATAGTAAGTTGTCTTTTATTATGATCTATGTATTGATGAATGTGATGCTTCTTGTTCGTATTCTTTTATCGACTCTTCACTCCATAAACCTGAGGCCATGTTTATTGAGCTCAGTTTTGCTTGGGGACAAGCGAAGTCTAAGCTTGGGGGGAGTTGATACGTCCATTTTGCATCACTATTCTATATAATAATTTACCGTTATTCATTGATATATTTCATATTAAGAGATGATACTTATGTTATTTCATATGTTTTTGCATGGTTGATGACTTTTGGAGCATGGACCGCTGCAGTTAGGATTCTGATGGAAAAGGTGTTGTTTGGAGGCAAAATTCGCGAAGATCAGAAAATCTGGGAAAATATACGGAAAATCCTATTTTTCCAGAAGACGAAGGAAGCCAGAAGGAGGAGCAGAGATGGGCCATAGGGGGCCCACACCACCCCCTAGCGCGGGCCAGCCTAGGCCGCGCCTCCAAGTGGTGTGGCCGCCCTAGTCCACCTCTCTGACATATATAATCCTCCCGAAACCCTAATACTCGAGGAGCGACCACAGAAAGATTTCGCCGCCTCTGCGGGGCGGAAAACACCGAGAGAGAAAGATCTCTCCGGAAGACAGATTTCTATCGGGGGAATTTGATGGCTCAATGCACGGCGCCTAGAAAAGTGCTGGTGCGTGGTTGATGTAGAGCTCGTTGGGAACCCCAAGAGGAAGGTATGATGAGCACAGCAGCAAGTTTCCCTCAGTTATGAAACCAAGGTTTAATCGAACCAGTAGGAGCAAGGAAACACCCCAAAGGTGTTGCTAGCTAAGCCTTGGCAGGGCACACTACCGGTGCTAGTAGCAACGTGGAGACCTGCACAACACAACCATTGAACTTTGCCCCCAACTTGCGATGAGGTTGTCAATCTCACCGTGTTTTGCTGAAAACAAAGGATTAAACGTATCGAATGGAAAGAAGTAAAAGTTTGCAGAAAGTAAACACAAAGCAGTAAAAGATTGTAGATTGAATGTAAAAGACAAGGACCGGGATCCATAGTTCACTAGAGGTGGCTCTCCTTAAGATAGATAACATGCTAGGTGAACAAATTACAGCGGGGAAATTGACAAACATCGAGAAAGCAATACATGCATATACTAATCATCTTGACTCCTTTGAGACTTGATTGGGCATTACAACATAATACATAGATCGCCATCCAACTGCATCTATGACTAATAATCCACCTTCAGGTTATCATCCGAACCCCTTCCAGTATTAAGTTGCAAGCAATAGATTATTGCTTTACGAACTGAGTGGAAAGTAAACAATACGATTGTTCTATGAACAAAGAATTGTTGTTTTCTCCCTAGTAGCAACAGCACATCTAGTACCTTAGAGATTTCTATCACTTCCCCAGATTACCAGAGGCATGAACCCACTATCGAGCATAAATACTAACTCTTGGAGTTGCTAGCATCTACTTGGCCAAGATAGCTACTAACAACGGAAAGCATGCAAGATCACAAATAACAAAGACATGATAGAATCAATAATCAATCTGAAATAGCATCTTAATATCCATTGGATCCCCGCAAACACAACATCCAGAATTACAAATAGATGATCTTGATCATGAATGGAGCTCACAAGATCTAGACATGAAAGCACAAAGGAGGAGAACCAGCCATCTAGCTACTACATGGATCCGTAGTCCAAGGATGAACTACTCACGCATCACACCGGAGGCTTGCATGGTGATGAAGAAGGCCTCCAGGGTGAATTCCCCTCTCCGGCAGGGTGCCGGGAAGAGCTTCAAATCCCTCCCGGTCTAGGGATGGAGATGATGGCGGCTACAGACTCTTTCGTGGATTTTTGATCGGGCACTTAGGGTTTACGTCCAGAGGGCATATTATAGTCGGAAGGGGAGGCCGAGGGGTTGCCAGGGGTGGCCTCACCACCCCCTGGCGCGGGCCAAGCTGGGCCACGCGGCTAGGTGGTGTGGTGGCCCCCTGGCCCCTCTCCGTCTCGTACTCTGGCATCTGATGACTTCCGAAAAAATAGGCACTTTGGCTTTGTCCCGTCCAATTCCGAGAATATTCATTTTTTGACTTTCCTGGAACCAAAAACAGCAGAAAACAGGCAGCTGGCACTATGGCTCTTGTTAATAGGTTAGTCCAAGAAATCATATGAAAGTACTCCAAAGTTGGAACAAAACACAAGAAAGTGGTTAAAACCAAGCATGGAACATCAAAAATTATAGATACATTTGCAATGTATCAACATCCCCAAGCTTAACTCCTGCTCGTCCTCGAGTAGGTAAGTGATAAAAAGAAAGAATAATTTTTGAGGTGACATGCACCATCAAAGACTTGATCAAAGTATTTGTAAAACATTCAAAGCTGGGATCATAGTACTTCAATCATAACATGAAAGACAAAGTTCTAGCAATAAGCAAAGAAACTATGATACAACATGAAAAGGCATAAACAAAAGATTCATGAATAACAATGCTTTGCAAGACGTTTGTTTGTTTCACATAAAGAAAACATAGCATAATAGTATTCAGCTTGTCCCTCAATAGAGTAGCAAATATAAATGCATAGGACACCTTCAAAGTTCATAAGAGTGACTAGATACAATAGTTTACAACAAGCAATATCAAGTTATGCATCAATCAACTAGTCTTGGGACAATGCACATAGAACTAAGAATGGCCACTATGCTCTCAAAGTAGGTGCATAAAGATAGAAGGTGGAGACTCAATATAATGGTGGAAGAAAGGCCTTTATAAAAGGAAGTAGGGATTCAAGTCTCATAAAGAGCTTCCAAAAATTATGGTACTTATAGCATTCAGCTCTCATTGCCCCTATCATAAGCATCTTGAAGTGATTAAGGTTAAAGTGAACAAACTATGGTGTACATGCTTAACGAAGTATAAGTCAGGAATCTCATGTCCCTTGTATACGAGGGTCGCTCCTCATGCTACTCAAGTTTAGTCACCGGTAAGTTCTTGTCATCGTAAGTACATGTGTATCATAGAGAACTGCCAACGGGGTACCCCTTGCCCGATGATACGGAAGAATCCCCATATCAAAATGACAAGGCAAGCAGACAACGAGCATCTTAGCATTCTTCTTATTTACCATGGGAATATGGTGCTTTTTTCTCTCTTTCCTCTTTTCATAGTATCTCTTTTTTTTCTCTTCTCTTTTTTCTCAATATAGGACTCTTTTTTTTATAAGAAGAATGCTTCATAGACAGCTCATTATGGTTACGCTGCAGGTTTCCACCATGTCAGCATGGATTAGACCAGCGGCCCAGGCGTTTCTCTAACACATATACATAACTCCATGGACTTACAAGCTCCCCTTTCATTTCACACCGACGACATCCATATACAAAAGAGCATGATATCAACTAGGTACAAGTACCAAGTGCAATGTTGAAAGCGTTCCCCATGAAAGCATGGTTCTGATAATTCCCAACAAATAAGTGCAAGCATATACAACATAGAAGACACAATGGTTCAAGCTTATTAAGGGCAATAAAAGTAAAGTGTGCCATCAAGTTCGTGAGAGCTTTAATCACTAGTTTTCTCATAACAAGTTTAATTTGGAAGGTAAACAAAAGCATGAATATACTTGGAATAGCATAAGCTAATAGGTAGGTATGGTGGACTCTTTGGAATAACTTGGTTTAGGGAGTTGGATGCATGAGTGGAACTCATACTTTGTTGTGGAGGCTAGCAAAAGACTGGGAGCGACAAACTAAGAGAGCAATAATGGCCATAATCATGCAGAGCGACAAAACATCATTGATCAAAGGATAAAGTGATACTACAAGTTGAAAACTAAAGGATCATAAAGGCTATGGTGACTTGATATAGTCATAACATGGTGTGAGCATGCGCCAAGTCAACCCAAATAAAGCATCAAAGGAGAATACCACTACACTATGCTTTAATATGCTAAAACAACGCATGATTCATCCAAGGAACATTAAGCAATCTCAATTGTTTATAACAAGTCATGCTACATAAAAGAATACTAACCATAAATCCAAAACAATATCAAGCATGGCATGACACAACATAGGCCACAGTCAAAAACAAGCTCTTTTTACCATATAAGCATGAACTTTCCTACTCTTTTCCAAACCAAACCAAACTATTTGCAAACCAATGTGTGAAAGAGGGGGTCCAACCAATTTATTCAGCAAACTAAACAAACCAAGCAAAAGAAAAACCAAAACGAAAACGAAAAAGAAGAAGCTCCAAGAACAACACAACTATGCATGAAACAATAAAAATGAAGCATTTGGAAGAAATCTGGGATTTTTATTGATGAAGAGGGGGATGCCTTGGGCATCCCCAAGCTTTGACGCTTGTACTTCTTGGATATTTCTTGGGGTGACATGCGTGGCATCCCCAAGCTTGAGCTTTAGTCCATCCTTCATCTCATTACTCATTCCTTCCATACACCTGAAATTTTTTCTTCATATAAAACTTCACACAATCTTTATTAGCAACATTAGTGCACTCAAGATAAATAAGTCTTAAGGTTCAGTTCTAACACCAAATAAACTTCCATTAGAACACTAGATACTGTAGAACTTCCCTCAAAAAGCTCAATTCCCCAAAAGAACTCAAGAAGGAACCAACAAGAAGCAAATGCCGAAAATAACAGAAATCTGTCAAAAGAGACCAGCAGGTAAAGACGAATTTTTTCGAAGACCTTATGTTGCTCAAATCAAAAAGTGTTGAACTAAAGAAAGTTATATAACAACCTGGGTCAGAAGCACAAAACTTCACGCCTCAAAAAGATGTTCAGAGATTTTACATGAATTTTTACGGTGAAGGACAGAAATCTGTTTCGGGACAGCAACTTTCCCAATCATTTCTTCTCTCTCATTCGAGGTTACTCTTGGCACAAAAAGCAAATAAAAAGGATAAGGAGAGGTTATTATATAGGTAATAACTTCCAAGACTCATCTAAAACTTTTGGGTTATCTTCCAATAAGTACTTTTCTTTAACGCCTTTAAGTTAGGCATAACAAGCAAGAAAGAATCAAGTGTTCTCAAATGAAGAAGCATTAAGACCAAATTTTGTTTTCATAGGAGAAGCAAAAGAAATATTCTCTCTCTTCTTAGGGAAGTGTTCTATACCTTTCTTGAGTGGGATTTGATATTTAATGGTGCCTTCTTTCATATCAATAATGGCACTAAGAAAAGGTCTTCCCAAAGTAATAGGACAAGAAGCATTGTATTCAACATCCAAAACATAGAAATCAACAGGGACATAGGCATTGTTAACCATAATAATAACATCATTAAGACTCCCCATGAGTTTCTTTTTAGCATTATCATCAAGTGGGACATTCAAATAACAATCTTCAAGAGGAGGAAAATCAAGCATATCATAAATCCTTCTAGGCATAATAGAAACACTACTATCAAGATCACATAAAGCTTTGAAATCAAAGTCATTCACTTTCATATTAATGCTGGGTTCCCAGCCATCTTCTTGTTTAATAGGAATAGAAGCTTTATGTTTCATCTTTTCTTCTTTAATATTTATGAGAGCATCAGTAATGTGTTTTGTAAAGGCCATGTTCATAGCACTAGCATTAGGACTTTTAGCAAGCTTTTGTAGGAACTTAACAACTTCAGAGATATTGCAACCATCAAGATCAAAATTAAATTTATCATCTAAAGTAGTAGAACTATTACTAGCCTCAACACTAGTGGTGGTGATAGTAGAAACACTAATGTTTCTAGCAATTTCATCTTCTCTTTCCCACTTAGCATGTAATTCAGCTAATAGTCTAACATTTTCATTAATTCTTACTTGTATAGCATTAGTAGCTGCAAACGTATTATCATTAGTTTCAGGTTTAGCAGCCATTTTATTCAAAGAAGATTGAGCTTCAGCCAAAGATGCTATATTTCTTTCAGTATTATAGAGTTTTTCCTTAATAGTTTTATTGAAAGCAACATGCTCATTATCAAGTTGTTTAAACTTCATTATTTCACTTCTCATGGATATAATCTTAGCAGGAGGATAGTATTTTCCAATAAAAGCATATTTGCACTTAGTCCAAGAATCAATACAATTCCTAGTTAAGGAATTCAACCACTCTTTAGCTTTTCCTCTCAAAGAGAAAGGAAACAATTTTAGCTTAATAATATTCCCATCTACATCCTTATGCTTTTGCATCTCACAAAGTTCAACAAAGTTATCTAGGGCCCACTCGTAGAAGTTATATCCAATAGCTGCACAGCGTGTGATTTGATCACAGGGATATCACTTGTCAGAACGTGTCAAGTAGCATCGTTAGGTAACGAGATTGAACACGACATGGTGATGTAATTGATCCAATCTCGGGCAATGCGAGTGTCGAGAGACAAAGGGAATAAGACACGACTGTCCTAGTTCATGTTGGGTCCGCGGCATAGAAAACAAAAAATTTCCTACGATGAGAACTATACGCCAAGATCTATCTACTAGATACAGAGCAACGGCTGGACATACATCCATGGAGAACTTACCCTCGAAGACAACGAGTTTTGTTAACGAGTAGGAACTCGTGGTTGATGTAGTCGTACGCTTGCCGATCTCAAGATCGTGTGGAAGTCCGAGCGCCGCAAAACAGCAGCGCATCCGTCCTCGCACACACGTTCAAGCCACCGGACAACCTCCACCTCCTCGCTCCAGCGAATCAGCGGAAGCAGCAACTCCTTCCAGACGCAAGGCCACCGAGAACATGTATCTCGCTAATCCAAGACCATGGGGGAATATCTAGAGGGGGAGAGAGATACTTCACGAGGAGGTGTGAGGATGAAGGAGGGAATGGGTGGCCTTTTATAGGAGGAGGGGGGTGCCCCCTCTCTCCATGGCCGGCGCATGGGGGGGTGACCCCTCACCTCCCCCATTCATGTGGTGGTAACCCCTCCACATTAAAATGCCCCTTAACATTCTCTTTTAAAGTCTCCACTTTAAATGCATTAAATTTCTCCAAATTTAATGCTCTCTCATTTAATAAAACTCTTTTATTTATTTTATTCAGAATTTTGTTAATTACTTTAATTAACAAACATTCACATAAAACCCCTTGCAACATTTCAACATTACATGCAGAACCACTTTCTGCAATTTCACCCGAAACAATTCCGGTTTCTATCGAAACAATTCCTGCGCTTTGCAAACCTTTTGTCTGGAACATATGTGCTCCTAATGGTGTCCGACAACCCTTAAGTGTGTCACCCTACGGTTCGCGAATAATGCAGACATGATTGAGACTCCTCTCAGATCAATAATCAGAAGCGGGACCTGGAGATCCATACTGACTCCTGCACATTCAACGATGACTTCTATGATCGTGAGAACCTTTAACGTCCGCAATTTAATCCCTTTGTCTCATGATATAATACATGTCCGAGATTTGATCATCGGTATCCAAATACCTAGTTTGATCTCGTTACCGACATGCACTCTTTTCTCGTTCCTGTGATATAACATTCTAGTGATCACATCAATTGCTTGCAAGCTATCTTAATGTGATATCACCGAGAGGGCCCAGAGTATATCTATCCATCATCTGGATTGATAAATCCCACTCTTGATCCATGAGCCTCAACATAACACCTTCCTAGTACTGAACCCATCTTTATAGTCACCCTGTTACAGTGTGATGTTTGATGTTATCAAGATACTCTTCCGGTGTTAGCAATTAACATGATCTCATGGTCTAAGGACTAAGACTACTTTGTATGATGTTATAGCAATATAAACATAATGACTTGATCGTAATGCTATACTTCGGATGAACGTTCATCACATCATTTCACAAATGCTGTGACCTTGTTATTAACAACATCCAATGTCCATGATCAGGAAACTTTGATCATCTTGTTAATCAACAAGCTAGTCTATAAGAGAGGCATAACTAGGAACCCTTTTTGTTTATTAAACACACATGTATTGATGTTTCCTATCAATACAATTATAGCATGCAAAGTAAACATCTATCATATACAAGGAATATATAATAACAACTTTATTATTGCCTCTCAGGGCATATTTCCTTCAGTCTCCCACTTGCACTAGAGACAATAATCTAGTTCACATAGTGATAAATCTAACACCCATGGAGTTCTGGTGTTGATCATGTTTTGCCCTAGGGAGTACTTTAGTCAACGGATCTGCTACATTTAGGTCCGTGTGCACTTTACAAATCTTTATATCTCCATCCTTGACATGCTCGCGGATGGAGTGAAACCAGCGCTTAATATGTTTGGAATTCTTGTGAGACCTTGGTTCCTTTGCGTTGGCTATGGCTCCATTGTTGTCACAATAGATCACCATCGGGTCCAACGCACTAGGAACCACACCCAGTTCTGTAATGAACTCTTTCATCCAAACTACCTCCTGCGCCGCTTCTGAAGCAGCAACATATTCCGCCTCCGTTGTTGATCCAGCCACCACAAGTTGTTTGGAACTCCTCCAACTAACTGATGCTCCGTTCAAGAGAAATACGTATCCGGATTGAGACTTAGAGTCATCAGGATCGGTGTCAAAGCTAGCATCGACATAACACTTAGCGACTAGCTCTTCTTCACCTCCGTATATAAGAAACATATCCTTAGTTCCTCTCAAGTACTTGAGGATGTTCTTTACCGCTATCCAGTGTTCCGAACCTGGATCAGATTGGTACCTACTAGTCAAACTAATAGCATGTGCCACATCCGGTCTTGTACATAGCATGGCATACATAATAGAGCCTATGGCCGAGGCATAGGGGATCTTATCCATCATCTCTCTTTCTTCCGCTGTAGCTGGACTTTGAGTCTTACTCAATGTCTTGCCTTGCAACATAGGTAAGAACCCCTCCTTACTTTCGTCCATATTAAACTTCTTTAATATCTTATCAAGGTATGTACTCTGCGATAGCCCAATTAGGCGTCTTGATCTATCTCTATAGATTTTAATGCCTAATATATATGAAGCTTCACCAAGGTCCTTCATCGAAAATTTGCTGTTTAGATAACTTTTAACACTGTTTAAAAGATCTATATCATTTCCAATCAATAATATGTCATCCACATATAATATCAGAAATGCCACATTGCTCCCACTCACTTTCTTGTAAATACAAGCCTCTCCATAAGTTTAGACAAATCCAAACTCTTTGATCACCTCATCAAAGTGGAGATTCCAACTCCGTGATGCTTGCTTCAGTCCATAGATGGATCGCTGAAGTTTGCACACCTTATTAGCATCCTTAGGATTGACAAAACCCTTTGGTTGTATCATATACAACTCTTCTTCAATATTACCATTGAGGAACGCAGTTTTGACATCCATCTGCCATATTTCATAATCGAAATATGCAGCAATTGCTAACATAATCCTAACCGACTTAAGCATCGCTACGGGAGAGAATGTCTCATCGTAGTCAACTCCTTGAATTTGTCGAAACCCCTTTGCGACAAGTAGAGCCTTATAGATGGTTACATTACCATCAGCATCAGTTTTTTTTTTGAAAATCCATTTATTCTCAACGGCCTTTTGATCGTGAGGTAAGTCCACCAAGGTCCAAACCTGGTTTTCGTACATGGATTCCATCTCGGATTTCATGGCTTCTAGCCATTTGTTGGAATCAGGGCTCATCATCGCTTCTTCATACATCCTAGGGTCATCTATTTCATCAATCACGAAATTCATAACAGGATTGCCGTACAGTTCAGGAGCTGCATGTGTCCTACTTGACCTGCGAGGTTCGGTAGTGTCCTCTTTCGGAGTTTCATGATCAATATCATTAGCTCTCTCTTCATTAGGTGAAGTCAACTCCGAAACAACTTCCGGTGCTGCGCTACTCGCCATTTCATGAAGAGAAGGTTCAATAACCTCTTCGAGTTCTACCTTCCGACTACTCACACCTTTCGCGAGAAACTCCTTCTCAAGAAAGGATCCATTCTTGGCAACAAAGACCTTGCCCTCGGATCTATGATAGAAGGTATACCCAATCGTTTCCTTAAGGTATCCTATGAAGACGCATTTTCCGCTTTGGGTTCGAGTTTATCCGGTTGAAGTTTCTTCACATAAACATCACATCCCCAAACTTTAAGAAATGACAGCTTAGGTTTGTTTCCAAACCATAATTCATACGGTGTCTTTTCAACGGATTTAGATGGTGCCCTATTTAAAGTGAATGTAGCGGTTTCCAGTGCATAACCCCAAAATGACAGTGGCAAGTCAGTCAGAGACATCATAGATCGAACCATATCCAATAAAGTACGATTACGACGTTCTGACACACCATTACGTTGTGGTGTTCCGACAGGCATGAGTTGTGAAACTATTCCACAGTCTTTCATATGTGTGCTAAACTCGTAACTAAGATACTCTCCTCCACGGTCGGACCGCAGAAATTTGATCTTTCTGTTACGATGATTTTCCACTTTATTCTGAAATTCTTTGAACTTTTCAAAGGTTTCAGACTTATGTTTCATCAAATAGATATACCCGTATCTACTCAAATCATCCATGAAAGTAACAAAATAACGATATCCACCTCGCGCCGACATACTCATTGGTCCACACACATCAGTATGTATGATTTCCAATAAATCTGTCGCCCATTCCATTGAACCGGAAAACGGTGTTCTAGTCATCTTGCCCATAAGGCATGGCTCACATGTATCAAATGATTCAAAATCAAGTGATTCCAAAAGTCCATCAGAATGGAGTTTCTTCATGTGTTTAACGCCAATATGACCTAGACGGCAGTGCCACATATATGTAGATATATCATTATCAAGTTTAATCCTTTTAGCATCAACATTATGAATATGCGTAATACTACTATCGAGATCCAATAGAAATAAACCATTCAACACAGGTGCATGACCATAAAATATATTATTCATATAAATCGAACAACCATTGTTTTCAGATTTAAACGGATAACCACTTTGCATCAAACATGATCCGGATACAATGTTCATGCTCAGTGCAGGCACTAAATAACAATTATTCAGGTTTATAACTAATCCCGACGGCATATGGAGAGGCAGCGTTCCGATGGCGATCACATCAACTCTTGATCCATTGCGGACCCGCATCGTGACCTCATCCCTTGCTAGTTGTCGCTTGTTCCGTAGCCCCTAAACCGAGTTACATATATTAGCAACCGATCCCGTATCAAATACCCAGGTGCTACTGCAAGTACTAGTCAAGTATACATCAATAACATGTATATGACATATACCTTTGTTTGCCTTGCTGGCCCTTTTGTCCACCAAATACTTGGGGCAGTTGCGCTTCCAATGGCCAGTCCCCTTGCAATAGTAGCACTCGATGTCAGACTTAGGGCCAGCTCGGGGTTTCTTTTCAGGCGCGGCAACAGATTTGCCGCCCTTCTTTCCCTTATGCTTGCCTTTCTTGTCCTTCTTGAAACCGGTGGTCTTATTGATCATCAACACTTGATGTTCTTTCCTAATCTCCACTTCTGTAGTCTTAAGCATTGACAGAAGCTCGGGAAGAGACTTCTTCATGCCCTGCATATTATAGTTTATCATGAAGCTCTTTTAGCTAGGTGGCAGAGATTGGAGAACACGATGTATGCCTAAGTCAATGGGAATCGTTATTCTCAAGGACACAAGCTTATCGGCGTACCCAGACATTTTGAGTACGTGCTCACTAACAGAGTTGTTCTCTTCCATCATGCAGCTAAAGAACTTTTCAGAAGCATTATAACTCTCTACGGAAGCATGGGTATCGAAAATCATTTTCAATTCTCCCATGGTATCAAAGGCATTGCCATTTTCGAAACGTTTTCGAAGTTCTGGCTCTAGCCCATACAGTATGCCGCAATGAACTAAGTTGTGGTCCTCCTGACGAGTTATATAGACGTTCTTTTCCTCGTCAGGGGCATCAGGAGCTGGTGGGGGGCCTAGCGGCGCCTTTAGCACATATTGCTTTTGTGCAGCAGTGAGGAGAATCCTCAAATTCATAGCCCAGTTGGTGAAGTTGCTACCATTCGCAGCAAGCTTCTCTTTCTCCATGAACACATTGAAATTAAAAACAGGTGGTGCCATCTACAACAGAATTTGTAAAATATATTTAGACTAAGTTTATGATAGATTGAGTTCAACTAATCCAAATTATTAATGAACTCCCACTCAAAAACGACATCCCTCGTGTCCTTTTGGTGATTACATGAACCAAATCCACTACACCAAGTCCGATCATCACGTGAGTCGGTGTAGCTTCAAAGGCGAGTATCTATATAGGCATCATATCAACTATATGACTCATGCTTAACCTTTCGGTCCGTGTTCCGAGGCCATGTATGTACATGCTAGGCTCGTCAAGTAAGAACCTTAGTATTCGCGTGTGTAAAACTGTCTTACACCCGTTGTATGAAAGCGTAGAGTCGAGAACACCCGATCATCACGTGATGCCTCAAAACACGATCCACAAAACGGTGCATACTTAAGGAAGAACACATTTTATCTTGATATCTAAATGAGGGATCATCTTATAATGCTACCAAAAGCGCCAAACTAGCAATATAAGATGCTAACATCTAATGTGTAAAGTGAGGTGATATGGTCCATGCATTTGATCTCTATCATTTGCATCGTGGTATGATCTCTATCATTCCTTTGTATGTAAGGCCAAGGTCTATGGAACTTACACGTTAAGTGAGTTGTAAGAGTATCTATCATACATCTACTTACAACAATACCATATCAAGACACTAGCCCAGCAACGATCTAAACTAGACGCCTCTAATTTATCAATGCAAGTTTTACGTGGCTTAGGGCTTTCGGAGATAGAACCGGTCTCACCTATGAACATGCACCACAACGAGGATAACCAAGTTATTAGCAACTCGTTGTAAATCAGATATTGACTATAGTAGGAGAGACAGACACTCGCCAGCCACTTATGCAAAACAAGTTGCATGTCAGTCGTGGAACCGGTCTCATGTACGATGACATGTAAGGTTGGCCCGGGCCGCTTTATCCCACTATGCCACCAATATCCAAAGTACATAGAAGATGCAATAACATGATCATCATCGCCCACATATAAACATATGTGTACTACCCATGCAAAGCACCTACGCATAGACCTGGCTCTGATACCACTGTTGGATCCGCAGCATAGAAAACAAAAAAAATTCCTACGATGAGAACTATACACCAAGATCTATCTACTAGATACAGAGCAACGGGTGGACATACATCCATGGAGAACTTACCCTCGAAGACAACGAGTTTTGTTAACGAGTAGGAACTCGTGGTTGATGTAGTCGTACGCTTGCCGATCTCAAGATCGTGTGGAAGTCCGAGCGCCGCAAAACAGCAGCGCATCCATCCTCGCACACACGTTCAAGCCACCGGACAACCTCCACCTCCTTGCTCCAGTGAATCAGCGGAAGCAGCAACTCCTTCCAGACACAAGGCCACCGGGAACATGTATCTCGCTAATCCGAGACCATGGGGGAATATCTAGAGGGGGAGAGAGATCCTTCACGAGGAGGTGTGAGGATGAAGGAGGGAATGGGTGGCCTTTTATAGGAGGAGGGGGGTGCCCCCTCTCTCCATGGCCGGCGCATGGGGGGTGACCCCTCACCTCCCCCATTCATGTGGTGGTAACCCCTCCACATTAAAATGCCCCTTAACATTCTCTTTTAAAGTCTCCACTTTAAATGCATTAAATTTCTCCAAATTTAATGCTCTCTCATTTAATAAAACTCTTTTATTTATTTTATTCAGAATTTTGTTAATTACTTTAATTAACAAACATTCACATAAAACCCCTTGCAACATTTCAACATTACATGCAGAACCACTTTCTGCAATTTCACCCGAAACAATTCCGGTTTCTATCGAAACATTTCCTGCGCTTTGCAAACCTTTTGTCTGGAACATATGTGCTCCTAAATGGTGTCCGACAACCCTTAAGTGTGTCACCCTACGGTTCGCGAATAATGCAGACATGATTGAGACTCCTCTCAGATCAATAATCAAAAGCGGGACCTAGAGATCCATACTGACTCCTGCACATTCAACGATGACTTCTGTGATCGTGAGAACCTTTAACGTCCGCAATTTAATCCCTTTGTCTCATGATATAATACATGTCCGAGATTTGATCATCGGTATCCAAATACCTAGTTTGATCTCGTTACCGACATGCACTCTTTTCTCGTTCTTGTGATATAACATTCTAGTGATCACATCACTTGCTTGCAAGCTATCTTAATGTGATATCACCGAGAGGGCCCAGAGTATATCTATCTGTCATCTGGATTGATAAATCCCACTCTTGATCCATGAGCCTCAACATAACACCTTCGTAGTACTGAACCCATCTTTATAGTCACCCTGTTACGGTGTGATGTTTGATGTTATCAAGATACTCTTCCGGTGTTAGCAATTAACATGATCTCATGGTCTAAGGACTAAGACTACTTTGTATGATGTTATAGCAATATAAACATAATGACTTGATCGTAATGCTATACTTCGGATGAATGTTCATCACATCATTTCACAAATGCTGTGACCTTGTTATTAACAACATCTAATGTCCATGATCAGGAAACTTTGATCATCTTGTTAATCAACAAGCTAGTCTATAAGAGAGGCATAACTAGGAACCCTTTTTGTTTATTAAACACACATGTATTGATGTTTCCTATCAATACAATTATAGAATGCAAAATAAACATCTATCATATACAAGGAATATATAATAACAACTTTATTATTGCCTCTCAGGGCATATTTCCTTCAGTTCAAATGATGAAAGATCTTCATGGAATGCACAGGGGTCACATGGCCATCCAGGTCCCTTTGTCAATCATTGGTCCGAGAGTGTCCCGACCATGTCTGGAGTGTTCCCGGACACGCTTAAGGATTTGATGATGCTTAGAGAGTGTTTATAGGATCAGTAGAATCACCGAAGAAGAGTAGAGAGAAAACCAGAAGGGTTTCGGTAAGTCCGGAGGATGTCCGGAGTGGAGGTGGAAGGTGTTCCATAGCCATGAAGATTGAATAATATGTGAATGAATGTTAAATATTGATTTAATCATTTATTCATAATTATTTAATAAAAGAGAAAATCAATTTAAAGGTCAAAAGACTTAATGGGCCAATTCCGGAGGGAAGAGGGCCCATTAGGGAAAATCAAGAGGGGAAAGGGGCCAAAGGGGTGGCCGGGGACCTAGTGGGCCAGCCCCCTCCCCCCCCCCCGCATGGGCCCCATGGGATGGCTGGCGGTGCCTCCCCCTTCCCCTCTCCTCTCCTTTAGTCCCACCCTGGGACTTTGAGGGAGGTCGTACTTCCCCTCCCCTATATATAGTGGGGGTATTTGGTCAGATAAATACACACAATATTCAATAAAAGGTTTCCTCACTTTTGGGGAGACCTCCAATTGATATTCTCTCTCTCTCTCTCTCTCTCTCTCTCTCTCTCTCTCTCGTGACTGTGGTCCCAAGTTCGGACTGCGCGAACGAGAGACATCTTCACTGCGGAGCACCGTCGTGCTGTGGGATTCAGATCCAGGAGCTCTACTTCCGCAACTGTTGCTGGATCAGGGAAGTGGGAGTCATCGTCAGGCATCGGACGTGTGTAACTCCCCGCGAGGTGTCACACTTGAGGCACTCAAGTTGTTGGAGCCGCATGAGCGCAAGGACTTCATCCCGACCTTGAGGTTGGCTTCAGCTCGTCTACATCAACCACACTCTCCTGAGCGTTGACAATGTTTTTCGGTCTTCAAAGGTAAGTTCGCGAAAATCCCCTCCCGTTACTACATTACTAATAGATAGGTCCTAGCAACATCAGGGGTTTAGGGGCGTAGGGTAAAAATTATTGTTTTCATACGCGGAACCCCTATAGATCATGCACACTTGGTGGCGTGTTATGTATAAACTAGTGGCGTCATTGTCGGATTCAAGGGGGACACTATTTTGGGGATCACTAAAGTCCAGTGGTTCCTGTTCAGGATAGATTTCGGCCATCCTGATTCCAAGTCGATGCTTTCACCACTTTCTTCGGGTTCTTCTCCTTCCGCGTTTATCAAACTTGATCCACGTGGAATAGTTGGCTAGGAGCCTGACCCATGGGTGAGATCGTCGCAAAGACCATCAAGATCCCCTAGATCTTCTGTATTTTCATTGTTTCCTTCATCTTTCCCTGTCTGGACTACAGCTTCTGCGGATGATCTGGCAGATGATGCAGGTATCGCCGTAAGCGTAGACTTGTCGACCGACGGTCCTGATGAGATCGGAGCCGAGAGGTGTGGTTCTTCAGGATCCTCCACTTGAATGTGGAAACTTCCGATGATGAGATCAGATATGCTGTTGAAATCGGTGGGTAGCGAAATAGGGGTGGGCGGGCGTGGAGTCGCTTCCGTCGGATTGTTGTTTGATGAGAAGGGGTCCGCCAAATTCTTGACTCCAGGGTTCAGGTTTCCCATAGACGACGCCAATTGACGAGGGGTAACCTCGGGAATGCCCATAGTTATGGACTTATGGTTTTGCGAAAAAGAGAATGCTGGGGATTTCGTCGGATATCATGCAAACAAGGGAGTCGAAGTCGCCTGATTATTGGTGGACAAAGCTATTACAGATTACTTGGGAGTTTTCGTACCTCCCCGTTGGCTTCTCCCTGCCTATATATAATAGGCCAGGTCCCAAAGCCGTATACGGATAGGTACGATTACAACACCAACACAATGCCAGTTCTTATTTCCTTATCTAATACAACTAAGGTTTACATCGGATGATTCTTGGGCCTTCATCAGCCAGTGTAGCAAAACATAAGCACTCGAGTAATCATACTATATCAGTGACCCTTTGTCCCTGTTTTTATTTCTTTTTTCGCTGATGGACGTTCATGTCTTTTGAATAAGGGTATAAATGAGAATGTCATCTCTTCGATTAAGGTGTGTCTCCATGGCCCTGGAGTATCACACCTCCTATTTGTTGATGACACATTACTAATTTTTAAAGCAAATCAAGTCCATGCTAATTATATGAAGGAAGTTGATGTGCATGCATCTGCCATAGGTCAATTTATTAATGCCTCTAAATGCTCTATATTGTTCGGTGCTCCGTGTAATGCTGATGCACAGGAGGAGGTGCGGTCCTCCCTGAATGTCACGTCATTGT
The DNA here is from genome assembly GCA_910589775.1 of Avena eriantha. Lineage (NCBI taxonomy): Eukaryota > Viridiplantae > Streptophyta > Magnoliopsida > Poales > Poaceae > Avena > Avena eriantha. The sequence goes on along the minus strand of OU342744.1, from coordinate 131,993,859 downwards.
AGTTTGAGAAAAAAAATACCTGAGGTTGCCCACACCGCATGGGCGTATGTCAAAAGGAAAATTCCATAATATACAGGCACAACTAACTAAGAGATTGCTACTATGGGGGGATGGACATCTGGACCAAGCTAGAAGGGAGGTTTTCATCAAATCGGTGGCTCAAGCGTTGCTGACATACCTAATGCGGGTCTTCAGATTTTTCTTTTTGGTGTGGGACAATCTAACCAGGCTAGCGAGGAACTGGCTTGGGGCTCAACGGATGGTAAATGGAAGACCCACTGGGTTTCCGTGACTTTAGGGCTTTTAACAAAGCTCTTTTAGCCGAACAAGCTTGGAGGTTAATCACCAGACCTGACAGTTTGTGTGCGCGTGTCTTAAAGGCTAAATATTATCCAAAACGGCTCTATTGTGGACACTGTTTTTAGTGGAAATGCCTCCTCTACCTGGAATGCCATATCATATGGCTTAGAGTTAGTGAAGAAAGGTTTAATTTGGCGTGTTGGCAATGGTAAGAATATTATAATAGATATATCAATGGATACCAAGACCCACTTCGTATAAACCAATTTCAAACAAGGGCAGATGTAGGCTCCATTTTGTATCTGAACTGATAGATCAATATGGCAGGTGGAGGACAAATTTACTCAACCAATATTTTGTTCCAGCTAATATTAGAGAGATTCTGAGTATTAATCCATCTACACAACTAAATTCGGACGTGATTACTTGGACGCCTGATAAAAATTGTATGTTTTCAGTTCAGAGTGCATATGGTTTGGCTACGGATGAGACGTGGTGTTCGACGACTCAGTCTACTAGTTCAATGCCAAATGACAGAAGGAAGATCTAGACTGTATATGGAAGTCCGATGTTCCACCTAAAGTTCAGCATTTTTCTTAGCAACTGACTCACTTCCGACTTGGCGAAACAAGTGCAAGCGTTCCTTGGAGAATACGGACATATGCCCTCTTTGTGGTGATGAATCAGAGGATAACTTCCATGCATTTGTGCGATGTAATCTTGCAAAGTAGCTAAGGGTACACATGGCGGTTGAGTGGGAACTACCTGATCTACAAAGTATTAAGAACACGGGCTCAGATTGGTTGCTATTTCTCTTGAGTAATTTGTCGAAGATTAGTAGAGGCAGGACACTCATGATTTTATGGAGGATATGGCATGTAAGGTCCATGATAAGACGCCTCCTCGGGTCGACGCTTCCAAAAAGTTTCTTCTGAGTTATTGGGATTCCTTGATGCAAATAAAGCACCATGCTGACAAGGATATTACGAAGGGCAAGTTCATTATGGATGTGTCAGAGGGCTCGTTTGATAATGGACAAGCTGAAGCTGGGATGCTCGTGCGTGATCACAATGGAGAAATTATCTTCTCATCACGTCGATAGCTGTTTAATTGCCACAACCCATTAGGTGCAGAACTAAATGCCATCCGAGAAGATATAGCTCTTGCTTTGCACCAGTGCACAAGCCCTCTTTTGATTGAGGTGGACAGTGCTGAAGTTGTGTCGATGCTAGGGAAAGGAGAAGTGGATCGTTCTGAATTTAGCGAGATTGTTGAAGAAATTAAAGTCTTATTGAAGGTCCGTAAATCTTGTGTTACTCATATCAAAAGATGTCAGAATAGTTGTAGTTACTTTTTATCTACTTATGCTAGAACCCATAGCCGAACGGTAGTTTGGCTCGCCGGCCCTGAGGAACTGTTGAGCCTATGTCAATCGGATTGTAATACCTGATTCTTGAATAATACAAGTTCATTCGAAAAAAAGAGTGTCATGTCGTCAATTCCAGTTCTCGTGAGTGGCATCAAACCAATTAACCCAAGAAAATATCCTAGATTGGCACCGTGTCTCAGCCGTCCGATCCAAATCCGGAGACCCTCCTAATATATACAGGAACCCGAAAAAGTTCCCTTAATTCCGTTCCCCTCTCTCGTTCTCTCCCACCTGACCCACCCCACGCCGGTCCACCGCCGCAGCCTCGCCGCAATCAGATGGCATACAACACTTCGCGCGCGCGCTTCTCGCCGCCGGCTCCCGCGCCGCCCCGCCCCAGGAAGCGCGGACGATCTCCCCCGTCGGCGGTGTGGTGCACTTCTGCTTACGTCCCTCCGCTGGACCACCGCCGCCGCTGGCAGAACCCTGCAGGCGCGCCCCGCCGCTTCTGGCAGGGGTCCCCCTCCTCGGTGCCCTCTCGGCGTTGGATTGTCGCGGACGAGGCCTCGACCTCGAGCGGAGGTATCCTGTTAGCTGCATAGCTATCGGGGAGATTGGCTACCTTTGCTAACCACTTGGTCGTGTATAGGTTGAGTATACAATTGGCCAGTTTGTATTAGTTCGTACTAGTGCTGTTATCCTGGAAAGCAGTAAATTAGGTCAATCAGTTAGTTAGTGGAACTAGTTTGCAAAAACAGAAGTTAGTGAAAGTAAAAAACTTGTACCCAACTATTGCAATTCCCTCCCAAAATCGTGGTCTTTGTGTGTTCTTTAGTTACAGTTGTGTATTGGTCTAGGTTATTGGCTTGGAAGTGTGTTGCTTTACAAAGTTGTACCAGATTGGATGGAATTGTGTTGCTGAGATGGATGGTATTCTTGCAAGCTTAGTTTTTGTAATTATGCTTTCTTTTGGTAGATTCATGCACAATCATGTCATACAACATCTTGGCGGATACTCATGCGCAGAACCATCCTGCCCTTTACTGGGACGTCCCTTGGGATGCAATGAGGTGGGATTCGAGGAGAAGGCTTATTCTCCGTGAAATTGGGCTCTGGGACTCTGATTTAGTGTGTCTCCAGGCAAGAACTCAACCTGCATATTTGTGATGCCAGCCTTTCACTATACTCTATAACCCTCTGTGATTTGTCCAACAGGAGGTGGATAGGTTCCGGGGAATTGCTGCAGAAATGCAGCAAAGAGGGTATGAATGTAGCTTCAAGGTACAACTCTATAACACTTCTCTTTAAAAGTGCCATGTTTCAATCCTTAGGCAAGTCTCGTGCCATCCTTAGGGGCGCACTTGGGATGCGGAAGATGGATGTGCTACCTTTTGGAAGTCAGAACGGTATGACTAAGAGTCCACCTTCTGCCCCCTTGTTATCTCCATTCATTTGAATAGAGCATCATTTCCATCATTTTCTTTGCTTTGAAATGTAGGTTACATCTGCTTGAGGAAGATAGTATTGACTTTAGTGAATTCAATCTGTGGAATAATGTTGCTCAAATATTAGTTTTTGAGGTACGTGGATTTACATCAAAGCACTGGTTAGTTCAGTCAATTAACTAAGTAAGGAGTAATTTCACATTCATCCTGGTAAGACTTAGCAGATAATCGTTAGAGTTCTTCTGCTAGTAATGCTTGCCCTATTTGATATGGTCCTGAGACCCAAAGGATGGGTAGAACTAGCAGAAAGTAGAGAAGGAGAGGAGACTACCTTTTTTTTGGTTATTTTTTTGATTTACTCTTTTCTGCTAAACCCTTGATGCAACTTCCCTTTATACATTAGCTCTCATCTTTTCTTTACGAGTCAAATAGCTCTGTCTAGCAACATGCACCTTGTATTATTATAATTTCAGCATTAACTCGTGAGTTGCTTTACATTGTGTAAATATAAGTCGGTGCCGAACAACATGATGTACTTAATCGTGTATTTCCGAAACAGTTTCCCAGTTTACATCATTTGTTTAATCTTTTCTTCTTATTCAGGTCTATGTTGATTTACAGTCAAGTGATGAATGTCAGAATGGCTCTATTAATTTTTATTTCTTCTTACCTCCTTCCTTTTCAGCTTAACGGAACCCAAAAGTTTGTGCTCGGGAATATCCATGTTTTGTTTAATCCAAAGCGTGGAGATATAAAACTGGGTCAGGTATATCTGTTCAGTTAAAGTCGACACCGTTTGCTTCCTGCGTATCTAATATCATTACTAGTTCTCTAGTCTTGACAAGATGTTCTGCACAATCCCCATTAACTGATATGAACCGAGTGCACTGTTTGACATGACTATCGACTACTTCAAATTTGACAGATGTTTTTTTACTCCTTCCAACTTTACCCAGTTGTGTCCACTCATAATTCTCCTTCCTCCAGATTCGCATGTTACTGGCGAAGGCAAAAGCTCTTGCTGAAAAATGGGATGGAATTCCTATTGTGCTTGCTGGGGATTTCAACTGCACACCTGATGTATGTTTTAATTTCTCCCATCCATATCTCGACTTAAATTTCTCACATGAAGAATTGAAGATGATAACTTCCAGCAAGTGTTTGTTTCCTGGAACCAAGATGTACACAGAACTGCTCATTAGTAATAGTGCTTTAGATTGGCTGCGAAAGTAGTGTTGCACAATTAGGCCATATTAACTTGTTAATGAGTTTTTCAATCTTTTAAGAATGTTGTATCCCGTGGTTTAGTGCTGACATTTTTCGTTCATTGATTCTACCTTTTCTTGTTTTTTTCCCTCGGATCAGAGTGCCATCTACAAGTTCTTGTCGACAATGAAGGTGAAAGAATGCGTTTGATATTTCTTAGATACCCCCAATGTTATAGTGACCTGTGGTTATTATAAAATTGACTACAATGTGTGAATTTTTGTGTCGCCAGCTGAACATTTCTTTGCATGATAGAAGGCAGTTGTCTGGACTTGAAGATTCTGAATATGATTTATACGAGCTTTATAGGTCAGAAGTATTTCTTGTCAGATCATAGTTCACCTGGCACATCTCTTCGTTTCAACACTTCTAACTAGCTTCCTTGTACTTCACTGAAGTATACAGGTGGAGTGACGAACAAGTGAGAAACGCGACAGGATACTCAAATGTGATGGTCGCTACACACCCGTTGAAGCTCTGTAGTTCTTATGCTATGTTAAAGGTAGTATTTATTAGTGAAATAGAAGCACTCTTTGACTATGTAACATATAGCTGAAGCAAAATGCTGATTATTTTAGGGAAATTCAAGCAATAGGGGTGATCATGGCGAACCTCTAGCAACCTCGTATCACAAGAAGTTTCTTGGCACTGTTGATTATTTGTGGTATGCTTCTCAATATGAGTCTGTATCTTACTGTACACATATAAAATGTGGCTGAGTTTATTTGTTGCAGGTATACTCCTGGGCTTGAATGCTCCAGAGTTTTGGACACACCACCATTGAGTGCTTTGAGGAAAACAAGGGGTCTTCCAACCAGGGTATTTCCTCTTCAAATATGCATCGTACTAGTTAGATAGACCAATTTTCATGTGAAAAGAGGTTTAAACTCTGGTGGTAGTATCATGATTCGAGTTGTGGATACAAATTTCCTGTTTATACGTATTGTTTGTATTTAACTGCTAACAGCGACGTTATGCTGAAAAATTTATCAGGAAATTGGCAGTGATCATCTGCCCATCGTTGTTGAATTCGTCTTCACGGGGTCGACGACCCAAGATGATTCCGAGCAAGAATGTGACTCCGAGCAAGAGGATAATTCCGAGGAAGAAGATGATTCCGGGCAAGAAGATGAGTCTGAGGAAGATGATGAGCCTGCACAAGAAACTAGCAGAGCACCTGCACAAGAAACTACCAGAGCAAAACACATATATTTCTCAGATAGCGACAGTTAGGTTGATGCAGTGTTAGTTACTGGGTTGGTAGAAAGTTTTGAGATAAATTACTGAGGACAGTGCGTGCAGTCCGCCGCGATGACCATACCTGTCATGATCCAGAAGAAGAAATGATCCAGCCATCCATATCCTTGATGAATGTAGAAGGTGTTGTGCCCAAGCAGGTGGTGGTGTCCCTACAGCGGAGCTGAGCTGTGACAGGCTGCTAATACGAAGTAGAATCAGGTGTGAAGCTGGTGATTGTCAAGATCGCTAGATATACAAACGAGTAGATCCAGGAGAAGAACTGGTTAGCATTCAGTGTATTTTTATTTATTCACATGTTGTGGTCCACTATAACACGCTTGACACACTATTGTTATGTTTTATCTAGCGTGCCCTCAGTGAATGCTGACTGTATTATACCCGTTCGTTCGTTGGTTACAATCTTTATTACTCTCCCGTTTTATTTAACGCTTAATTTCTCGAGGAACTGCTTGAGCACCAAACATTGCGTGAAAGAAGGGTGGTGACTATGGCCTTGAAAGGAATCCTAGAATAAACTAGCAACGCATCATTAGCAAAATTCACAGCAGCATATCCTGAAATAAGTGACAGCAGCTTTGTCTAGATACGCAATGTTGCAGTAGGAGACTTTACAGAAGCTGGGTAAAAAAGAGCACAGATCGACCCTGCGGCACTCTCCAACCCCAGTTCCTCAGCACCAACCAAACAAATGCCTGGTATGCGAGGCAATATTATGGATTTGAAGATAGGGAGGGAGCCAATCAGAGCCAGGCATCCGGCCACGTCGCCGCTCCGAGGGCCCAAAAACACACGAGCTGACGAGCGACACGGCCACAAGACCAGAGCCCCCGCCTACACAACAACCGTTCCAGCTTTTGTTCCGCCACGTAGCTAGCGCAGCGGAAAGCAGAGCGAGAGGCCGAGAAGGGACGCAGAGAGCTCTAGCGATAAGGCAAATGGCTGCCACGGCGTACTCCGTGGCGCTCCTCGGCGGAGCACGCCTCCCGGCCGTGACCGGCGCTACCCGCTCCGCCTCCGCCCTTCTCCCCCGGCGCAACCTCCACCCGCTCCGCCTCCAAGGTAAGCGGATATATCTGCCACGTACAGAGAGCTTGTCCATCCAGTGTTTTGACTTTTGAAGCACTGACTGGCTCGCCGGATTCCCAGATGCGCCGAGGCCGTCGCTGCTCCGTGTGAAGGCCGCCTCCGACGACACGTCGGCCAGCGGCGACGAGATCATCGAGGACCTCAAAGGGAAGGTTCGTACCAACTTAGCTACCTACCTGCCCGCGTAAACAATACTATGCATTTAGTGCAATGTGCTTATCATCATCACCCGTTCTCTTCTCGTCTGACGACGCCAGTGGGAGGCGATTGAGGACAAGCCCACCTTCCTCCTCTACAGCGGCGGCGCCGTCGTCGCGCTCTGGCTCACCACCGTCGTCGTCGGCGCCATCAACTCCGTGCCGCTGGTACGTGCCCTCCTCTTTATTTCCTTGCGCAGTTATATAATCCTGCCTTGGAACTGTGATATAGAAGACGTACGACGGCGTTGTGTGATGTGTGTCCCGTACGTGCAGCTCCCCAAGCTCCTGGAGCTCGTCGGGCTCGGCTACACCGGCTGGTTCGTCTACCGCTACCTCCTCTTCAAGGTAACAATGCTCCTCGACTCGTACAACACATCGTGCTTGAGTTGGCGGTAATTTACTCACATGGAAGCTTCTGTTTTCCGCCTACCGATTACAGGAGAGTAGGAAAGAGCTGGCCACCGACATCGAGAGCTTGAAGAAAAAGATCGCTGGAACAGAATAATCTTATCGAGTTCTCTCGAAACGTTTTGGATGGTTCTTTGGTGTATCCATGTAATGGAAGAACACCTGCTTGCTTAGAGTACTTACTACCCACTGCCTTTATGTGTCACATATATTATATCTCTATGCAAGAAATGCTTTGGTAATGTGTGCGGTGACAATAGTTTAAAATCCATTGGTTTTGTGTGCCTTGTATCTGTTCATATATACAAATTGTTTTGTGTTCATGTGAATTCAGATTAACTTTACAGAGGTGTTACTAAAAACTCTATGTTATATCAAGGAGGATAAGCAACATGGAAATAATCTCCAAGTCAATGCGGAGAACCGCGCGTCTAATCAAACATTTAGATTTGTGCAAGTATAACAACAGCTCTAACGGGGCCTGTAAAACGCGTTTACAGGTCATGAAAAACTTCTTTTACGGGTTAAAAACATACATTCTCCTTTACGGGGCAAGTTTTACGGTCTCCGTTCTGTGCCTCGTGTTTTCAACCCGTAAAAGCAGTTGCTACTTCACAATTTGAGAAAATCGATCAATAATCCAACAGTCAAACGATGCAATGCAATGGTTCAAAGTTGTGTATATCAAATTGTCCAGATCACATAGATTGGGCAATGTTCAATCATACCGAATCAACAAAAAAAAGGGTCCACCACGATGAAGGAAGAGAACATCAAACCATATCGCCGTTGTCGTCGTGCCCATCATACATAGCTCCGTCGCCACCACTTGGCGATGCTCCACTGTCTTAACGAGCTAGCTTCCTTCTCTCCAAGATGTTGGAAATCATCATTTGATGCAACTCCAATTGAGTTCCATTCATCTTTGAGGTATCCATCATCATGATCTCTTTCTCCTCGGCCATGAGCTCCTTCATTGTCTTGGCATCCTTTATCTTCAGCCTCTTCTCCTCTAGCTGGGTCTTGTACTTGGCATCACTTTGGATTGCTTTCCACCTTGACTGCTTTATCACCATCTTCTTGTCATGCATTATCATCTTCATATCCAACGTCTTGGTCGTCAACATTTTCTTTGGACTTCACCATCTCATCAATCTTATCCCTCAGAGAACATGATTCAGCTTCAAGCCTTGTCCTCTCCTTCGCCTTCTTGTTGCCTTCCGACTTGCCAATATTTCTCCCTACATCTCCATCGTCACTAGCATCGTCCATTTCCTTCATGGCCTCCCTCTTGGGTATGGTTTCTTGATCCCTCAAATTCCACTTTGGCATATGCTCAAGCAACTTCCAACAATGATGCAGGTTGAATGACTTGTTCTTCGAGCCCTTCAATGCCCTATACATTTCTTGGGCAATTTTCTCCTAAATTGCGCAATTTGATCATAAATTTATTCCCAATTTCACAATGGGTTAATGGAAAGGGAAGAACAACTCACAGAGTCATCCGGAGAGACACCACTTGGAGTATTGTTCCTCACTTGCACCATAGCTCTGACCCAATGACTGCAAGTTGGTTTTATGACATCATATCGCCCTTGCAGAGACCGATATGATCGAGAGATAGGATGGGCAACATGAGGCATCAATTTGAAGAACTTATCTTTGATGCGCTGCCAATAGCGCTTGTCGGTTTGGTTCGTGCCGGTCACATCATGGATCGACACTTGGGACCATGCCCGGACCAGCAAGTGTCCTCGGTCTCAGTGTAGTTGACCGCCCTCTTCTTCTTTGTCGAGGATGCTTGAGTTGCATCGAACACCTCTTCCTCGATCTCTTCCAGTTCAGCCTCAGCTTCCTCTTGTTCGCCTTCATCATCGTCGAACTAGAGCTACGAGCTAGAGATGTCAACCGCGTTCTCGTTTAGCACGTCGACGAACGATGTCGTGGCGTCATGCGCATTGTAACTACAATGAGCCGAGCTTGAGAGAATGACATCAATCATTTAACAGCACAGAGAAGAGGGCAGACGACATACCTTGCCGACGGCGTGGCGACGGGCGGCTGCTGAGTGGCGACGGGAGGAAGGCTCGCGCGACACACGACCTGCTTTGTCTTCTTCGACCCGCATGGCTTGGCCGGGCACGCTGGCGCTGCAGCACCGACCATCGGGGCGCCGGTGTTCCCCAGCCTCTTCCTCTTCAAGCCGGATCTAGCCGGTGGAGCTCCTGCACCAAAACCTTTAGCGGGGCTAGGCTATTGAGGCTCTGCGGCCTTAGCAACGACGGGCGGGAGCTCGCTGGGGTGCGCGTGCGGGGGGGAGGGGGCGAAGGTCGTGGGCGGCGCAAGCGGGAAAGGGGGAAGCGAAATGTCCCTGGCGCGCAAAGATGTGGTGCGATACAGGGAGGGCTCGGGTCAGCCTCCCGCACTCGGAATTTAGGGTTCGGGAGACCGGTTTCTCCGTGGACTGTAAAATTGTTTACAGTTTCTTTTACAGGTTCCGCTAGAGCACCAGTTTTTTTACGAAAACCCTAAACTAGCGGTTTATTTACAGTTTCCATGAGTTTACAGGCTCTATTAGAGCTGCTCTAAATAATGAAAAGATACGGCCTCATGGATGGTTATAAATATCGGTCGCAAAATAAATATTTCCAAATCGACCGAAAATATGACCACTCTAGTATTTTAGACATGATGATGTCTTTTATAAAACTATTGAAATACTTAAACCGAGGTCTATTATGAATTACATTATATTGTACAGTTGAATCTAATGAATTAGCTTAGATTAGTTAAGAGAAAACACAACCGTCATCCAAGCAAACTGAAAATAGACATATAAATTATAAATGTAAGTAGTTGAGACAAACTAAATTTAACCAACTGATGTTTTATGGTTATCATATAATACACACGGGATTAACTTGCTCTCAATCGAGATGTCACTGTCAGTTTGGTCAAACTACTTCATCGTCTTCAATGTTCACATGACAATAAAAAAATTCAAATTAATTCTACAAATTTTTGTTAATGCCATTAAAAAGAGTATAATGCTAAAATGTTGGCATCATATCATGCCCTGGATATGGACTCCCTTGTGTCAAATGCGCAAAGTACTTTCATCAAGAAAAGGAGCATTCATGACAACTACATGTATGTAACCTAGCTTAGAAATTCCATCCTCCAAAAAACCTTGCCTACTCTTGAAACCACACATAAAAATTGCTTTTGACCTTGTGACATGGGACTATTCTCATGGATCTTTTAGGGCATTGCGGCTTTCCAAGAAAAATTGCGATTCGTTGTGAGCACTTCTTTCAGCATCAACCTCTAGAGTCCTCCTCAACGTTGTGGCCTATGCCCCATAAAGCACGGTCATGGACTTAGATAAGGTGACCATTGTCACCGATTCTCTTTTGTTTTGGCCATTGACCATATCAACCATATTCTAGCCAAGGAAACCTCACAATGCCTT